>CM042150.1:79425930-79457085 GCA_023376005.1 Doryteuthis pealeii
GCTGACTGGATTTTTAATTGTACATACATATCAACATTCCCCTCTCTCATGATTATGTAAAATATGGGTTTAGGTGTATATTTTTCACAGAGAGATTGGTATGATTTGTTGTTTGTATTGCGAATTGGCTTTATGTTGATTGAAAATTGTAGTATGAATTGGGTCACGAATGGGAAATAGTTAAGTTCAAAGTTACGATAGAGATGACCAACCTCATGACTAGTGCCACATTTTTGTATTAAATTACTTAAATAGATACCTGTTATAGGTGACACACCCTATAAGACCAATGGAATGCGCCAACAGCTTACTATAAATAAACAGGGATAATTGTGGCTTAGGAGCAAGCCAATGCAAGTGCCAATAACTCTGTTCATCGGACGTATTCCACATCTCTCTATTGTATTGTCTACATTCTGTTAATACATTTTTCTACTTTTCGTTACCCGTTGTTTTGTTCTTATTTGACACCTTAAAGCCTCACAACAATACCTATTTACCAAATAATGTTGTTATTGTATGTTGTTTTTCAATTTTCATTTAATAACTATTGAAGTCAGTTAGCCTACTGTTGGTTTTAATAACAGCAGCTAAGTAGAACTCTAGCAGTGTCCAGACAGCTGGTATAAATAGGAATCAAGAATGATCCATTCATGAATCAGGGTGATTTGGGTCATTCCATTCCTTGAGTTCTGATTGGTTGCTTGACTGGTTGATTTGCATGACACTGTGAGTTTTATATATACTTGGTCATTTTGCAGTGGACTTTGTGGCATTTCGAGTTTGTATTGAGTTACAATGCATGCTACCTTGTCTTCCCAGTTCGACGGTAATTGGAACTTATTCTTTAATAACATACATTGACCCGAATTGCAGTGGTTTATCCCCTCACCACCAAGCGTTAATTTAGGTATGACACCAAACTGCATCTGATTGTGGCTCCAGTTATGGATATCTGGGAAGAGTGGGGACCTCTTAATTGCCATTACTTCCAGGTCGATTCTGACCCGTATTGGTAATAACTGTTAAGGTCTCGTCTATGGATCAAATATAGAAATAATTATCTGACGTCTCAACAGACCGTAAAAGTATTTTTTAACGTGTGGAACCACACAAGAACAGAAGCTTATAGTCTTATGTTCCACAGTGTTAACATCAAATAACAATAGGTATTCTAAACTATATATTAACTATCAAATATAATTAATATAAATTATCAGTATTGGATAGGACTACCTAAAACAATAGAACTATTAGCATTTATGTTTCTATGAAATAGGAACATTTGATTCTATATGACTGTACTAATAAATGATTATTATTATACAAATATTTATGGTTTAAAGTAAAATTATACAATATTATAAATATTTGTATAAGTTATTAGTATTAGATAGGACTACAAGAGACCACACACATGCGTGCAGTGGTTTCTATTGGATAAGAATACTTATACTATATAACTGGGCCAACGAATGATTATTATTGCATAAACAATGTTTATTTAGCTCACATAATTATAATATTATATAATATATATATATATATATATATATATATAATATATATATATATATATATATATATAGGTTATTAAATTTGATGGAACTAACTGAACCCATACAAATATTCAGCAATTATTTCCATTACATAGTAATTCTCGAGCGTATCTTTTGTTCAAAAATAATTACTTTTACTGGAGTAGTTAATCATTGGTGTATAATTATAAAGTTTATATAGGCCGGATTAGTTCAGTCAGTAGAGCGTTCGGCTAGAAACCACAAGGTTCCTACTTCGATTCCGGCCCTCGCCAACTCAGCGTTATGAGTAGCAAAGGGATCTGTGCGGTAAAGTAAGGAGCTGATGGTAGATGAGGTGCTCCACCTCAGACGCAAAAATAATCTCCTTTGTCTAGCGCTAGTAAAAAGGGGACTGATTAGCTGATACCGACTTTAGGGCCACCCCAACGACTTTACTTTTTTTATATAGGAATACTTGGATAAAACATGATTGTTTAAACAAATGATTAAAAACCAAATTAGAAGTGCGATTAAGAAATTCAATGGAACATAGGAAATAATTATGATTACAATATATCCTTTACAAATGAATCAAATTAGGCATAAAATAACCCATAAGAAATGTATATGCGTTTTATATAAAGCAAGCCTAAACCAAACATCAGGGCATTTTTTTTTTACCTGTGCCGGGTTCCAAGCCCAGTATTTTTTCATAACTGATTAACTATTTGTTGTAGGGGACTCACCTATGACACGAACATGGACTTACACAAAGGGTATATATTTAACAGAGTAAAGCTACTCAACGAGTAGTACCAGATACAGTTTTTCGTGTAAGCTGAAATAAGGGAAACCCTTCCATTGTACGTTGATATATATTGCTGAATACAATCTGTTCCCCTACATTTTATACCCGTGTTGAGTTATTATTTATTGACCCTTAAACAGTTCATAACACTATTTATAATAATTGTTTTTGAATAAAAGAAAAACTACTTTATAAAATTCTTATTTGTACAAATGTCATTTGAAACATTATTTCAAAAATGCATTCTTTGCACATCTAGAAAAAGATCTTTTGGATCTTCTAAACTATTTAATTATCAAAACTTGGCAAAATCTTCAACTATTACATGATTAGAGAAACATAATCTTCGAAATTATGCTACACACACATTTATTAGAGGGAATTATAATTATATATTCAGGAATCTAAACAAGTTGATATTATTGTTAACTACAGCATTTACACATGTTTAACAACTTTTAGTTAGAATGTTACTCACTTGGTAATCAATGTTTTACTCTTGTGTCAGGCTAAACTAAAACCCCTTTGTAATCCAATACTTACCACACTGAATTTACTAGTGATTAATATTGTAGTGGGATTTCTCTTAGAGTGCCATATGTGAGGCCTTTGCCAGATTAAGATAAAAGCCTCTTCGAACTTCAATGGTTAGCAAACAACGCTTCTAGAGGCAGTTTGATTGAGTGACCCACAATCTTACTCACGTATCACACTGAGTTAAAATTAGTAAATATCGATAGCCTGATAGATATACCGACAGACAATCAGATTCCTGTTTATCCGAAAATATATCATCTTCAGTGTGTACGATTCATCTTACAGGAATGCTAACCATTGAAATTTTAATCTTGCTAGAGTAATAAGAAAATTGTGTATTCGCCGTTCCCCGGTCCCCAAACAGGTGCCAACCTCGTGCTGTGTCAGGCAAAAGACATCTGCTCATTGTAAAATTCCAGGTTGGATAGAATTACCAACCATCAGACGCCAGCCAAGTGAAACACTTACTATGTTTATTGTAACTCGAGATTGGAATAAACCTATTTCACTATTGTCATTGTCGTTTGCGTTATTCCAGCATATCCCTTGTAGAATGGAAGTCCAGAATGCTGTTCTTCACCTAGATTGGTTAACAATCATGGCTAGAAAGTCTTTATATGTCATCTTTGGTGGATGAAGATATGGAAATGATGCCTGTTCCATGGTATTTAGAGCAAAGGGAACGCAAACAAGACACCCTGCTTCATCCTGAATTTGAACAGTTCGCTGATTTTATCTGTCGTGGTGTTAAACGTCACACAAGTCACACAAATTTAGTTTCACTATTAACTAGTTCATCAAATAACGCGGACTTTCTTTGGCATTAATGTCATTAACTATATTTAAAACTTAAGTTAAAATGTAAACATAATTCATAATATCTGGTCCTTTTTTCATAGAAATAAAAAAAAAATTCCAAAATATAATTCTAATAAACTTTCTTTCATCAATTACAATGTAACATGTTGCCGTTAATTCGTCAAAATGCTGCGCTTTGTTTACATTTCTTTGACAATCTATTGGCCAATTATCTATGGAGATCAAAAGCGTTATAATTATTTGCGCCTTTGATACCTATCTTTGAAATATATCTCCTCTAAATGGTATATATTTTGAATTAGATTAAAAGACGAAATTGCTTTTCACAAAAAAGAAGAAACAAAGCAAATGCAATAAAAATGAAAAAAATTAGTACAATGAAATATACACAGATAATTGTTTTGCATCTGAAGAAAATGACGACAAGCATCTAATTATCGAAAGGATTATTCCCGCTATATTGGATATTTATAATATTTAAATACATCCATAGGAAAAATATCATCCATGAGAAAAAGATAAAATAGAATAGAATAAAATAAATAATATAGACTCTCTATATTATTACACTAAATCAGCCGTATTTATTCATTCATATTATTTACATTAAATAATCAAAATACAAGTCAATGGCAGTCAAAATAATCTACGGATGTCAAATTTATAGATACTTCTAAAATCAAAATAAAAAAGATCTAGGTTTATATTAACTCCTTACCTACGAAATTACCCCCACGACTGCTACTAAATTTTTTTTGGTATTTGTACTTGTATGATGGATATTTCAAAGTTTACTCTCACTAACAGGGTTGGTTCACAGACAAAACAAAAGATGACAGGGTTGTTCACGTAGTGATTTTACAGTGTAAACAAGTAGGCAAAGAGTTAAGATAATAAAGAAAATGTCTTCAACAGCAATACCGTTGTTGGCGTATCATTGTGGTTAGGAAGCAACCTACGCTGATAGATTATTACTGGATATCCTTACTGGATGAAACATACTTGGGCCCTTGTGCTGTTGTATACCCTTCTTACTTTCTTCTATTCTTCTGCTGTTCATCTTTTCTATCTTACGTATCTTCTATCGTCTTGGACTTCGTCTTGGTGACTTCGTCTTGGTGACTTCGTCTTGGTGGTCGGTCGCACTTAACTCAATTCTTCTTCTTCATCAGTCTTGTTACCAAGACATTCACCAACCACAAATCTTTGTTATTTTCTTAAGCTTTTATTTACTTAACTATACATTTCATGTAACCAAAATCTGACTAACATGGCGCGCGTATGCAGTGTGAGTTCCAGTTAAGCCACGACATCTTCCACTGCCTGATATCCAACTAAAAACTGAGGACCCAACCAGGTCCACGTGACTTCACGTATTTCGCGGGCGTTCTGTTAAATTCCATGGAAAGTCCCCGCCCGTGATATGAAAATGGGCATCCCTTTAGAAATTACAGGGATTGACATAATCTTATGCAACGCATAGATTATGTAACAGTTGTCACATCCTACTTGCGTTGAACGGTTTGGACATATCTTATTTAAAGGGAGATTGTGGGTTTGTCTGTCTGTAACCGAAACTAATACTATACAAGTCACAATTCCTTTTGCTTATTTACATCATATTCTCCATGATTTTATTTTTATTTAAACCTCAATTATTAATAAAATTGTTTTACATTACTTACACTGTTGACCATATCTACATACTAATAACATGCACTTGTATTTATATACCAACAAAATAGAGGTTTACAGATGAATGGAAGGCTAATTTGCATATTGATCTTAAAAAATTGATTTAATAAATATATACTTAGTATTATTGATTTCTAATTGTTTGGTTTTTATTCTTATTGAATATGAGCAAAAATGCTCTTCAATAAATCTTAAAAGAAATCCCTTAACAAGAAGAATAACTATAATATTTATTCTTTACTTCCTTTTAACTAAAACAGTTTAAATTAGGAAAATTTACAATGAAAGACGGAGTAAGGGAAAAGATGGAGTGTTAGTTTCAAAGTTGTTCTATTTTTCAATCATACCCCCTCTGTTCAAAATCTTTTTATCTACATTCTTATCAGTTCATTAGCTCTTCTAATTTAATATCATATTTTATTATAAAATCTAACTAAAATACTTGCACCCGGAGGGTGCATATATTTGCTAGTACCTTTAATAAAAATAGACTAAATTGCGTTTACAAAGTGGAATATTAATTTATTTTATTACTTAATCAAGTACGGTTCAAAGGCACACTTATGGGGTATCTGTAAATATCGAGTGATGGATACGCTATATCGATTATCAGGAAATTAGAAATTACTATTGATTCATCTACAGGATGCCGTTGTAATTAGGATTGTTAACGAGGTAGACTTGGTGAACATTTACTAGTATAGAATCAGTCCCACTCAATACTTTTATACTTGACTCTTTAGACGATATAAATTCCTCACTCACTAGTCTCATAACGTGGTGGGGTGCTATTCCTGTAGAATGTATTGTCAATGCCTAACCAGGCAGAGCCTATCCCTCTCCAGATCTAAAAAGGGGTTTGAATTTAGACTTTCTTTCTCCATACCCGTCTGCCATACAAGGCTAAGACCAGTCTGCTCTCAGTTTACCCTTAGCTATAGGGAGAATAGTGGATTCATACCCTTTCCAAGGTAATGAGTGCTATGTAAAACACAAACTGCCTAGTCAGTATTTGAATCCGGATAACCATGTCTGTTACATTACGTAGAATATAATTTTAAATATAAGTATTCTAAATTTACAATGCTTGGCTTTTCGCTGACTCTAGTGGCTATCCTCTAGTTGGTCAGTTTTGGTTCGTGAACGTGATGTTAACCTTGTAATTTAGGGACTTCTAGCTTAGTCTTAAAGGAGTCAGACATGTTTGTTCCCCTCCAATATGGCTATGTCTTGGCTAATAAAGACATTGAAAATATCCAAATTGTTTGTACAAAAAAATCAACAAATGCAGAGGTGAAAGAGTCCCAGGAGGCCCAAGGGAATAGCTAGAAGAACAGAGAGAAATCGGCCCAAACATCGAAAGAGATAGCAGAGATGGATCGGCCCAGAGAAGAAACACAAAGTAGAGATATAAGTACACTTATACTTCCGAACCGTTAGTGACATAACCCAGACGGGTTGATATTGCCGTTAAAAATCAATTCAACCAAACCAACCATTCAACCAACCAACAAAAAAGACAGAGTTGAATTCTATAATATGGTTAGATGGGAAAGGACTGATACAAGACGATTTGATACCGTTAGGCGACGAGCGCTTTTTTTAATAAATACATTTGAAAAATGACCTCAATCTGTGAGGGTTAACGATTATTCTTGCGAACATCGGCATAGAATTATTATTAACTTACATTCTAAACAGAATTCTTTGTTATACACGCTTTCATTCAAGTCACATTGAGAAGCACCGTTCCCGCTATTAAGCAGCGTGAGCCTGTCTCAATAAGTAGATGTCTGATCATTTAAGCACAACGGGACTGTAGGAAAACGAGTAATCAAATGACTTAAGTTCAGCATTAAACTGACTCGAATGTGTTATATGCCCAAAAACAAAACAATCAACCAGACAACGTTTGGTATACAAACTTAGCATATTAAGAAATTGAATCAGAGCCTTTGCCCGGTTCGACCACCGACAGTGATACTAGTGAAAAATGTAGTGAAGAAGGAATAAATGAGATATTTAATTATGATGGCAGGCGAGATTTTGATGAAAACTTGCAGTTGCAGCTTCAGAAAGCAGATCACTTCAAAGTTGAAAGAAAAACACATTTTCCCAACTAGTATCACTGGTCGGTGGTTCGAACCCGGGAAAGAGGCTCTTGATTTCAATTTCTATTGCTTAAGTTGTATAACAAACTTTTCTGGTTGATTGTTGTTTGGGCATATCAACACTTTCGAGTCAGTTAATGCGGAATTGAAGTCCATATTTGATACGCGTTTTCTACAGACCGTTGTTGCTTAAATGATCAGACATGCTAATTATTTGAAACAGGCTCATCGCTGCTTAACTAGCGGGAAACGGTGTTTCAATGTGGACTTGAATGAAAGCGTGTATAACAAGAGAAGTATCATGATTGAGAATGAAAGTTAATAATTATTCATGCGGCGATGTCTGCAAGAATAGTACGTTAACCCTCACAGATTGAGGTCTGTGTTCCAAATGTATTTATTTAAAAAAGCGCTCGGTTTGCGTAGACGGTATCAAAAGGTTCTGATAGTCTTCCATCTACTATTATGAATTAACTTCGTCTTGTTGGTTGGTTTGATTGGTTGGTTGGGTTGATTGGATTTTTAACGGCATATCAACCCGTCTGGGGTTATGTCATCCTAACTAGGATAGTAATATATGTTGTTTACTTATATCTATATTGTGTTGCTTCTCTGGGGCGACCACTCTGATTCTCTTCGATGGGGCATTTTCTCTGTTCTTCTAGTCTATTCCCTTGGGAACCTCTGTGGACTTCTTCATCTCTGCATGTTTGTATTTTTTTTGTAACAAACAAAAAATTTGGATATTTTTCAGATGTCTTTATTGAGCCGAAGACATAGCGCATATTGGAAGACATGTCTGACTCCTTAAGCCTAAGCTGAAGTCCCTAAATAAAGGACACACGTTTCTCGAACCAAAACTGACCAACTAGAGGATAGCACACTAGAGTCAGCGAAAGCCAGCATTGAAATTTTAGAATTACTTATATTTTAAAATTATATTCTACCGTAATGTAAACAGACATGTTATCCGGATCAAATACTGAACTAGGCGTTTGTGTTTTACATACATATTACCTTGGAAGGGTATGAATCCAACTATTCTCCTATACTAAGGGTAAACTGTGAGCAGACTGGTTCTTGCCTGTATGGCAGACGGGGTAGTGGAGAAAGAAAGTTCTAAATTCAACCCTTTTTGATCTTGGAGAGGGATAGGCTCTGCTGGTTAGGCATTGACAATTACATTCACAGATAGGCACCCACCACGTTATGAGACTAGTGAGTGAGAGATTTATTATTCGTACCGAAAGAGTCACAGTATAAAGTTATTGAGTGGAGCTGAATTCTAATACTAGTAATGTTTCCAATTCTACCTCGATTAACAATCCTATTACAACCGCATCCTGTAGATTGATCAATAGTAAATTTCTAATTTCCTGATAATCGAATAGCGTCCATTCACTCGATATTTACAAATACCATAAGTGGTCTTGAACGTATGATTAAGTAATAAAATAAATTAATTTCCACTTTGTAACGCAATTTGTCTATTTTATTAAAGGTACTAGCAAATATATGCACCCTCCGGGTATTGCAGTTTTTAGTTGTTTTATAATAAAAATATGATATTAATTAGGAAAGGCTAATGAAACTGAATAAGAATGTAGAAAAAGAGTTTAACAGAGGGGTATGATTGAAAAAGAACAACTTTGAATAACACTTCCTCATTTCCCTTACTCCCGTCTTTCATTGTTAAATTTTCCTAATTTAAACTGGTTTAGTTAAAATAGGAAGTAAAGAATAATATTATAGGTATTTCTCTTGGTAGGGTTCTTTTAAGATTTATTGAAGAGATTTTTGCTATATCAATAAGATAAAACAAAACAAATTAGGAAATCAATAATCTAAGTATATAATTTATTAAAATCAATTTTTTAGATCCAATATGGCAAATTAGCCTTCCCATTCAATCTGGTAAACCTCTATTTTGTTGTATATATAAATACAAGTGCAGTATTAGTATGAGATCGATGGTCAACAGTGTAAGTAATGTAAACAATTTTATAATATTGAGGTTTAAATAAAAATAAAATCATGGAGAATTATGATGTAAATACAAAAGGAATTGTGTTGTATAGTAATATAGTTCGGTTACAGACAGACAAACCCAACAATCTCCTTATAATAAGATGTCCAAACCGTTCCACGAGTAGGATGCTGACACTGTTACATATCTTGGGTTGCATAAGGATTTATTGTCAATCCCCGTATTTTCTAAGGGATGCCGCATTTTCATATCACGGGCGGACTTTCCATGGATTTACAGAACGCCCGCGAAATACGTGAAGTCAGTGGGACCTGTTGGGTCCTCCAGTGTTAGTTGGATATTCAGGCAGTGAAGATGTGTGGCTTTAACTGGAACTCACATGCATACGCGCGCTGTTAGCAGTATTTTGGTTACATGAAATGTATAGTTAAGTAAATAAAAGCTTAAGAAATAACAAAATTTGTGGTTGGTGAATGTCTGGGTAACAAGACTGATGAAGAAGAAGATTTGAGTTAAGTGGCGACCGCACCCAAGACGAAGTCAACCAGACGAAGTCGCCAGAACTGAAGTCCAGACGATAGAAGTACGTAAGATAGAAAGATGAACAGCAGAAGAATAGAAGAAAGTAAGGAAGGGTATACAACAGCACAAGGGCACCAAGTATGTTTCATCCAGTAAGGATATCCAGTAAAATCATTCAGCGTAGGTTGCTTCCTAACCACAATGCATACGCCAACAACGGTATGTTGTGGAAGACTTTTCTTATTATTTAACTCTTTGCCCTACTTGTTTACACTGTAAAATCACTACGGTGAACAACCCTGTCATTCTTTTGTTTGTCTGTGTAAACCCTGTTAGTGAGAGTAACTTTGAAATATCCAACATACAAAGTACAAATTACAAAAAAAAATTTAGTACAGTCGTGGGGGTAATTTCTAGGTAAGGAGTATATAAACTAGATCTTTTTATTTTGATTTAGAATATCTATAAATTGACTCCGTAGATTATTTTGACTCCAGTTGACTTGTATTTTGATTATTTAATGTAAATAATATGAATTGAATAAATACGGCTGATTAGTTTGTAATAATAAGAGGTCTTATTTTTATTTGTGTCTATTCATTTTATTCTTTTTCTCATGGATATATTTTTTCCTATGGATGTATTTAAATATAATAATATCCAAATATAGCGGGATAATCCTTTTCGATATTAGATGCTTGTCGTCATTTTCGTCAGATGCAAAAACAATTATCGTGTTATATTCATTGTACTAATTTTTATTTTTATTCATTTGCTTTGTTTCTTCTTTTTGTGAAAAGCAAATTTCTCTTTTTAATCTAATTCAAAATATATACCCATTTAGAGGGTATTTCAATAGATAGGTATTCAAAAGGCGCAAAATAATTATAACGTTTGATCTCCAGAAATTGGCCAATAGATTGTCAAAGAAAATGTAAACAAAGCGCAGCATTTGACGAAATTAACGGCAACATGTTACATTGTTAATTGATGAAAGAAAAGTTTATTTAATTATATTTTGGAATTGTTTTTTGATTTCTATGAAAAAAAGACAGATATTATGAATCATGTTTACTTTTTTACTTAAGTTTTAAATATTAGTTAATGACATTAAGCCAAGAAAGCCGCGTTATTAGACTAGTAAAGTGAACTAAATGTGTGACTTGTGTGACGTTTAACACCACACAGATAATCAGCCAACTGTTCCAATTCGGAGAAGCAGGTGTCTTGTTTTTGGTTCCCTTTCTCTAATTATCATGGAACAAGGCGATCATTTCCATATCTTCATCCACCAAAGAGACATTATAAGATTTCTGCCATGATTGTTAAACAATCTAGATGAGAACAGGCATTCTGGACTTCCATTCTTACAAGGGATATGCTGAATAACGCAAACGACATGACAATAGTTGTTTTGAAATAGGTTTTTCATCTCGAGTTACAATAAACATAGTAGTGTTTCACTTGGCTGCGTCTGATGGGTTCGGTAATTCTATCCAGACCTGGAATTTTACAATGAGCAGATGTCTTTTGCCTGACACAGCACGAGGTTGGCACCTGTTTGGGGACGGGGACGGCGAATACACAAATTTCTTATTACTCTAGCAAGATTAAAATTTCAATGGTTGCATTCCTGTAAGATGAATCGGTACACACTGAAGATTATATATTTGGGATAACAGGGAATCTGATTGTCTGTCGTATATCTATTCAGGTATCGATATTTACTAATTTTAACTCAGTGGATACGTGAGTAAGATTGTGGGTCACTCAATCAAACTGCCTCTAGAAGGGTGTTTGCTAACCATTGAAGTTCGAAGAGGCTTTTATCTAATCTGGCAAAGGCCTCACATATGCACTCTAAGGTAATCATACAATTATCACTAGGATAATTCAGTTGTGGTAAGTAATTGGATTAAAAGGGGTTTTATTTAGCTGACACAAGAGTAAAACATTGATTACCACAGTGAGTAAACATTCTAACTCAAAAAGGCTTGTTAAAACATGGTAAATGCTGTATTGAACAATAATACACTTGTTAGATTCTGAACCTATATAATTATAATTCCCTTCTAATTAATGGTGTGTGTAGCATAATTCGAAATTATTGTTCCAATCATGTAAATGTTGAAGATTTTGCCAGTTTTGATAATTAAATAGTTTAGAAGATCCAAAAGATCTTTTTCAGATGTGCGAAATGCATTTTGAAATAATGTTTCAAATGACATTTGTACAAATGTAAGAATTTTAGTAAGATTAGTTTTCTTTTATTCAGAAAAAATTATTATAAATAGTGTTATGAACTGTTTTAAGGGTCAATAAATAATAACTCAACACGGGTATAATGTAGGGGAACAGATTGTATTCAGCAATATATATCAACGTACAATGGAAGGTTTCCTTATTTCAGCTTACACGAAAAACTGTATCTGGGTAACTCTCGTTTGAGTAGCTTTACTCTGTTAAATATATACCCTTTGTGTAAAAGTCCATTTCGTGTCATGGTGAGTCCCCTACAACAAATAGTTAATCAGTTATTGAAAAAATACTGGGTTGGAACCCGGCACAGGTAAAAAAATGCCCTGATGTTTGGTTTAGCTTGCTTTGTATATAAAGGCATATACATTTCTGTTATGGGTTTTTTATGCCTAATTTATTCATTTGTAAGGATTATATTTGATAATATAATTATTTCCTATGTCATTGAATTTTCTTAATCCACTTCTTATTTGGTTTAATATTTGTTTAAACATCATGTTTAATCAAGTATCCTAAAGTATTAAAGTAAAGTCGTTGGGTGGGTGCCTAAAGTCGGTATAGCTAATCGTCCCCTTTACTGCGCTAGACGAAGAGATTATTTTTGCGTCTGAGGGGAGCACCTCATCTACCATCAGCTCCTTACTTTACCGCCACAGGATCCCTTTGCTACTCATAACGCTGAGTTGGCGAGGGCCGACGAAGTAGGAACCTTGTGGTTTCTCAGCCGAACGCTCTTACTGACTGAACGTATCCGGCCCTATATTATACGTATAAATTATACACCAATGTTTAACTACTTCCAGTAAAAGTAATTATTTTATGAACAAAGATACGCTCGAGAATTACTATGTAATTGGAAATAATTGCTTGAATTTTGTATGGGTCGTTGTCCATAAAATTAATAACCTATACTATATAATATATATTATATATATATATATTATAGTATATTATATATATATAGATATATGATTATATATTATTGTGAGCTAAATAAACATTGTTATGCAATAATAATCATTCGTTGGCCCAGTTATCTGATAGTATAAAGTATTCTTATCCAATAGAAAACCACTGCACGCATGTGTGTTGGTCTTTGTAGTCCTATTCTTAATACTTAATATTATACAAATATTTATAAATTGTATTAATTTTACTTTTAAACCATAAATATTTGTATAATAATAATCATTTATTAGTACAGTCATAAGAAGTTCAAATGTTCTATTTCATAGAAACATAAATGCTATAGTTCTATTGTTTAGGTAGTCCTATCCAATACTGAATTATATTAATATATATTTGATAGTTAATATATATTTGGAATAGCTATTGTATTGATGTTAACACATGTTGGAACATAAGACTAAAGCTTCTGTTTCTTGTGTGGTTCCACACGGTAAAAAATACTTTACGGCTGTTGAACGGTTCAGATAATTATTCTATATTTGATCCCATAGACGAGACCTTAAAGTTATTACCAATACGGGCAGAATCGACCTGGAAGTATGGCAATTAAGAGGTCCCCACTCTTCCCAGATATCCATAAACTGGAGCCACACAACAGAGTTGCAGTTTGGTGCATACCTAAATTAACGCTTGGTGCTTGAGGGGATAAACCACTGCAATCGGGTCAATGTAATGTTATTAAAGAATAAGTTCCAATTACCGTCGAACTGGGAAGACAACGGTAGCATGCGATTGTAACTCAATACAAACTCGAATGCCACAAATCCACTGCAAATGACCAAGTATATATAAACTCCACAGTGTCATGCAAATTCAACAGTCAAGCCAAACCAATCAGAACTCAAGGAATGGAATGACCCAAATCACCCTGATTCAGAATGGATTCATTCTGATTCCTATATTACCAGCTGTCTTGGAAACTGCTAAGTATCTACTTAGCTGCTGTTATTAAAACCAACGTAGGCTAACTGCTTGAACTTCAATAGTTTATTAATGGAAAAATTGAAAAACAACATACAATAACAACATTATTTGGTAATAGTATTGTTGGTGAGGCTTTAAGTGTCAAATAAGAACAAAACAACGGGTAACGAAAAGTAGAAAATGTCATTACAGAATGTAGACCAATACATTAGAGAGATGTGGAAATTACGTCCGAATGAACAGAGTTATTGGCACTTGCATTGGCTTGCTCCTAAGCCACAATTATCCCTGTTTATTTATAGTAAGCTGTGGGCATTCCATGGTCTTATTAGGTGTGTACCTATAACAGCTATCTATTAAGTAAATTAATACAAATGTGGCACTAGTCAGAGGTTGCGTCATCTCTATCGTAACTTATGAACTTAATATTTTCCATCGTGACCCCAGATTCATACTTTACATTTTTCAATCAAACAATAAAGCCAATTCGCAATACAACAACAAATATCATTACCAATCTCTCGTGAAAAACTATACACCTAAACCCATAATTTACATAATCATGAGAGAGGGGAATGTTTTGATATGTCATGTACATTAAAAATCCAGTCAGCATGTTGAAATCCCTACAAAAAAAGAGCGGAATAGCGACTTAAGGTATTTGATTAAAATAAACAGATTATTATATACAATTGCTTTTCTAAAGAAAAAAAACAAGGCTTTAAATAAAGAAAATGATAGTTGAAAATAAAGACGTTTATAGAAACATCATATAAAGCATGAAAAAACAGAGTTGGATTAAAGTTGGAAAATGTTATTGATATAAATGCTCAAAGTTAAGTACATAAAAACTGAAACACGATTTCTCCGCGCCTTTCGTTGAATAAAAAAAGTTGAATTGCGTGTAAATTTCGACGACATCAACAGACAGCCTAATTGAAAATGCAATCAATCGATCTAGAGAGAAAACACCAAAACGACAAAGCCGAGGCCGATAAAAAAATCTAGTAAAACATAGGGGAAAACTCTGAAATAAGCAAGGTTTATAAAATAACAATGAATGAATTTTAATGTTGATATTTAATGCAAAAAATATGAGACAAAAAGAAAACTCAAAATATTTGGAAAGGTAGCCAAGAAATAGGTAAATCAAAATCAAAGACGCGACAAACATGAAATCAGAGGAGTGAAATAAATTAATGATAAAAAGATTCTTTTGCACAAGCGACAAATGCTGATACGCATGAATTAATAGAATCAACATTCTGATTGCCGCTTTTCCCTTTTGAGAATAATCTATAGCGTTTTACGTGCTATATAAAGCCACTCTTAACTCTTTGGTTCAGACAGCATATTTAAGTTAAATGGAATTTAGTAGATTTCTTTTTTCGTATGCGACAATCTGTATTGAAGGGGTCATATTTGAAAATTTTATACGCCAAAACTTTAAAGCCTAATATCTACCGCAATCTTGTTATATTATTTATATAGGTTGTTTCTGTCTACCAATCTACATATCATCTCCTAGGGTCAAAGAAATAATGCTTTACTTATCGAATTTTTAGGTATAACTGTATTTAACCCTTAGAAGAATGGCGTGATTTCGATTTCCTTTTTGCACAGTAAATGTTTTCGGGTTTGGTTTGATTATAGGAAAGATCTGTTCAAGGTCACTTTGATTGGATGGACAAATGCATATAAACGTTTAGAAGAATATTTCTCTTGGAATACTAGTTGTTAGTATATATATATATATATATATATATATATAGATATAATATATATGTGTGTGTTGTTGTGTGTGTGTTGTAGAGTATATATATATGTGTGTGTGTGGTGTGTATAGTATATATATTATATTATACTATAATAATATATATATATGATATATACGCATATGCATATATATCATCCAGTAATCAGTGTACAGATCACACCCACACGTACACGCATAATATGTATATATAGTATATATATATAAAAATAAAGTATATATTATATATATATATATATAATATATATAACAAACACACACATATATATATATATATATATATATATATATATATATATATATAGTTATAGAGAGAAGAGAGAGAGAATAGATAGATAGATAGATAGATAGAATGATAGATAAACAACTCGTAATGGTCTGTAAATTTAAATAATGTAAATGAAAATTAAGGTTTAAATTAAATGGAATTACTATGGTAGCCAGAGGAGTATGAAAAAAAGGAATGCATGATATTCCAAAATATTAAAAACGCAAAAAAATTGTTAAAGGGTACTTCAAGCGGCGACAGATCAAGCAGAATACTCCATTGAATTATTTTCGTTTATTCCCTTTAGCAAAAGAAAGAGCTAAGATCACCCCAAAATATAGTAACAATCATCAATTTATTTCTATTCATACTTCATCCTCGATGGAAGCATATATATATAATATATAATATATATATAGATTATATATATACGATTTATTCATTATGATTGATTCAAAGCCTGGAAGAAGATACCAGACATCTGAAACACGTTGTTCGCAAAATGTAAGATAAAAATAATAAAAACCCTTTCTAAAAACATAACCCATTTTGCGATTCTTTTTTATAAAATATTTAATTTTCTCCCGTTGGAACGTATAACAACACCTTTATTTATATTTATAATTATATATAATATATATATATATATATATATATAATATATATATTATATAAAGAAAAGTCGGTTAGCATTAACTAGATTGTGAAGGGAGGTATTACGTAAGCACGTTGAAGGGGAGGGCAGAATTGTGGAATTAAATTAAAATAATTACAGAAGATCAACACTGGAAGATCAAATGACTAAAAGAAATTAGTATATATTCTAACTCTAGTGACCTCCTAAGTACGTCATGCATAGAGATATCAAGCCGTTGATTTGAAGAAAGGGCATTGGGCGTAAACTTCCAAATGATCATTCCTATTTGTCCTACCACATTTGTTCAACCTTATATATATATATTATAGATATATTATATATTATATATAGATGGATGTGTGTGCTGTTTGTGGTGTGTGTGTGTTTTGTTTGAGGTAGATATACCTTCCCCTGGGGTTGAGTACTTTGGAAGGGATCCGATGACGGCCGTCAACTAAAGCGAAAACGCAAACGTCTCGTATAATATGGATGGACCACTCTATGACGCGTCCACATACATACAGAATGTGTACTTAAACAGTTAAAATCCCCTTCATTTATCTGATTGGTAATGATAGTTCGAGGGTAAGCTTGTCCGGACTGTGCTGAAACGATTTCTAACCGGCTGTTAGTTAGCTCACAAAAACACTGAAAGAGACCTTGATGTCGGAACACCGTGGTCTGTGGATGACTTCTATATATGAGGTTCATTCAATAAATATGGGATATTTTTTTGAAAACGGCAAAAATCCTTTTTTATTCAGAATTTTTAATTTGAATATAAATGAAAACTCTACATGGTTTGGAATTGCTTTATAGATTTTTTTTTAAACCTCACAAAAATTTGTTTTAGGCCTATTCAAATGACGCGATAAACAGAGTACTCCAAGCTTGAAGAGTTCTGTCGTCAAATTTTCGTGAACGCTTTAAGTGATTTTATACCTGAAATTTTCATAGCTTTCACAATAGTCGTTTTCCAACCCACTTTCATAATTTTCATAATTTTTCTACTATTTTCTTTTACATTTCATACACCTTTTTTTTTTAATCATGAATTTTTTACTAAATGTCTATGTTCGAGACAACAGGGCAGATCCTGACATTCCCTAAACAGCTAAAGGTTATTTCTTCCTTTGGATCAGAAAATGTGATACGAGGCCCCAAGGAGGTACATTAGGAGATGCAAATGGGAAACGACCGTAATTAGAAGTTGGGTTGTTGTTTTGGTTGGTTGATGATTATTAACGCGCCTAATCAAACGTCTGGGTTATGTTCATGCCTAACGGTTAAGAAGAATATATGTTGTGTATTTATATTTATACCTTTTTTAGTAATTGGTTTTAATCACTGTGTTAGGCTATTAGGGATCATGTGTTATGGTATGATTAAGTCCTGTCTATATTCCTAGGGTATAATTCTATTTTCCTCAAAAAGGACAATTGTGCCTCCATATGACATATTTTAAATAGATCTTTCCATATTGTTATAAAAATAACGGTTTTCTGATGTCAGCAAAAAATCTGCTTTCTATGAATAAAGTGTTTAACAGTCCAAGGTGTTGACATATTTCACACTGTTGTTGTTGTTGTTACTTTTTGAAGTAATAGGAGCGCTTTAGTCTGTGTGACCAATGCGTAGATCGGGACACAAGTGACTTTCCCTTTACTTCGAACTTTCAAGACTGATCTCCAATCATCCCACAAGTGAAGTCTCTAAAATCTTGAACCATGGTAGCAGAATGTTCATAGATTACGGACAATTCACAGTATTTATTTACGCTTGTTGTATTAACTGACCACCGCCTCATATTTTGCCAATAATGAGTTTGACATTTCTGACACACACCGTACACTGAGGAAAACTTTAATAGAAGATATTCTGACTGAACATTTATTGATGAAAAAGCATTGTAATAGTGAGTCTGAGTATGATTTAGAATTTGATATAAGGCAAAGTAAAATAGGGGTCAGGTTGATCAAACACAAGGGTTCCGGGGGGGGTCAAACCCATCTATTGACTTAAGTGGTTTTATATCTTGAAGGGATAACACTTCAGTTGACACCGCTACCAAGGACTCAGCCAATAATAATAATAAAAATGAAATGAACCGAGAAGGTTTGAGAGTGCCTAAAATTCAGGGATCTTCGTTTAAATGACCCCGAAACCACACACACCAACACACACACACACACACACACATATATAATATAATCCAATGCAGTGAACACACCAGTTTAAGATGCACTATAACACCTTTCTCACAGCTTCTTTCTCCTCCACATTAATATAATTTTAAAAAACTGGTACACATCACCCGTAATGATGCACTTTGAAAGTGACGAAAGTAGTCGACCGAACTTTGTGACCTTTATCCCCGAATTCCACCTAAATATTAAAAAATTTGCCAGGAAAACTCGAAAAGATCAAAAATAAAATTTGAGTAAACAGGAGATGGTCTTTTGTTTAATTCTACACACACACACACACACACCACACACACACACACACCACACACACAACACACCACCACCATATAATATATATAATAATATATATATATATATATATATATATATATTTATACTCGGCTCGTATATGAATGAGTCTTATCAAGCATAAAGGGGACCGTTCTCATCTAGCAGATTGTGATAGACATAAACATTCTATTCAAATTTAACTCCAGATATCAAATTAGCATATATATGAGACTCTATCAAAGTAAAAGAAATAGAGTTCAAAGTCTCTATTTTCAACGTAACGATTTTACAATTACCTCATAAAATATGTAGAAAAAAACTTAAAAAGAACAAGAAAAGGGCAAAACTTGTTAAACAGACGAAATACCTTCATCTCAGTTAAAAATTAGACCGAACAAATCTCAACCGTAGTGCAATCCCGCGACAGCTGACATTACGGTCTTTTCGTTTTTATATCTTGCTATGTTTCATTAAAGATTGATAACGGCCGGGCTTTGCGTTAGAGACATTTTCCTCCAGATCCTGTTGAAAAACAACGGCCATACTTATCAATCTTGGACTAATAACAGCAGGAGGAGGACGAAACAATGGCCGCTGACGGATTAAAAAGGAAAGAAGAAAGAAGAAAAAAAGTGTGGGTAATGTATGAAGAGATTTATAGACACGATTATACCTAGGATTGCCATTAGTGTATTGTTTAAATAACGTCTTGGAACTTCCTTGTCAGAAAGAGACTTGCCTTGTCAAGCTGTTGCCAATTTATCATGTTAACGCCGACGAAGTAGAGTCCCGTTTCCGCTTAACCTGAGCGCGATGCCGCAATAATTAAAATAAGAATTAGGAAGCTAAACTGATTTACAAAATATGAAAACAACAGAAAAAGAAAGCAAAGACGAGGAAATATGTACTATATATATATTATATAATATATATACACACACACACACACACACACATATATATATATATATAATATATATAATAGATTATATATATATATATATATATTAAAAGAGAAAAATAACACAATTTGATACCAAATAGATTTGCACATATTCAGTTCGATTGTTACAATTGTTCTGCGATTTATCAAACTTTTCTAGAAAATTGATATATTAGATTCTCCTCTTTGATGACTACAGATATCGAGACGTACTCTATAGAAAAATTACAGTAAGGAAAACATAATTATAAAAAAATAATATATAACATATATAATATATTCTAAATATAAGGAAGAAATCTCGTCGGGGGCGGCCCTAAAGTCAGGTATCAGCCTATCATCGAGGGAGTCTATCCCCTTTCCCTAGCGTAGATCAAAGAGATTGTTTTGCGTTGAGGTGGAGTGCGCTACTACCATCAGACTCCTTACTTTACCGCACATCCCTTGCTACTCATACCGGCTTAATATACTATATATATTATATATATATATAATATATATATATGTGAGTGTAGTTGTGTGTAGTGTGTGTGTGTGTGTATTCCACGTATGCTTTCTATTATATTTGGGTGATAAATGTTTCATACCTATAAATTTAACTAAAGGAAATTGGAAAAAATATTGCTATATATTCGCACTCATTTTTATCATTGATTCATGGTTCTATAGCCTTTGTAATGTTTTATTTTTTAATATTTTAAAATGTTCGAATTTCGAACATTTTAAAATTCTGTTTTGTCTCCAACGGATTTTTCCTATACTCAAAAAAAAAAGCAAAACAAAAATCACTCTGTATGAAGGTCGTAAAAAATCTCTCTGTTACGGAATATTTTTACATTTTTCCTATTTATTATTATTGATTATCGATTATTCAACTTCATCTGATTATATTTAATAATGAAATGCGCGTTTAATCCGATATACATTTTGATAAACGGACCGAAACACATGTGAAGTGATATCGATTAAATGTAGATATCGATTAAATTCATTTTTATGCCATTCTACATTTCTTTCTTACTTCATTTTTCTTCATATGTCGATATCAATTCCCTTTCCATTCTTAACAGCCACACACAACACACACACACACACAACCATATATATATATATATTATATATTATTATAATATTATATTACTTAATAATATATTATATTTGTTATATATGTATTATATTTATTAATTATATGAAAAAATATCAGAATTCAGAATATAACGATTAACATTACGAAATAATTGGACAGTCCTTTTCGACGAAAAAAAAAAAGGAATTACCCAGTTGTAGGGATACTGTCAAATGTATCTAACCCTTCTCAACGATTTTCAATGAGCAAGGAATGATTAGAAGTCAATGAGCGGCCCTTAAATGAGCGGTCAAGTGAGTGCATATTTGTGCCATCTAATATCTACTGACAAAAGTCAATGAGTACTAAATAAAATGCCACATTAAACGACTCCCTTTAAGAAAAGTCAATAAACTAATGATTTGAAATAGTTAATTTAATAGACAAGATAGGCGTGTCCTTTCACTTGAGAAATGCTACCTTCCCCGCCCCCTTTCCAAAAATTCACATTGCCTATTCCGTACTTTAAAATCGGGATAGCTTAAATGCGTTTATATCTTCTTTTTAACCGAAAGGTTATTGTTTCGAGATAGCGTACCACCCTAAAAATAGTAACGTTCCACGCATCGCGCGTTCAAGGGCTGCGTGATTAACCGGCTGATAGCATGAGCGCAATTATAGTGCTTGTCTCGGAAAGAAAGAGAGAAAGAGAATCAGATACACAACACGAATCGAAAGGAGGCTTGGAATGAGAATTGGAGGGATTATATATTTTAAAAAAAGCACGATAAACCGGCGTATAAGGGAAATATTGAATGAGCAGATTAGCATGGAATGAAAATAGGATTGTAACCGCACGAATTTAAATTACAGGTTATGTGGGCGTTTCAAAATGAGCTGCAAATATCGGGTAGTGCAATTCCCATAGGAAGATGAATATTCTAGAATGATGTGTGAGCAAGTATGATGCGGAATTGTATTTGTGATTTTATCATGCCAACTTGGGTTATTTATGCGAATCGTTTATTTTTATTCATTCAGTTCTTTTGGGCTTTATTTTTTTAAAAACTCAGTTTTAAAAAAATATAAAAAGCTTCATTTTTTGATCGTATTCAAACCCATAGGATGGACCCTAACGATACTACCACAAGGCCAGGTAACCTGGAGAATGCGATGAAGTAGTACTGTATTACTGCCCCAGTTCGCCAAATGGAAAATGAATATATGCAACTATTATTGCTGCTGTTCATTCTTCTAGATTGGTGCTGATCAAGGTAAAGAAGAGCCATGTTCTCACCAACTATTGTTCTATAGCTGGGTAAGAAAACAGATGATTCATGTCGTTCTAAAGCCAGCAGACTCTGATTAAAATTGACCTTGGTCTCCCATACTGCTCATGGTTGAGGGGTTTGGGTAAATATTAACACTAAACCCCAGGTCAGCACAGTCTAGCACATTTATGTTTAAAATGTTACGGTTTGCATTTAAGAGCAATAGTGTTGGAATTCTATAGGTGCGTAGGCGTTGAAGTCAACTCAATATCTTCAGTTGTACCATCTGGGGCTGTAGTCGATTCTGGTACTTGCAGATGCGGTCAACATTGCAGGAGATGGGATTTCCCCTGGGCAATGTGTTTGTGAGCGCATCTGCAGGTCCAGAATCAGACTTTTTTTACCACAAGCAGTGTCTACAACTGAAGATATGGATACATTTCTACCCAAAAAGAAAAGAAAGAAAGAAGAAGTTTATCCAAGTTATCAAGGGCTTACCACGTATGTCTAACCCAAGTAATGTTGAGTGCTGACCCACAGGATTCCGTTCTTAATTTCGCCACCACGCCAACAGGGTGCTCTATTGTTTCAAATCGAGTCAACGTATTTCAGCCTCAGTACAGTAGATGAGGAATTTTACACAGGTAGAATTGTTGCATATCCCCACTAGCACAATTCAGGTAATTAATCAAACCATGTGTTATAGGTACAAAGCTAAAAACTATTGTGGTAACTAGTTGAATTCGTTTTAAACGTGCAGAAAGAGATGTGGGTTGATATAATTATGCTGTTTCTACTTTATTATTATCTACAGACAGTATATCGATAAATCGATGTCTCTAAGACATGAATCAGGAATAGCAGTGTAGTTCAGATTGAGAGACATTTATCGGATGCATTCGATCGAATGCTGGTTTGCCGTTAATCGCTAAGCTAGAAAAGTGAATTGAAGACGAGTGACGTGAGTGAGATTCGGTTTACCCGGATTAAGAGAGATATGGGAATATTGTTTACTAGGCGAATAAGAATATGGGATTAGCTCTCTACAGAAAAGTTTCTTGCTATCAGTCAAGATTATATCTGTGAAGAATTTAAAAGTCGATGTATCGAGGTTATTGCAGACTTACGGAGCATGGTATCTACCCAACCTCTCCACTACGAATCAATGTGACGCAAAGCAATCTTAAGTGAAATACAGCCAGTAGGGAGGCCGTGTAACGTTAATCATATGGTATTAGTAATGGGAATCGTCATCCTGATTCAAATCTTTGCTGAGTGCGGGCAGACTTGGGACTCTTTAACCTTAACTAGGTAACCAGTCTCGCGCGAATGAAACTAGAAGTCAAAACCTGTTAACTCCGCTTAAGAAATTGACCTTGACTCGTGCAGAGTATTGGTAATATTTATATATATATTTGTATAGATGTCATTTGTTCGAGGCGGACGGTCGAACCGGTGAGAGGATTTTGATGGTAGACCCAATCTCCAATGACCCAGTGAGTATGACTGAATGAATTGTCTCAAACAAAGTTTATTTTATTATTTTAGGGGTATAAACATCTTTCCTAGCGCTCCAAAATCCAGTGACACGGTGACCCGAGTTTGAATTTTGACGAGGCTGTTGTATTGCACTTCACATAATTCCCTTTGGAAAGCATGCATTTGGTTGGATTTTACGCATATCAATTCTATTGGGTATTTTATGCGTAAAGACGTTTTTCTTTTCTTCTTCTTAATGGATTCAATTATCTTTTTAAAAAACATTTTGAACGATTTCTCAAGCAATTGTGTATACCCTTTGTAAAAGCATTAATCTATCTGTTTTTCCTACTTTCTATGGGTAAATAGGATTGGACAGTTGGGATTCTTAGCTTTGGTAAGGGGACCTTCCGTTTACGAGAAGTAAACTAAATTCAACGATTGCTCTGCTTTAGAATATACTTTGTTTAACATATATCCGTGGTGGAGGGTGAAGGTAAATACATCTGCAAAGTATTCCTAGACCGATTGTTATGCAATGAAAAAAACAATTGGCCCTATAGTTTTACATGCACACATGCCTTTCGAGGAAGATCTGTACAATTGAAATGCAAACAACCTCGTCTAGGATTGGAGGTCCATTTCCCTTCCGTAACGTTTATATGCCTAAGCAATCCTCTACATTTACAGTGTAAAATAATATGCTATTTCGCCAAAAACGATTAATTCAGGGCTAGAAGTACCCTTGTAATGCTGGACAGCATTCATCTGGAAGCACAGAGATAAATATTGAGATTTAGAAACATTTCAGTTTTCGTCATGAAATGGAAAGACGAATGTGTAAAATGGTCATTCGAATAAGTACCGCTGCTTCCAAAGACTGATGCTTACAATAATTCATTGTCTTAATTTAATTATTTGCTCAACACCTCAGACAGTATGATGTAAAGCGAAGGTTCAAATTCTTAAGGGACCTATATCTTTGATTTCGGTGTTTTCTTGTCTAAGAGGGTATAATAGGCAATGTAAATCCAAACAACCTTGCATCCAGATGAACTCGGACACCGTGTAACCATTAAACAAGAACACCTTTTTCAGTTTTTTTAAATAATCGGTAAAATCAAGAATCTTGAGACCAATACCCTTCTTGTTTTTTATTGACCAGATAAGCGGTTTCTACATATATTCATGTTTCTTCGTGCAATATTCAATCAATTAAGAAAAGTATTCATTAGTATATTCGGACTATGTTCTCATCTTCATGTTATGTACAACTTTCGGTCGATGTGCTCTAGACCTTCTTCGGTATTGTTTGTCGGATCGCCTTTCTCGGCTCGGAACATCTCAGTCTCGGAACCTTCTTGTCGTAATCGGGAACTCTCTTATCGAACTGACCACCACGAACTTTGAAACCAACCCTTTATTCACGGGGTTATACTGTTCTTATCCATAGCTGGGTAGAGGGTTTACGCTGTGGTTAATTAATTATCTACCGTACTCCTGTCCATACCCAGGATGGAACCTGGAAGTTCTAGAGATAACTGTCACTTAGAACTGTCTTAACTAAATCCTTTATCCACTGGCTAGCATCCAATTAATACTAATTATCAAGCCTCATCTGAAACATTCAGAGAAAAGTTATCATGTCAATGGTTGCCACTTTGGAGTGCAAAGCAAAATGTATGAAGAATTTTTTTAAATATTTCCACTGAGCTCGCATTTCGCTGCAGTTTGATTTTATTGATAGTAAAAGCCTCGTGGGTTGATTCCGTGCTGGTTTGTTTATCTCGGACATTATTAGTGCGTTGCATCTTCTACATTTTCCTCTGCTTCTTTAACCAAAACAACAAATGTCAAAACACTGGCATTATTCGGTAAGATTCTTCGATTTATGAGGATGCATTTAAAATTTTTGTTTTCGATCAACTGAGATTTCATGGGTAACTAGCGAGAGTTGCTGCAGATTTGAAGTACATAGTTAATACCATTTGAAATATTTCATTGAATCAAGCTTTTCTGAAATCTGATTGGCTTTAATTTAAGGCCATCATACTCAACAAGTGATAAGCTGTTTGCGGTTCATTTTGGTAATATCCATTGTTAAGTCATTTATCCATCTTTTCCATCCAGCTTGGGTAAATAATGTTAGGGCAGACTGAACTGGTTAACTTGACACGGCAACGGTCTAGAAGAGCTCCACTACTTTGCTTAAAGAAAATTTTGTGGGTATCCTGCAGAAGGGTTGTCTAAATACATACTAAAAAAACTGGATAATTTTACAAGGCTTTAATATGAGGCAAAACACAAGATTTAAATGGTTAACATGTTTTATGCTTCACTGTTTGATATTCTTGCATTTCTTCATTTTCCAAAAATTCTGAGAGCAGGGCTTCAGTGATTTGAAAAGACTTTCAATAATATTACAATCGGCAAAATCCCATACACCAAATGATAAGTAGAATTAAGTACAAGTCGGGGAACCTAGAGTCGTATCAGACAGAAGCGAGGGTCTATCCCCATATCGCTAGCCAAGAGATGCTTTTAGCCGTCTGAGGGTGATGCCATCCTACCATCAGCTCCCATTATACCGCAGACATCCCTGTGCTACTCATACGCTATTTGGCGAATCTATACTATAAGTACTACTATGACAAAACTATGGAATTATCACCCTTAGATATGTTCAACTTGTTTTTACAGTATAGACTGATAACAAACATCTTTTGATATCTTTCATGGTCTTGCCAGTATATTTTCTTCTTTAACAATGTATTTATTTATATTTGCACCAAATCTTAGCTCAGTTAACCTGGAAACAATCGGGATTCTTCGCACAGTTCCTAATGAATTCCTCCTTGTATGAGTTCTACCATCTTTCAATTTTTCAATTGACGGTTCTGTTTGCTGGAGTTTCATATTTCCTTTCAATTAGTATACTCAACGGCAAATTGAGTCTGCAAGGAAATGTGTCCCTTTATTGTAGCGAAAGGTTCCCAGTCAGCGAAGTTCCCCAAGTCCGAGAAGTCCCGAGGCCGACAGAAACCTTGAAGAAGGCCGAAGGGATATCGGCCGAAACGTTTGTAGCATTATACATGGATGAGGGACAATGAGTCAGAAATAACGGCAGATTAACTAGCCATTATGTTACGACGAGTATACGTATGTTAAGGCTTGTATGTACAGTGTTTACTTATGCGCTAAGTTGGTATCGAACAGTAACCTGCGATCCTCCTCGCCAGCTACTCTACGATTAAGCAAAACCGGCCCCTTGGTGTATTTTAGCGAAGAAAATTCTTTACCAATTCGAAAAATAAGTAATTTTTTCTCTTGCTTGTGTTCTGATCTTTATAATAATATAGAATTTTGAAAAAGGAATTTCAGAAAGGAGGATTAACATTTTCAAAATTTGGAGTGCTGACTTTCGCCTTAAAAAAACAAGGCGAACGGAGACTCGTTTGACTCATAGGATTTAAGAAACTGGGAAAGAAAAGAAAAGAAAAAGAAGAAAAAAGTATTTGTTGGGTACAAATTCATCATTCCATAAATCTTCCAAAAAATTGGTTATCCGTATTTTCCCTCTATTTTGGGAAAAACGTTGGTTTGGTTTGCTTTGCTGTTTGTTTTACGGCATATTCAACCTCAGTGGGTTCTTTAATGCCAGCAAAGTGTTTAAATAAATCATTTCTAATGGATAATACAATTTTTATAAATACATTCTTTTCTATTTAATCAATAATGGGGGGAAAAAGATACATTTATTTAAATAATTCAATCAGCTTTTGAGTACATTAAACACCAAGTTCCTAGTTCGAAACGGCCCTCGCCAACCAGCGTTGAGAGTAGTACAGGAACTGTGCTGTAAAGTAAGGATGGTAGTGTGGCGCTCCGTATCGACGCAAAAAAAAACATTCCGTGGTCTAGCGTAGTGAAAAGGATTGACTCCTTCGCTGATTGGCTGATACCGACTATAGGCACCCCGTCGACTTTAACTTTACTTTACTTTTTTATGAAAGCAAGAATGTGTTTCAGCGATTGAACGTTTTGATCTTATATGTTATTTGTTTATTTACTGCCTAATAAAAAAACGAACAGGTGACATCCTCTACGTTGTATTTATAATTTTTCTTGGGATAGTTTATAAAGGGTGTCTTAGATGTACATGAATAAGCTTTGGATAAAGGTATACCCCCCCAACACCCTTAAGATAAGAAAATGCCTTTGTACTTCTAATGAAGTGATAGGCTTGTTGGACGTTGAACAGATTGAAGAAGAACATATATTTTGTTTTTAATATTGATCACCTCAGCAGTGAGGTTGCGTCTCTGGCGCCACGCTCATGTCGGCGAAACTGGGCCCCCGAAAATGCGAAAAAAAGGGAATACGCATAACCATTATATGCAAAATACTCTTCTTTATTAGTGCTTTGTTTATAGATGTATCCATGTTTAATCATATGAGTATAGCGTGTCTTTGTCGCGTGATTCCACCAAGTGTATTTAATTGGTCACATACGTGTCGTAATCAATCCTTTATTAGATATAAGAAGCAAGTCCTGTTAATCGGTTTATCATTAACTGTCTTTAGTATGCCAATCTATGCCACATAGTCTTTTTTTCTAAAACAAAGATTACCAGGATTTCTTATTATTCTATATACAAACAAAACAATCCTATAAGGTATTATCATTCTAAATTAATATATGAAACTCTTCTCTCTCTCTCTCTCTCCTTCTCCTCTCTCTCTCTCATATTAATATATTATATTTATTATATATATATATATATAATAAAAGAAAAAAGATTCCAATATTCACATTATATACAGAATTACAGAACTTAAATAAATAATAAATAATACAATTTGATAAAACCAAAGTAAAACTCTTTTTTTAAAAAAAAAAAAGGTATACTATTAAGTATTTATAAAGTGACATGACCGATAACGCATGATGACATAAACATACATTTCCACATAATTAAATGCATATAATCGCGTATGATTGAGTGTTTCAACTAGTAAATAATAAATGAAAATAAATAAATAAATAATAATTGTCAATTCCCTTATATTTGCTTTAAAACAATAAAATAATACGCTTACTATCTTGGAGCAGCGAAAAAAAATACGTATCTACTGACTACTCAGCTTCAATATTATTTATATATTATTAATTATAATAATATATATATATATATATGTGTAGTGTGTGTGTGTGTGTGTGTGTTGTGTGTGGTGGATAGAATCCACCAATATATATTGTTTTTTTTTTTTGGGGGCGATCGTTATTCAAAATTTTAATTCATACCTTAGTGTTTTTACAAGCGTGACAGACACACTCACACACATAAAGCTTTTATTAAATATGTATTTTTTGTCAGTAACTTCATTCAAAATACTACTTATACGCATATACAACAATAACTAGATATACAAGGTGTTCCAAAAAGATCAAGAATTTTGTACTTTTTGACACACCTTTGTATTCTGAAAAAATAATGTTCCATTATGTCATACCCTATCTTGTAAATACAGACTTTATGACACATCTTGTATTCTCAAAAAAAGTTTCATCACTGTTCATTTTCTATGTTTGGAAATACAGCTCGAATCTCGATACTTTATAACACCTTGAATCTGTAATGAGAACCAGGTGTACAGTGACAGCAAAAGAGGACATGGTGATGTGATGGACAGTCAAAACAAGATGGTTCAAATCAGTCCTTGTTATCTCTTTTTGATCCTCTTTCAGATTACCATGACACTTTGCCGACAGTGTGATCTTGGATAGACAAGGATTACTTTTCCAACCATCGTAGATGAGTAGATTAAATTATATCAAAGAAATCTTCAATCTTGGGAATATGACGAATATGAAGTTTCAAGGTCCCCTAGATTAGCCTTAAAAAGCACCCATTTTATGTACAAATTTTAGACGTCGATTTTATTGACTTTTCGATAGATTTCGATACGTACATAAATGTTCGAAGAATTGTCATCTGGGAATTGTCGTGAAGGAAGTTCAAAGGTCCCCTAATTATGCCTTTAAAAAGCAGCCAGTTTTTGTGCTAGTTTTAGATGTCGATTGTATTGCTTTTCTGATAACAGACTGAGAAGCATACTCGATGTGGTGTTGGTGTGTGTCTGTGTCTGTCTGTGTCTTGTTGTGTGTCTGTGTGTCTGTGGTGTTTGTGTGTGTGGTGTTGTGTGTGCTGTCATTCCCTCAAAACTGTGCCCACCCCGTCAATGCAAAACCTTATTACTCTACAACGGTTTAAAGCAGGGGAATTGAATGTTTCAAATAGATAAGCAGAAGTAATCCACGTGTCTAACCAAATGAATTAATCTCCTAATAAGACAAGATAATTGCAAACAAATTCTTACACTTCACTTACGGATATCCACGTGGCGTATTGGATAACACGCTGAATTATATTTCTTAATTGTGACGTTCGATTCAAGTCGCACTATTACGTTCACTTTCGAGGTAATATCCTTACCCCCCGTGGGAAAAGGTAAGGGCGTCCCATTGTTTTAATAGTTAGCAAGCTGTCTGGCAGATCCCTTACTACAGAAAACAGTTTCAATTCCTCGTGAGGCGGGATTAACACTCACCCTTGAGAAAAGGGATGTAGCCCTCATTTCCTAGCTTATGGGTAAAATAGTACAACTACTCATTTTTCAAATGGTTGGCATAAATAATCAAGAGGTATATGTCTCTTAACAATGAACCAACCATCACTTCAAAAATCACATAGCACTGTATAGGCCACATAGAAACCCTGAATTAAATGAAAATTCAAATGTTTACATTTTTAGCTTCAGTTTGTTGTTTTGCAAATTTAATCATTGATTTTATTCTATTTCTCTAATATTTGATCGGGCATCAAGAGAGTATGCTGTCTATTCTCAGTATGAAATTATAAGATGTTTTTCTTGTTTTCTTAAATCGACTGCTGAGCGTTGTCTACGGTACATGTATTTCGCTTTATGCAAGACATGAAAACGTGTTTGCCGACAATTCATCAGATATAAATTTTATTTTTATTTTATTTTGCTATCACGTCTGTGACTCATCTCTCCTGTGTGGTG
>CM042150.1:79457185-79469685 GCA_023376005.1 Doryteuthis pealeii
CGGGCGAGGAATAACATAACTAATAGTACGAATGTAATCACATTTTGAAATAGCACTTTTTAGGATGTAGCTACGGTAGGGAAGGAGGTGGGGATGGAGCGGTAGGTTCTTTGATAGTAAGATTGAGTGAGCATAAGGAGAGCTTATGTACGGCTGTAATGTGGCGGTGAAATAACATTAGTTACAATTGTATATAATTATAAAATACCCAGTTAACACATTGTACAACAACCATTGTACAATGTGCATAATAGAATAAGGCCACATGAATATAGTGTATAGTAAAATAATGCTTAGTGAACTCAGTTTATAGTAAGAAAGCATTCTGTATACACAGTGTATATAAGAAGTACACAGTGAACCCAATGAAAAGGAAAATAAAATGTTTGACTCGGTGGGAAAGGGGAACCCACTGGGAATTGCAAAAGACCATGCTGACAAATGTTATATACAAAATCTAGAATATGTTTGAGAAAATGAGGATCATAAAATTATTGGGTTTCTCCGAGATACAAATTGATTCCCAATCCCGTCCAGAACTACTATTCACTAAAAAGAAGAAAATAATGTGCCATCCAGTAGATTTTGCCGTTCCAGCAGACCACAGAGTGAAAATATAGATAAATAAAAGATAGAAAAGTACTTGGATTTTGCCAGAGAGATGAAAACGCTGTGGAATATGAAGGTAATAGTGATACCAATTGTAAGTGAACAGTCTCAAAAGATCTGGAAAAGCGACAGACGGAACCGTTGGCCATTGGCAGAAACCAAGTACAGCGCTGGTAAAATTGTCTAGAATATTTAGATGATCCCTGAAAACTTGAGGAAACTTGCTGTCATTCAGACTTCAGTGAAAAAAGACCAGTTGGTGAAAAACTCACGCGGAATATAATAGTAATAATAGGGACTATTACAACTATAACAAGCACGAGAATAGTAAGTGTAGTACACGTGGCTTGAGAAAGTGGTTCACAGCGATTTGTGCAAATGACTAAACTTTGAGCATAGAGAAAAATGGTATATGCACAGGCCAGGATCTGTCTCGAAGAATAAGACACACATATTCTCGTAATGGACAATCCAGTACGAGCCAAATTACCATATTGTGACCAGTCCTGACGTCTTGAGGATACTTGTTGACTTCCGTAAAAAATACTAGTTAAAACTCACAAGGTAAAATTATGATGATAATAATTTCAACATAAATTAACGTTTCAGACACTTTAATAAGATGAAATAACAATATCAATAATATTCAAGATTCGACTACTTCAAATGTGTACATCAAATAAGAATTAGAATGCAAAAATACTCTTGAGAGCAGATACTAAAAACGAGTTCTAGAAAGGGGAGGAGACTAGCTGTGATTCAGACGTCAGTGTAAATCACCAGGTATAACTAAAAAAAAAAGAGACTCGTCATCAAGTGAATTCGGTGGATCACAGAGCCAAAATGAAAATAAAAATATACATAGACAAAAGATAGACAAATAATTTCCAGAAAAGTGAAAAAGTATAGAACATGAGGGTGAAGGGGGTACCATTTGTAGCTGGTGCACTTGGAACGATACTTGAGATTTTGGAAAAGAAACTGGAGGAATGGAAAATTAGAGAATGAGTCCAGGAGATCTAAGGAGACTTGCTGTCACTGAGACTCCAATGAAAGACAAACCGCTAGCGTTGGTGAGAAAAACTCACAATAATAATAATAATAATAATAATAATAATAATAATAATAAGAAGAAGAAGAAGAAGAAGAAGAAGAATGGAAATGGTTATATGTTAATATGCTTGGAGCAAACCAAGTGCGAGTTCGATTATTTCCCAACAATTTTTCACAATTTTCAAATTTTTGCCTCACTTCTGAAATTTTCTTTCATCAATCTATCATATTTCCCCCCTTGACGCTCGGAGATATTTACCAGATAGACATAATGTGATGGAGCGCCGCTTGCCAACCTGCCGGGATCGACTCTTTTGCCAATATCTATTACGCTCACTTTCAATAGAAAAAAAGCGTCCTGACTTCGGATCGTTTCATTCCTTCTTTTATTTCTTGCAGTAGAAAATTATCTTTTGTTATTGTTGTTGTTGTTGTTGTTGTTGTTGTTGTAATGACGTGCCTATTTATTCTTCTGCTGCAAATCTTCCCGCCTTTTGTGAAGAACTCACCAATATCCAAATTGACACGCTCATAACTCAGCTCGTTCCCTGTCCGTAGGCACTGCCAAGGAACCCAGGACTCCTTTGCATAATTATGGACACTTTGCACGCGCAGAAATACATGTATATGTGAGCCTTATGCAAATACATGCCCAAATAGTTAAATACCATTACACACACATGCACTAACACAAACCAACACTCACACATACAGACAGACACATACACACACACACACACACACACACAAACACACACACATATATATATGTATATACATAGAGTGGGGGAGAGAGGGGGAGAGAGAGACAGAAAGAGGGAGAGAGAGACAGAAAGAGAGAGAGAGAGAGAGAAAGATGTTTTATCTGAAGATTGTATCTTTAATACATGAAACTAAGTAATGAACCCACCATGAAGAAGCGAAATAACAGTTTCTTTTAGGTTTTACCCGCTCTATTTGAGCCCCTTCGTGATTTTATGAAAACGTTTTAATGGTTTCTTTATTCACACACACACGCGCACACACACACACAAAACACATTATAAATATCTACGTAGGCTCTACCCAAGGTAATTTCAAAAATGTTTTACAATCACAAAACCAGCTTTACATATACGAAGTAAATACATGGTACCACAATTTTCAAGTATGTCAGAAATTTTAACTGGGACATTAAAAACAAATATGGCATGTACTCTAACATTATGTGGAATATCATTAAATTATTTATAACTATAAAGAAAGTGATAATTGTTTGTTTGTTTTGTTTTACGGCATATCAATCTCAGTGGGTCATTTAATGCCGATAAAGTTTTGAAATAAATCAATTCTTAATGGATAATACAATTTTTTTATAAATACATTTTTCTATTTAACCCATAGATGGGACTAACAGGTACTACCACAGAGTGGACCAGAGAGCAATGGTGATGAATGGGGTGCTCCACATTCCCCAAACCTCCAAAACTGGAATCTCACCATCAGATAGAGTTTAACGTCATTCCCAGGACATGTAGACCCGCAGCCACCACCTTCTAGCACCCATATGATAAAAAGAGGTTGGGGCTTGCCATAAGGGCAATAGGGTTGGGAAAATCATATAGGTACTAGGGCTTGACGTGACCAGCCGATTGATCGGAGGGGGCCTCTCCGACCGCCCGTCTAGCCCAAGATAGGGCCAAAGTGGAGTATTGCATGTCATGAATTGCTCATCCACCCACGGCCAACAGGTGGCCCAATTGGGGGAGTCTTACCCCTCTGCAGAGGTGCAGTCGGTGCATTCTAACGCCCCAGCCGACAGGACGGAGAGTGATAATATCATTTCAATAAAATAATTCCCATGTATATATGAATAGTAACCATATAAATATGTATACTACTATGAACATTATTAGATATAATGAAAGAAAAAGGTTTCAGAAAAGAAGTATAAAATATCGCACTGAAACTATTACATATACAGAAAACGCAGATCATCTAGAGACTTTTGAAAATACAAAAGCCGAATCATTGCTGCATAGACTTGAGAAGGCAATAAGAGTTATTGGCGTCTATGTGAACTCAGCGAAAGAGAGTTCATGTGTTTTAAACAATATGGAGACACCTTCCCACTTGATGGCAAGAAGGGAGTCAGAGAAATCCGAACTGTCAGCATGACCTGATGATGATGAGGATGATGAGGATTAAGAATAGTTACTTTAAGCAGTAATACTTTACAAATGACTGTTATTAGTTTATTGCTACAATATAATTGCTTTAAAAGGTGCGGCTGGGTCTACACAAGACTTCGTACCGAATATGAACTCACCTGTATATATATTGACCAACCCACTCCGCTCGAGCAGGATGCGACACAAGGTCAACTTCTTATGCGGAGTTTAATAGATTTGAATTCGTAGTTTTCCTTCTCCTAGACTGGTTACCTAGCCCAGTCTTCCCTGCTATTTACCCATAGCTGGATCGAGAGTAGTTGTATTCATACCTTTCCATAGGGCATTTGTTCTTTGTGAAATGAAAACAGCTTCGTCCAGGATGTGAACTTGAGTCGACGAGTTTATTTTCTAAGACTCTAACCCTTACACCACGCACATGCAGAGGTACTCCAGCCGTTCCCAATATTAACTGAAAAGTTGGGACCTCATAGATCATTATAGGCGAGTGAGTTCCTGATATATATATATATATATATATATATATATATATATATATATATATATATATATATTGGTGTGTGTGTGTGTGTGTGTGTGTGTGGTGTGTGTGTGGTAAATACTGGTTGATCCCTAATATTTACCTGGTGATCAAGAAATGATTCAACTTGTGAGTTGGGTGATTATAGTAATTTTCCATTTTAATGAAGATATTGTTGTAATTGCTTTACGATATTTTGTACTAAGGTCTAGTCTATTCATTATTGTTGGCACTGTGATAACACACACACACATACACAAATATATATATATATATATATATATATATATATATATATATATATTGAAGAGAAGATGACTCAGCCGAAATGATTAAAAATCGAGCGATTCACAATTGTGAATATCGTAAAAAAGAAAGAAATCGAATGAGTCATAATAATAACGAATATATAAAAGTGCTCAATATATACGTTGAGCGGGTTTAGAAAACCGAATAGTAGCATAATCTATCTACTTAGGTTTCATTGAGAAGATCTTCAGGACAACTCTGACTGGAAATGATTTGTACAAACGGACTTATATATAATTTAATTAAATATTTTTTTTAGAAATGGGATAGGATGCAATGAATAAGTTTTCCGTGCAGAGGTGGAATTTATCACTCCCTTAACATAATTCCGCCAATTTTTGGAATTGGAAGCTCTGATTTTGGAGATTGTTTAACTCTATCATAATCTACACTTAGAGAAAATTTTAGAAAAATTGAAGGGGTTGTGTGATATGGCATGGATGATTTTATATGGAATTACCCAACGATCATTGGAGATGGTTTTATTTTTAAAAAAAACAAACATTAGGTTTTTTAGAAATATGATCCGCTTTTTCTGTTGTTGTTTCGATGTGTCTCAATATGTACGCCTTAACTCTTCAGTCGTCTGGTTCTTAGTAGTAACTAAATTTTAATGTGACTAAAATCTTTCTGAAAAGCATTCTATATAATACTATAGTTTTATGGACGGATAAATGTTTTGACGTTGAACTGCCAGTCCTACATTAAACCGTCCATAAAATAAACAACATTTTCTAATTATTTATGTAGATTCTGTGTACATCAAAAACCCAGAGACATTTATAGAGGATCAAGCAGACGTATTCCTTTGAAATTCATGTCTGTGCAATTGGATATACTGATAATGAAAAATGACAGCAGTAATTGTGAACGTGTCGGAGATTTCTTCTTAACTTACTTGAAAATAGCCTTCTTACTGGGACTGAATAGCTAATGGTAGGCACTTGTGAATACATAATACACATCTCTAGTGATGAGACACACTGGATTAATTTTTGTTATCAATTTATGAATAAGGATTGACATTGACGAACGTATAGAAATCATTTATTATAGTTTAAGAGGAAGTGAAGAGAAAGGAAATTATAAAAATTGTAAAAGGAAATATTGGGAAAAAGTGAGAAAGGGAAGGTTCTAAAGAAAAATTTAAAAAGAATGAAAGAAAGAACGAAATAAATAAAGAAATACAGCAGGTGTTAAAAGAAAGAAAGACAGAAAGAAAGGAAGGAAGAAAGGAAGAAGGAAAGAAAGAAATATATTTATATCTGTCATTCTTTTAACACTTGCCATATTTATTTATTCATTTATTTCATTCTTTGTAAATTTTACTTAGAAGCTTCTATTGAAAGAAAGAAAGAAAGAAAGAAAGAAAGAAAGAAAGAAAGAAAGAAATATGTCAGGAGTTAGCAGAAGGAACGAAAGAAAGAGTTAGTTAATTAATCAAAGTATTTAAAGACAAGAATGAAAGTAAAATGAAAGAAAGAAAAAAGTACGAAAAGAAAAAGAACAAAATAAACAATCAATTAATTTATAAGGGTATTTAAGGTAAAGAAAAGAACAAAGGAAGTGTAAAAAAAGAGAGAATGAAATAAAACAACGTGAAAGCAAAGAAAGAAAGAAAGAAAGAAAGAAAGAAAGAAAGAAAGAAAAGTAAAAAGGACCAAAGAAATAAAAGTTTTAAAAAACCCAAATAAAATCAGTTATTTGATAAGAATATTTAAATTGAAGAAAGAAAAAAAGAAAGAAAGTGCAAAAGTAGGAAAGAAAGAAAAACAAAAGAATGAAACAAAGAAATAAACAAAGAAAGAAACAAACAAACAAACAAACAAAGAGAGAGAAAGAAAGAAGGAAAGAAATAATTCATTAATCAATTAAAGTATTTAATGGGAAGAACGATAGAATGAATGAAAGAGAAAGAAAGAAATTAAGAGAAAGAAAGAAAAATACAAGAAAGAACATTAAATAGAAAGAAAGGAAGAACGCAAAATAGAAGGATACAGTCAATTAAAAAACGCATCCAATGTGTACAAAAGAATGAAAGAGTAGACAGAAAGAAAAGTAACTAAACATTCCGGCGGGTGGGGGGATAGGAAAGAAGAGATTAAATAAATCCTGAAAGAAAAAGTAATGAATCAGAGGGAAGGAAAACAATAAACAAACAGGTAGACGTTGATTATATATATATATATATATATATATATATATATATATAATATATATAGAGAGAGAGAGAGAGAGAGAGAGAGAGAGAGAGTCGGATCTTTGCCCTGAAGAGCATTAAGCGAAACTTTTAGTACGTTTATCTGACTCATTAGATTTATCTTTGTTATTTGCTCTACTTAGGTATTGAACACTTTTTACTTATTAGCTTTAGTTTCCTGGCGGTTTTGCATGAATATATATATATATATATATATATATATATATATATATATATATATAATACATTTTTGGGGGGGCCAAATATTGTACCAATAGATTATTTTTGTTTGGTACGATTATCTTGGTCTTTATATATATATTATATATATATATATATATATATATATATAGACCTTGGTAAAGGTATGAATCCATATAATCTCCCTCCAGCTATGGGTTAAATAGTAGGGCAGACTGGGCCCTTCAGCCTTGGGTAGGTAACCAGCCTAAGAGAGGGATAACTCTGAATTCAAAATTCCTGAGTCGTTCGTTGATTGGGTTTGTGGCAACCCTTGATGCACCAATTCTTTCCTATCGACTGTGTCAAAAAGTGTGGATGGTCCAACACAGCCTTCACCACTGTAAACAAATACCTGTGTGGGTGTTCATTGTGTATGTGAACCCTCATGCGTCGAAGATCGACGAGAGAGTCCATAATATATGTGTGTGTGTGTGTGTGTGAGTGTGTGTGTGTGTCTGTGTGTGTGTGTGTGTGTGTGTGTGTGTGTGTGTGTGTGTGTGTGTGTGTGCTATCAGTAACAGTATTATTATTGCTAGTAGCAAACAAATTAGTATGATAACAATAAAAGCATAAACCTAAATAAATAAATAGTTTTACGCGCCACAAGAAAAACTAAGACATCCATCCATCAGTTCATCGACCAGCTATACCGCCCTATCTACCTGACGACTAAACTAACCACCGACCGGTAAGACTGAAGCCAAGAAAAGGCATTTAAGAAAGAGAGACGCTTCATTACGAAATTAAGGAAAAAGAAGAGAGAAAAAAAAAGAAGCTTTTCCTTTACAAATTAAACCAAAATGCTTACAGGAAAGGCATTCAAAACATTTTGTAGTCCACTCATTGACACCGACATTGTTTATACTTTCTTGTCAATCTTGTTTTTTTCTTTCTACCTTTTCCCCCTCAGCCTTCAAACATATACAGATTTGTACGACGTAGTTGAAATGTATTTATACATTAATACATATTCTATTACTCTGTATTGATTATTATTCTGGACAATTTTTGGTATTTTATTATTATTATTTTATTATTAAAAAACAATAATTATTAAATAAATACATCATATATATATATATATATATATATATATATATATAGTATATATTATAGGCTTTAACCTGTGTTAATTATTATTCTATTTTACTGCTGCCCTTGACCAGGATTGAACCTGCAGTCTAGAGATAACTGTCACTTGAAACTATCTTAACCTAACTCCTTTAACCACTAGGCCAGGCGTCCAATTGAACATTAACATAAGAATAATAATTAAAACAGCTTAACGCCTCTACCCCAGCTATGGTTAGTGGAATGAGAACAGGATACCCCCGTGGACTGAATAAAGGGTTAGGTTCAAAGTTCCGTGATGGCTCCCGATTACGACAAGAAGGTTCCCGATTACGAAAAGAAGGTTTCCGATTACGACAAAAACGTTCCATAGTCCGAAAAGAAGGCTCCCCAGTCCGACAAGGTTCCCCAGTCCGACCAGAAATACCTGAAGAAGGCCGCAGGGCACATTGGCCGAAACGTTGTACAGATAACAATGAAGATTATGACAATAGTCCGAATAACGCAGATAATACTAATCATCAAGACTCATCTCAAACATTCAGAGAAATATTATTTACTTGTGTTATACCATCCACCACTTGTGTTATACCACCAAAGCCTTCCGGGATTCAGCGGAAATGTGTTGTTGTGATAGAGGACAGGTCAGAGTTCAATCCGTTGCTATTTTAACTGTGAGTAAGGTATCAGCACGTATATATATTTACCAACCCCTCCGCACGAGCAGGATGTGACACAAATTCAATTTATTAAGCGGAGTTTAACAGGTTTGAATTTAGAGTTTTCCTTCTCCTAGACTGGTTACCTAGCCAAGGTTAAATAGCACAGTCTGCACTGCTATTTACCCATAGCTGGAGGGAGAATTGGATTCATACCTTTCCCAAGGTTATTAGCGCTATGTGAAGTTCAAACAGCTTCGTCAAGGAATTGAACTAGAGTCGATGAGTCCATTTCCTATGACTCTAACCGTTAGACCACGCGCCTCCACCAGAACGTATATCATTGGATAGGACAATCACGTCTTTTCAGAAAGTCACATTAAAATTTAGTTATAGCTAAGAATCAGACAACCAAAGCGTTAAGTCGTCTGTAATGTGAGACATCGAAACAGCCCAACAAACATTGGGAGAGGGACGGTTTATAAATGGAAAATAGAATCATTTCTTCATTGACAGAAAAACCGCTTCATATCTTTTACTTATGGGACCGATGTCATATAAGGTTGCAACAATTGAAAATAAATATGGATGTTTTTTTTTTAATCGTTTTTGTCTTTTGTTTTATTTCATTAATAGAAACTTTTGTATTATCTAGATTTTTCGGAATGTTGTCCATATCATTATTGTCGTTTCGCCGATGTGCCCTTCGAACTTCTTCAGGTATTTCTTGTCGAATCTGGGAACCTTCTGGGTCGAACTCTGAATACGTTATGTCGGCATCGGGAGCCTTCACCAAAGTTCAAACTGAAGCTTTTTTTAAATCCATTTGGGTTGAGTGTTTTCATTTATGAAAACAATCAACCATGTTACCTGCCAAGTTAACCACGACCGGGTACAAGTGAGAGGATTTTGTTCATCCGTGTATCAATCTAAAATTGTCTAGTATCTTATTATAATGGAGATTGTGTGTTTGTCTGTCAGTGATTGAAAGTATATTACTATTCATATCCCAATTCCCTTAATCATTTACGTCACATTTTCCATGATTTTATTTTTATTTAAACCTCAATTATTAATAAAATTGTTTTACATTATTAATACTGTTGACCATATCTACATACTAATAATATACAATTGTATTTATATATACAACAAAATAACGGTTTATAGTGTGAACGGGAAGGCTAATTTGCATACTGATACTAAAAATTTGATTTTAATAAATATGGGGTTAGGTTGATTGATTTCTAATTGTTTTATTTTATTTTCATGAATATGGACATTGGCGATAAATCTTAACTGAAATCAATTAACAAGAAATAATTGTAATTTTATTCTTTATTTCCTATTTTAACCAAATATTTGAATTAGGAATATTTAACGAATAAAAGACGGGGGAGATGGAAGCGTAAATTTTAGTTGTACTATTTTTCGATTATACACCCTTCTGTTTCAAATCTTTTTTCCTGCATTTTTATTTAGATTTATCAGCCTTTCTAATTTAATATAATATTTTATTACATTAAAACTCGAGGGTGCATATATTTTCTAGTTTTACTAAAGATCATAAGGATTCGGTTCAAAGTTCCGTGAAGGCTCTAGAATCTGATATGAAGGCTTTCGAGTTCGACCAGAACGTTTTTGATTTCGACAAGAAACACCTGAAGAAGGCTGAAGAGCACATCGGTCGAGACGTTGCGTATATAACAATAAAGATTTAAAAAAAAACACCCCAAAAATCTAAATATAAAAATTATCAAGCCTCATCTAAAAAAAAATTCGGACAAATGATATAAAACGTGTTTGTTCCTGAAAAGAAACAACTGCCAATCTCTTCTTTTCTTCATCATGTCAAACTTTCTGCTTTTGGACTTTCGTATTTCAAGGACATGTGAAGTTATACTTAAAGTTATAATGGCGTATGAAGGACCATTATTAATACTTACTTGAAAACGTGTAACTACTTACAAGATAAAACGACTGACTTCGGAATTAAATAACCCAAAATGACTGGACATGCCTCAAAACTAATCACTGCCTGTGAGGCTTCAAATACGCTGACTTTATTACCAGATATAGATGCACCCTAGAAAAGGAGGTGATCTGGTTGTTCTACATCTAGTAATGAAGCTATAGTTATGGAAATCTGCGGAGTGTGTAATACTCATTAATTAGAGGCCTACTCTGACCCGGAGTGGTAGTACCTGCTAAGATCAATAGATCTTTTCAGTAATTAGTAGCATTAAATTGAAATACTTGAAACCATAAAAACGTATAAAAATTATTAGTATTAGATAAGAATACTTGAAATTAGACAACATGAAAATAATTGATTATTGTAAAATAGGAATTGTTATTTGAAACCATATGACTGCTTGAATTTTTAGTACTAGATAGAAATCCTTGATACCCGTGTGCAAACAAAGGATTAAGTGCAAATAAAAGATACAATAAAAAATGCAGTAGAAATTTGAAAATATAGGTAAGATAACAAATAAACATTTACTAACGAACCAAATTTCAGCACTAAAAAACTTGTAAGGAGATGACATGCCATAAATAAAAAAGAAAACCTCTAAATAAAGAAACAATTTTGAAAATACAAAAGATATAAAGCATTTTAACTGCATAAAGATGCAGTTAAAATGCTTTATATCTTGTGTATATATCCCTATCATGAATGAATTCATTCACGAGGAAATAACTTCTGGAAATTTAATTCAAATTGGGTAAAGCTCTGATATTTTGATAAATTTTGAAATCGTTATATAACTCGCTAATAAAGGTGTCTTCACTTTAAATAAATGTGTATGCAAAACGATTTAAAAGAATTGCATAAACAACAATACTTGAACATTAATTACTTGAACAATCGTTTTACAGGGTTGACAATATTTCAAATTTCAAAAACAAAACTTACAGTTTTTGTTTTACTAACTATTATTATGATTAGATTAACGCAAACAATGTACTTATCAGATTTTTCAATATCTTTTTTTCTACGAATGAACATTTCTGTATAATGAGTTTTGTTCATCTTAACTATATTTTCAAATATCTACTGCATTTTTTTATTGTATCTTTTATTTTCACATAATCCTTTGTTTGTACACGGGTATCAAGGATTTCTATCTAGTACTAACAATTCAAGCAGTCATATAGTTATGTCTTTTTGTTTATCAGCAACCGAATTTTTAAAATTATATATATGACTGGGTGCAAATTTAACAATTTGCAAAGGGGGTGCTGGTAGACCTGGGGAAACCATTGACTTGACTATGAAAAAATAAAGGCGTAGACAAAAAAAAGATAACGTGATTTATAATAGTAAAGATCATAACCGAAAAACGTAAACTAAAGTAGAAAACTATGTAGCGTGAATGAAAACACATGAACTAAACGTCGACAAGTAAAAACAAGGGAGTGGGGGGGGGGGAGAAGAAGAAAAAAAAAAGAAAACGAGAAATAAAAACTTGAACTAAAGCTGTAATATATAAACCATAAACATAATTACAAGAAAAAATTACAAACAAAAAACAGTGAAATATGATGAAAAAATTATTTAAAAAAACTTGTGACGGAAAATGATGAAGAGAATGAAAAGGAAAATAAAACGCCTAAAAATACACTAAAAACAGGAACGTGCACTTGAGAGAGAGACAGAA
>CM042150.1:79474685-79487185 GCA_023376005.1 Doryteuthis pealeii
ATGACACAGGGCTTCTGATAACGAGAAATCCCTAACAGAAAAACAGACCCGAGGTCCCCAAGTCAACACCAGTCGCTAGACCAGACCAAGATGTTAGAAGATAGAACCAAAGTCGGCCAGAAGAAAATACGACCAGATGTAAGAAGTAAGAAAATGGTATACAACATTATATCGATTTGGTACCGTGAAAATCTCACTATGTAACACCATATATTTTTCCGAACTCTATTGCTCTTATGGCAAACCCCATAATCCGTTTATCATGTATATGCTCAAAGGCAGTGGCTGAGGGTCTTAGCGTCCTGGGTACGACGTTAAACCAGAGCTTGTGGCGAGGTTTCAATTTTAGTGCACTGAAGAGTGCTGTTCCCTTTAATTGCCAATAACCCCAGGTCCACTCTTACCCAGAGTACTAGTAACGTCTAGGATCTCATCTATTTTTTAAATAAATAATAAATGAGTATTATCTGCGTTATTCGGACTATTGTCCCCATCTTCATTCTTATTTGTACAACGTTTCAGCCGATATACCCTCCGGCCTTCTTCAGGTATTTCTTGTTAGAAAAATAATTAATTAACACAACTCCTACCCAGCTATGGTTAGCCGAATGAGAACAGGATACCCCCGTGGAATAAATAAAGGGTTAGGTTCAAAGTTCCGTGATGGCTCCCGAATACTACAAGAAAGTTCCAGAGTTCGAAAAGAAGGTTCCCGAGTCCGAGAAGGTTCCCGAGTCCGACAAGAAATACCTGAAGAAGGCCGGAGGGTATATCGACCGAAACGTTGTACAAATAACAATGAAGATGGGGACAATAGTCCGAATAACGCAGATAATACTAATCTTCAAGCCTCATCTCAAACATTCAGAGAAATAATAATAAATGAGTTTTAAAAGTGAGTTTCCAAATAATTTAATGCCCAACAAGATTTAATAAAATAAAAAGTGCCTTCGGCATAAATTACGGCAAGGGTTGAAAAATTCATCCTCCATCCAACCCTTCAATCTCGCTGAAAAACTATTTTCATCTCACACTCATCATTTTCCACGATTCTAATTGTGTCTGTTGTTTTGTTTCTCGTTTTTATTTCTCAGGATCTGTGAACGACTCACTAAATGTATTTTGGACGGTCTCATTTTTAACCAGAGGGTGTTGCAAGATGATAACGGTTGAAAGAGTAAGGAACAATAGTATTAATAAAAAAATCACTGAGTAAACAATGAAAAACTAACTAATCTATATTTCAGTACTCATGTTTCTTAAAAGTATGACCGTTATCATCTTGCAACCCCTTCTGTTTAAGGAGACCGTCCAAATCATCCAAGATGAAATGCAAAAATGTAAGATATTGGAAATTTCTTTATTAATAACATTATATTTTATTGTATTTTTTATACAATTCAGGGCTATCTTGTTACATAGTATATATAGTATACCCGTGGCTGTATACTCATCTTGTTGCGATTTTTTAAAGTAAAAAAAAAATTAAAAAACGAGTCAAAATTAAATACACTTTGAAGATAGTGTTGCAATGCTTTTGCCGGCAACTTTTGCATCAAACAATTTTAGTATTAACTATTTGAATTTAGCTACTGAATTAAGAACTGAAGAAGAAAATCCTGGTGGAGATCCAGTCGCAGATCCAGTCTCGTGAGACTGACTGGTGCTGTAAAACAATATGGTGGAGAAAAGTGAAAGAAATTAATTCACTTTTTGTGGGAGGGGATTTTTCTCGTTTTTGTTTAAGAGAGAAACTGTTAAGAGAAAGGGAATAGGTAAAAAAAAAGGTCTCTTCTGCATCTGTTCTTTTGTCATTTCTTGTTTTTATGTCTCTTGCCTCTTCTTCAACGATTGATCTGGTTAACGAGTAATCTTCGAAATATGTTTTCTTTCAACTTTCGACTGCATACTCTCGCAATATATATATATATATATATATATATATATATATATATATATGTGTGTCTGTGTGTCTGTGTGTCTGTGTGTGTATTTGGTCTGCATTCTTTCATTTATACACGTAGAATCAAACAAAAGACACATCTCTTGTTTAACAATTTTATTTTTGATCTTTTCTAGTTTTCTGGCTCACTTTTTAAAATTTGGGTGGAATTCGTGGATAGTTCGTGGAATTCCACCCAAATATTAAAAAGTTGGCCAGAAAACTAGCAAAGATCAAAAATAAAATTGTTAAACAGGAGATGTGTCTTTTGTTTAATTCTACACACACACATATACATATATATATATATATATATATATATATATATATATATAGAGAGAGAGAGAGAAGAGAGAGAGAGAGAGAGAAAGAGAAAGAGAAGAGAGAGAGAGAGAGAGAGAGAGAGATAACTGTAACCCAGCGAAACTAGTGTATAGCGAGTTATTTTCTTTATTAAAGAAATGGATCTGATAAGCGCTTATATAAAGAATAAAGAATAAGGCACGTGGTCTAATGGTTAGAGTCGTAGGAAATGGACTCGTCAACGCGAGTTCAATTCCTGGACAAAGCTGTTGGCATTTCACATAGCGCCAATACCCTTGGGAAAGGTATGAATCCATTTCTTCCTCCAGCTATGGGTAAATAGGAGGAAAGACTGGACTCTTTAACCATGCCTAGGTAACCAGTTTAGGAGAAGGAAGATTATGAATTAAAACCTGTTCAACTCCGCTTAAGAAATTGACCTTGTGTGGAGGGGTTGGTAAATATCTATATATAAAGAATAAAGCAATGTTTAGTCCAATTAGCAAATTAATTATCATGTTAAGTGGTATGCATATGCATCATCAAGTTTATCGAGAGGTAATTATTGATATGCTAATAATAATCATTCACTCCTTAGATAGAAGCGTCGATATCATTATGGATCGTTGTTGGCATAAGAACCGAATGTGTTCAAGAGCCATCTATTTTGGATCCAAAGGTGAACGCCTGAATAGATTTTTTCTGTGTATTAGGGTTTGGCGGGTATAGGTTTTATGTGTATGTGCGCGTGAGAGTAGGCTTCCAAATGTATCTATAAATTAGTGTATCATATATGTAGAGGTGTATAAAATTTGCTTTACTTTTCTTTTTCTTTTTTCATATTTTGATTACTTAGAAATTGGGCAGAATCACATGATAACGAAGAAAACTAAGGATAATTATTTATTTTTTTACAATAATTCTCTTAAATTCTTATCTATCTTGATGTCTTTATCTTCTTCTCTGTCTCTTTCTCGCTTATTCAAACACTCAATTATATCTTCCTTTATACTGTTTCTATTTGTCTGTGATTCCAAGTGATTCTCTAGCGACGTCACAGACGTGATAGCAAAAATAAAATAAAAATAAATTTATATCTGATGAATCTGTCGAGCAAAACACGTTTCATGTCTTGCAAAAGCCGAAATACAGTACCGTAGACAAACTGCTCAGCAGTCGACTACTTTTAAGAAAACAAGAAAAACATCTTATTAATTTCATACTGAGAATAGACAGCATACCTCTCTTGATGCCCGATCAAATATTAGAGAAAAATAGAATAAAATCAATGATTAAAATTTGCAAAACAACAACTGAAGCATAAAAAATGTTACATTTGAATTTTCATTTAATTCAGGGTTTCTATGTGGCCTACAGTGTATGTGATTTATTGAAGTGAAGGTTGGTTTCATTGTTAAAAGACATATCAACCTTCTTGAGTTATTTAATGCCAAACCATCTTTGAAAAATAGAGTAGTTGTACTATTTACCCCATAGCTAAGGAAATGAGGGGCTACATCCGTTTCTCAAGGGTAGAGTGTTAATCCCAGCCTCCAACGAGGATTGAAACTGATTTTCTGTAGTAAGGGATCTGCCAGACAGGCTTGCTAACTATTAAAACACCATGGGACGCCCTTACTTTTCCCAAGGATATTACCTCGAAAGTGAACGTAATAGTGCGACTTGAAATCGAACTCACTAATTAAGATATCACAGTTCAGCGTGTTATCCAACTACGCCACGTGGATATCCCCGTAAAGTGAAGTGTAACGAATTTGTTTGCAATTATTATTGTCTTAAGTTTAGGAAGAGCTTAATTCATTTGGTTAGCCACGTGGATTTACTTTTGCTTATCTATTTGAAACATTCAAAATTCCCACCTGGCTTTAACCGTTTGTAGAGTAATATAGGTTTTGCATTGACGGGGTGGCACAGTTTTGAGGGAATGACAGCACACACACACACACACACACACACACACACACAACACACAGACACACAGACACACAGACAAAGACACAGACACAGACACAGACACACACACACACACACACATGAGGGTATGTTACTCATGTCTACGTTATCAGAAAAGCCAATAAAATCGACATCTAAAACTAGCACGAAAATGGCTGCTTTTTAAGGCATAATTAGGGGACCTTTGAACCTTCCTATCACCGACAATTCCCAGAATTGACCAATTTCTTTGATACCATTTTTATGTACGTATCGAAATCTATCGGAAAAGTCAATAAAATCGACGTCTAAAATTTGTACAAAAATGGGTGCTTTTTAAGGCATAATTAGGGGACCTTTGAAACTTCATATCTCCGTCAATTCCCAAGATTGAGAGATTTCTTTGATATAATTTTAATCTACTCATCTACGATGGTTGGAAAAGTATCCATTGTCTATCCAAGATCACACTGTACGGCAAAGTGTCTATGGTAATCTTGAAAGAGGGATACCAAAAAGAGATACAAGGACTGATTGAAACCATCCCTTGTTGACTGTCACATCAACCATCACCAATGCTCCTCTCTTGCTGTCAGCTGTAACACCTGGTGTCTCATTACAGATCAAGTGTGTTATAAAAGTATCGAGATTGAAGCTGTATTTACCAACATAGAAATGAACAGTGAATGAAACTTTTTTTTTGAGAATACAAGATGTGTCATAAAAGTGCTGTATTTACCAAGATAGTAATGAACAATAAATGGAACATTATTTTTTTCAGAATACAAGGTGTGTCAAAAAGTACAAACATTCTTGATACTTTTTGGACACACCTTGTATATCTATATGTATATGTATGTATATGCGTATAAGTAGGTATGTTTGAATGAGTACTTACAAAAAAAATTACATCATTTAAAAAAGTTTATGTGTGTGAGTGTGTCTGTCAACTGCTTGTTAAAAACACTAAGGATGAAATTAAATTTTGAAATAACGATCGCCCCCCCCAAAAAAAAAAACATATATATTTGGTGGCATTCTATCTCACACACACACACACACACACACACACACACACACACACATATATATATATATATATATATATATATATATATATATATATATATATATATATATGAACGCTGAGTAGTCAGTAGAATGGACGTATTTTTTTCGCTGCTCCAAGAAGTAGCGATTTATTTAAAGCATATAAGGGAAGTGACAATTATTATTTATTTATTTATTTTTCATTTATTTATTTACTAGTTGAAACACATCAATTCATACGCGATTATATGCATTTAATTATGTGGAAATGTATGTTTACTGTTCATCATTGCGTTATTCGGTAATGTCACATTTTATAACATAACTTTAATAGTAATACCTTTTTTTTTTTTAAAGAGTTTTACTTTGTTTTATCAAATTGTATTTATTATTTATTTAAGTTTCTGTAATTCTGTATATATTGTGAAATATCTGGAATTCTTTTTTTTATATATATATATATATATATATATATATATATATATATATATATATATATTAGAGAGAGAGAGAGAGAGAGAGAGAGAGAGAGAGAGAGAGAGAGAGTTTCAATATTATTAATTTTAGCAATGAATAATACCTTATAGGATTTGTTTTGTTTGTATAATAGAATAATAAAAGAAATCCTGGTATCTTTGTTTTAGAAAAAAGACTATGTGGGTCATAGATATGGCATGACTAAAGACAGTTATGCATAACTTGATTAAAGGACTTGCTTCTTATATCTAATAAAAGGATATGATTAAAAACGACACGTCATGTGACCAATTAAATACACTTGGTGGAATCACGCGACTAAAGACACGCTATACTCATATGAATTTAAACATGGGATACATCTATAAAAAAAGCGACTAATAAAGAAAGAGTATTTTGCATATAATGGTATTGCGTATTCCCTTTTTTTCGCATTTCGAGGGGCCCAGTGTTTCGCGACATGAGGTGGGCGCCAGAGACGCAACCTACACTGCTGGAGGTGATCAGATAATTAAAAACAAGAATATATGTTCTTTCTTTCAATCTGTATTCAACGTCCAACATGCCTATCACTCATTAGAATGTATCAAAAGCATTTTCTTATCTTAAGGGTGTTGGGGGGTATACCTTTACTCCAAAGCTTATATTTCATGTACACATCTAAAGACACCCTTTATCAACTACTACCCCAAGCAAAGATTATGAAATTAGCAAACGTAGAGGATGTTCACCTTGTTTCGTTTTTTTTATTTAGCAGTAAATAAACAAATAACATATAAGACTCAAAACTGTTCAATCGCTGAACATTCTTGCTTCATAAAAAAGTAAAGTAAAGTAAAGTCGACGGGGTGGCCTATAGTCGGTATCAGCCAATCAGCGAAGGAGTCAATCCCTTTTTCACTAGCGCTAGACCAAGGAGATTGTTTTTTTTTGCGTCTGATACGGAGCGCCACACCTACCATCCTTACTTTACAGCACAGTTCCTGTACTACTCATAACGCTGGGTTGGCGAGGGCCGGTTTCGAACTAGGAACCTTGTGGTTTAATGTACCTCAAAAGCTAGATTGAATTATTTAAATAAATAGTATACGTTTTTCCCCCCATCTATGAGTTAAATAGAAAAATGTATTTATAAAAAAATTGTATTATCCATTAAGAAATGATTTATTTAAAAACTTTGCTGGCATTAAATGACCCACTGAGGTTGATATGCCGTAAAACAAAAGCAAAGCAAACCAAACCAAACGTTTTTCCCAACAATTTAGAGGGAAATATTACGGACTAACCCAATTTTTTTGGAAGAAATTATGGAATGATGTAATTTGTATTCCTAACACAAATACTTTTTCTTCTTTTTTTCTTTCTTTTCTTTCCAGTTCTTAAATCCTAATGAAGTCAAACGAGTCTCCGGTTCGCCTTGTTTTTTTAAGGCGAAAAGTCAGCACTCCAATATTTTGAAAATGTTCAATCTCCCTTTCTGAAAATTCCTTTTTCAATTCTAATTATTATCAAAGATCAGAACAAAGCAAGAGAAAATTACTTTATTTTTCGAATTGGTAAGATTTTCTTTACGCTAAATTACACCAAGGGGCCGGTTTTGCTTAATCGGTAGAGTAGCTGCCGAGGGATCGCAAGGTTACCTGGTTCGATACCAACTTAGCGCATAAGTAAAACTGTTACATAGCCTTAACATACGTATACTCGTCGTAACATAAGTGGCATAGTATTATCTGCGTTATTCTGACTATTGTCCTCATCTTCATTGTTATATGTACAACGTTTCGGCCGATATGCCCTTCGGCCTTCTTCAGGTATTTCTTGTCGGACTCGGGACCTTCTCGGACTTGGGAACCTTCTCGGACTCGGGAACCTTTCGTCTACATTAAAAGACATTTCTTGCAGACCTCAATTTGCCGTTGAGTATACCTAATTGAAAGGAAATATGACTCCAGCAAAAGAACCGTCAATTGAAATAATTGAAAGGATGTAGAACTCATACAAGGAGGTAATTCATAGTGAACTGTGGCGAAAGAATCCGATTGTTCCAGGTTAACTGAGTCTAAGATTTGGTGCAAATATAAAATAAATACATTTGTTAAAGAATGAAAATATACTGGCAGACCATGAAAGATATCAAAGATGTTTGTTATCAGTCTATACTGTTAAAAACAAGTGAACATTATCTAAGGGTGATAATTCCATAGTTTTTGTCAGTAGTAGTATTATAGTATAGATCGCCAAATCAGCGTATGAGTAGCACAGGGATGTCTGCGGTAAAATGAGGAGCTGATGGTAGGTATGGCGATCCACCTCAGACGCTAAAAGCAATCTCCTTGGTCTAGCGATAGTGAAAGGGATAGACTCCCTCGCTGTCTGTCTGATACCGACTCTAGGTCTCCCCGACGACTTTACTTAATTCTACTTATCATTTGGTGTATTGGGATTTTGACGATTATGTAATATTATTGAAAGTCTTTTTCAAATTCACTGAAGCTGCTCTCAGAATTTTGGAAAATGAAGAAAATGCAAGAATATCAAACAGTGAAGCATAAAACATGTTTAACCATTTAAATCTTGTGTTTTGCCTCATATTAAAGCCTATATGTGAAAATTATCCAGTTTTTAGTATGTATTTAGACAACCCTTCTGCCAGGATACGACACAAAATTTTCTTTTTAAGCAAAGTAGTGGAGCTTCTTCTAGACCGTTTGCCGTGTCAAGGTTAACAAGTTCAGTCTGCCCTATTATTTACCCATAGCTGGACTGGAAAAGATGGATAAATGACTTAACATGGATATTAGCCCAAAATGAAACGCAAACAGCTTATCACTTGTTGAGTATGATGGCTTAAATTATAAAGCAATCAAGAATTCAGAAAAGCTTGATTCATGAAATATTCAAATGGTATTAACTATGTAAGCTTCCAAAATCTGCAGCACCTCTCGCTAGTTTACCCATGAAATCTCAGTTGATCGAAAAACAAAAAAATTCTTTAAATGCATCCTCATAAATCGAAGAATCTTAACCGAATAATGCCAGTTGTTTTGACATTTGTTTGTTTTGGTTAAGAAGCAGAGGAAAAATGTAGGAAGATGCGCACATAATAATGTCAGAGAAATAAACCAAACCAGCACGGAATTCAACCCACTGAGGCTTTTACTAGTCAATAAAATCAAACTGCACGAAATGGAGCTCAGTGGAAATATTTAAAAAAATATCTTGCATACATTTTTTGCTTTGCACTCCAAAGTGGGCAGACCATGACATGAATAACTTTTTCTCTGAATGTTTCAGATGAGGCTTGATAATTAGTATTATTTGGATGCATAGCCTAGTGGATAAAGGAGTTAGGTTAAGACAGTTCTAAGTGACAGTTATCTCTAGACTTCAGGTTCAATCCTGGTCATGGACAGGAGTAACGTAGAATAATAATTAACACAGCGTAACGCCTCTACCCCAGCTATGGATAAGAACAGTATAACCCCGTGAATAAAGGGTTGGGTTCAAAGTTCCGTGGTGGCTCCCAGTTACGATAAGAATGTTCCCGATTACGACAAGAAGGTTCCCGAGACTGAGATGGTTTCCGAGTCCGAGAAGGTTCCCGAGTCCGACAAACAATACCGGAAGAAGGTCTGAGAGCACATCGACCGAAACGTTGTACAGATAACAATGAAGATGAGGACAATAGTCCGAATTATACTAATGAATAACTTTTCTTATTGAGTTGAATATTGCACCTGAAGAACATAGAATATAATTGTAGAAACCTTATCTGGTCAATAAAAACAAGAAGGGTTTGTCTCAAGAATTCTTGGAATTTTACCGATTATTTAAAAAAACTGAAAAAGGTGTTCTTTGTGTAATGGTTACACGGTGGTCCGAGTTCAAATCCTGGATGAGGTTGTTTGGATTTTACATTGCACTATTATACTCTTAGACAAGGAAAACACCGAAATCAAAGATATTATGGTCCGCTTAAGAATTGACCTTGCTTTACATCATACTGTTCTGGAGGTGTTGAGCAAATACATTAAAATTATAGACATGACATTATTGTAAGCATCAGTCTTGGAACAGCGGTAGCTTATTCGGAATGACCATTTACAAATTCGTAGCTTTCCATTTCATGACGAAAACTGAATGTTTCTAAATCTCAATATTTATCTCTTGTGCTTCCAGATGAAATGCTGTCCAGATCTACAGGGTAATTCTAGCCCTGAATATAATCGTTTTGGCGAAATAGCCATATTATTTTTACACTGTAAATTAGAGGATTGCTTAGCATAACGGTTATCGTGAAGGGAAATGGACTCCAATCCTAGCACGAGGTTGTTTGCATTTCAATTCGTACAGATCTCCTTCGAAAAGGCATGTGTGCATGTAAAATATTAGGGCCAATTGTTTTTTTCATTGGCATAACAATCGGTCTAAGAGAATAACTTTGCTAGATGTATTTACCCAACCCCTCCACCACGGATAGTATGTTAAACAAAGTATATTCTAAAGCAGAGCAAATCTGGTTTGAATTTAGTTTTACTTCTCGTAAACGGATGGTCTTACCAAAGCTAAGAATCCCAATCTGTCCAACTATTTACCCATAGAAAGTAGGAAAACAGATAGAATTATGCTTTACCAAAGGGTATACACAATTGCTTGAGAAATCAGTTCTAAAATGTTTGTTTAAAAAGAAATTGAATACCCATTAAGAATGAAGAAAAGAAAACGTCTTCGGCATAAAATAACCCAATAAGAATTGATATGCCGTAAAATCCAACCAAATGCATGCTTTACCAAAGGGAATTAGTGTGAAGTGAAATACAAACAGCCTCGTCAAGAATTCAAACTCGGGTCACCGTTGTCACTGGATTTTGGAGCGCCTAGGACAAGATGTTTATACCCCTAAAAAAATCAAAATAAACTTGTTTGAGACAATTCATCAGTCATACTCACTGGGTCATTGGAGATTTCGGGTCTTACCATCATATCCTCTCACCGGTTCGACCCGTCCCGCCCTCGAACAAATGACATCTATACAAATATATATATAAATATTTACCAATACCTCTGCACGAGGTCAAGGTCAATTTCTTAAGCGGAGTTTAACAGGTTTGACTTCTTAGTTTTCATTCCCCGAGACTGGTTACCTAGTTAAGGTTAAAGAGTCCAGTCTGCCCGACTTCAGCAAAGATTTGAACTCAGGATGACGATTCCATTTACTATGACCAATAATGATTACGTTTATCACGCCTCCCTAACTGGCTGTATTTCACTTTAAGAAATTTGCTTTGCGTCACATCCTGATCGTAGTGGAGAGGTTGGGTAGATACATGCTCCGTAAAGTCTGCAATAACCTCGAAGTACAATCGACTTTTAAATTCTTCAACAGATATAAGTCTCGAACTGATAGCAAGAAACTTTTTCTGTAGAGAGCTTAATCCCATATTCTTATTCTGCCTATGTAAACAATATTCCAATTCTCTTAATCCGGGTAAACCTGAATTCTCACTCACTCACTCGTCTTCAATTCACTATTTCTAGCTTAGGCGATTACGGCAACCAGCATTCGACGATGCAATCCGATAATCATGTCCTCTCAATCTGACTACACTGCTATTCTGATTCATGTCTTAGAGACATTCGATATTATCGATATATCTGTCTGTAGAATAAATAAAATAAAGTAGAAACAGCATAATTACTCAACCCACCATCTCTGTTCTGCACGTTTAAACGAATCAATAGTTACCACAATAGTTTTTAGCTTTGTACCTATAACACATGGTTTGATTACATTACACTGAATTGTGCTAGTGGGGATATGCAACAATTCCCTTGTGTAAAATTCTCATCCTACCCTGTCAGCTGAGGCTGGAGAATACGTTGACTGCACTTCTGAACAATAGAGCCACCTGTTGGCCGTGGGTGGCGACCCATGATACTTAAGAACGGAATCCTGGTGGGTCAGCACTCCATGACATGAACCATTCGATTTGGCCCCTTACTTGGTTAGACATACGGTCGGGTAAGCCCCCTCTGATAACTTGGATGGGCACTTCAAGCCTTCTTTCTTTTCTTTCTTTTCTTTTGGTAGACCGTCGCAGACGACGATGATGTCACTCCATATCTTCAGTTGTAGACACTCTGGTGGTTCGTTAGTCTGATTCTGGACCTGCAGATGCGATCACACACATTGCAGGGGAAATTCCCATCTCCTGCAATGTGTGTGACCGCATCTGCAAGTCCAGAATCGGACTACCGAGCCCCAGATGGTCTACAACTGAAGATATTGAGTGACTTCAAGCCCTAGCACCTATATGAATGTCCAGACACTATTGCTCTTATGGCAAACCGTAACCATTTTTAACATAAATGTGCTAGACTGTGCTGACTGGGGGTCTTAGTGGTTATATATTTACCCAACCCCTCAACCATGAGCAGTATTGGGAGACAAGGTCAATTTTTAATCAGAGTACTGCTGGCTTAAGAAAGACATGAATCTATCTGTTTCTTACCCAGCTATATGAAAATAGTTGGGTAGAATGGGTTCTTTAGCCTTGATTAGGCAACCAATCTAGAAGAATGAAAACAGAAGCAATAAGTAGTGCAATTATTCATTTTCCATTTGGAGAACTGGGGAGTATACAGTACTACTTCATCGGCATTACTCCCAGGTTCACCCTGGCCTTGTGTGGTAGTATCTGTTAGGGTCCCATCTATGGGTTGAATAGATCAAAAATGAGTTTTTTATATTTTTTTTAAAACTGAGTTTTAAAAA
>CM042150.1:79492185-79525902 GCA_023376005.1 Doryteuthis pealeii
ACGCCGTCATAGAGTGGTCCATCCCATATTATAGGAGAGCGTTGCGTTTTTCGCTTTAGTTGACGGCCGTCATCGAGATCCCTTCCAAAGTACTCAACCCCAGGGGGAAGGTATATATACACTCAAACAAACACACACACACACACACACACACACACACACACATATATATATATATATATATATATATATATATATATATATAAAGGTGAACAAATGTGGTAGGACAAATAGGAATATTCATTTGGAGTTTTACGCCCAATGCCCTTTCCTTCAAATCAACGGCTTTGATATCTCTATGCATGACGTACTTAGGAGGTCACTAGAGATTAGAATATATACTAATTTCTTTAGTCATTTGATCTTCCAGTGTTATTCTGTATTATTTTAATTTAATTCCACAATTCTGCCCTTCCCCTTCAAACGTGCTTACGTATAAAACCTCCCTTCACATTCTAGCTTTAATCTAACCCGACATATTTCTTTATTATATATATATATATATATATATATATATTATATATATATATATATATATATATATATATATAAAGTGTTGTTATAGTTCCAACGGGAGAAAATTAAATATTTTATAAAAAAGATCCGCAAAATGGTTATGTTTTTAGAAAGGTTTTTATTATTTTTATCTTACATTTGCGACACGTGTTTCAGATCGTCTGGTATCTTCTTCAGGCTTTGATCAATCATTGAATATATATATATATATATATATATATATATATAATATATATATATATATATGCTTCCATCGAGGATGAAGTATGATAGAAATAAATGATGATATTTACTATATTTTGGGGTGATCTTACTCTTTCTTTTGCTAAAGGGAATAAAACGAAAAATAAATAATGGAGTATTCTGCTTGATCTGTCGCCGCTTTGAATACCCTTTAAACAAATATTTTTTTGCGTTTTTAATATTTTGAATATCATCATTCCTTTTTTATCATACTCTCTGGCCTACCATAGTAATTCCATTTATTATTTCAACACTTAATTTCATTTACATTATTTAAATTTACAGACCATACGATTGTTTATCTATCTATCTATCCTATCTATTATCTATCTATCTCTCTCTCTCTCTCTCTATATATATATATATATATATATATATATATATATATATATATATATATATGTGTGTGTTTGTATATATATATAATATATATATATATATATATATATATATATATATATATATATATATATATATATACATATGCGTGTACGTGTGTGGGATCTGTAAACTTGATTAACTGGATGATATATATGCATATGCGTATATATATATATATATATATATATATTATATATATATATATATATACATACAACACACACACACACATATATATATACATACACACACACACACACACACACACACACATATATATATAATATATATATATATATATATATATATATATATATATATAACAACTAGTAATTCAGAGAAATAAATTCTTCTAACGTTTATATGCATATTGTCCATCCAATCAAGTGACTTGAACAGATCTTTCCTAGTAAATCAAACCAAACCCGAAATTACTGTGCAACAATAAGGAAAATCGAAATCACGCCATTCTCTAAGGGTTAAAATACAGTTATACCTAAAATTCGAAAGTAAGCATTATTTTCTTTGACCCCTAGGAGATAGATAGGTAGATTGGTAGACAGAAACAACACTATATAAATATAAACAGATTGAGGTAGATAATTACAGGCTTTAAAGTTTTGGCGTATAAAATTTTCAATATGACCTCCATTCAAACAGATTGTCGCATACGAAAAAAGAAATCTACTAAAATTCCATTTAACTTAAATATCTGTCTGACAAAAGAGTATAAGAGTGGCTTTATAAGCAAAGTAAAACGCTATAGATTTATTTCTCAAGAGGGAAAAGCGGCATCAGAATGTTGATTCTATTAATTCATGCTATCAGCACTTTGTCGCTTGTGCAAAAGAATCTTTTTATCATTATTTTATTTCACTCTCGATTTTCATGTTTGTCGCGTCTTTGATTTGATTTAACCTATTCTTGGCTACCTTTCAAATATTTTGATGTTTTCTTTTTTGTCTCATATTATTTTTGCATTAATACCAACATTAAAATTCATTCATTGTTATTTTAAAACCTTGCTTATTTTCAAGAGTTTTCCCTAGTGTTTACTAGATTTTTTATCGCTCGGCTTTGTCGATTTTGTGTTTTCTCTCTAGATCGATTGATGCATTTTTCAATTAGGCTGTCTGTTTGAGTGTGTCGAAATTTACACGAAATTTCCAATTTTATCAACGAAAGGGCGCGGAAGAAATCGTTGTTTAGTTTTTAATGTACTTAACATTTGGAGCATTTATATCATAACTTTAACTTTAATCAACTCTGTTTTCATGCTTTATATGATGTTTCTATAAACGTCTTTATTTTCAACTATCATTTCTTTATTTAAAGCCTTGTTTTTTTATTTTAGAAAAGCAATTGTATTAATATTGTTTTATTTTAATCAAATACCTTAAGTCGCTATTCCGCTCTTTTTTGTAGGGATTTAAACATGCTGACTGGATTTTTAATTGTACATACATATCAACATTCCCCTCTCTCATGATTATGTAAATATGGGTTTAGGTGTATATTTTTCACAGAGAGATTGGTATGATTTGTTGTTTGTATTGCGAATTGGCTTTATGTTGATTGAAAAATTGTAGTATGAATTGGGTCACGAATGGAAATAGTTAAGTTCAAAGTTACGATAGAGATGACCAACCTCATGACTAGTGCCACATTTTTGTATTAAATTACTGAAATAGATACCTGTTATAGGTGACACACCCTATAAGACCAATGGAATGCGCCAACAGCTTACTATAAATAAACAGGGATAATTGTGGCTTAGGAGCAAGCCAATGCAAGTGCCAATAACTCTGTTCATCGGACGTAATTTCCACATCTCTCTATTGTATTGTCTACATTCTGTTAATACATTTTTCTACTTTTCGTTACCCGTTGTTTTGTTCTTATTTGACACCTTAAAGCCTCACAACAATACCTATTTACCAAATAATGTTGTTATTGTATGTTGTTTTTCAATTTTCATTTAATAACTATTGAAGTCAGTTAGCCTACTGTTGGTTTTAATAACAGCAGCTAAGTAGAACTCTAGCAGTGTCCAGACAGCTGGTATAAATAGGAATCAAGAATGATCCATTCATGAATCAGGGTGATTTGGGTCATTCCATTCCTTGAGTTCTGATTGGTTGCTTGACTGGTTGATTTGCATGACACTGTGGAGTTTTATATATACTTGGTCATTTTGCAGTGGACTTTGTGGCATTTCGAGTTTGTATTGAGTTACAATCGCATGCTACCTTGTCTTCCCAGTTCGACGGTAATTGGAACTTATTCTTTAATAACATACATTGACCCGAATTGCAGTGGTTTATCCCCTCACCACCAAGCGTTAATTTAGGTATGACACCAAACTGCATCTGATTGTGTGGCTCCAGTTATGGATATCTGGGAAGAGTGGGGACCTCTTAATTGCCATTACTTCCAGGTCGATTCTGACCCGTATTGGTAATAACTGTTAAGGTCTCGTCTATGGATCAAATATAGAATAATTATCTGACGTCTCAACAGACCGTAAAAGTATTTTTAACGTGTGGAACCACACAAGAACAGAAGCTTATAGTCTTATGTTCCACAGTGTTAACATCAAATAACAATAGGTATTCTAAACTATATATTAACTATCAAATATATATTAATATAAATTATCAGTATTGGATAGGACTACCTAAAACAATAGAACTATTAGCATTTATGTTTCTATGAAATAGGAACATTTGATTCTATATGACTGTACTAATAAATGATTATTATTATACAAATATTTATGGTTTAAAGTAAAATTATACAAATATTATAAATATTTGTATAAGTTATTAGTATTAGATAGGACTACAAGAGACCACACACATGCGTGCAGTGGTTTCTATTGGATAAGAATACTTATACTATATAACTGGGCCAACGAATGATTATTATTGCATAAACAATGTTTATTTAGCTCACATAATTATAATATTATATAATATATATATATATATATATATATATATAATATATATATATATATATATATATATAGGTTATTAAATTTGATGGAACTAACTGAACCCATACAAATATTCAGCAATTATTTCCATTACATAGTAATTCTCGAGCGTATCTTTTGTTCAAAAATAATTACTTTTACTGGAGTAGTTAATCATTGGTGTATAATTATAAAGTTTATATAGGCCGGATTAGTTCAGTCAGTAGAGCGTTCGGCTAGAAACCACAAGGTTCCTACTTCGATTCCGGCCCTCGCCAACTCAGCGTTATGAGTAGCAAAGGGATCTGTGCGGTAAAGTAAGGAGCTGATGGTAGATGAGGTGCTCCACCTCAGACGCAAAAATAATCTCCTTTGTCTAGCGCTAGTAAAAAGGGGACTGATTAGCTGATACCGACTTTAGGGCCACCCCAACGACTTTACTTTTTTTATATAGGAATACTTGGATAAAACATGATTGTTTAAACAAATGATTAAAAACCAAATTAGAAGTGCGATTAAGAAATTCAATGGAACATAGGAAATAATTATGATTACAATATATCCTTTACAAATGAATCAAATTAGGCATAAAATAACCCATAAGAAATGTATATGCGTTTTATATAAAGCAAGCCTAAACCAAACATCAGGGCATTTTTTTTTTACCTGTGCCGGGTTCCAAGCCCAGTATTTTTTCATAACTGATTAACTATTTGTTGTAGGGGACTCACCTATGACACGAACATGGACTTACACAAAGGGTATATATTTAACAGAGTAAAGCTACTCAACGAGTAGTACCAGATACAGTTTTTCGTGTAAGCTGAAATAAGGGAAACCCTTCCATTGTACGTTGATATATATTGCTGAATACAATCTGTTCCCCTACATTTTATACCCGTGTTGAGTTATTATTTATTGACCCTTAAACAGTTCATAACACTATTTATAATAATTGTTTTTGAATAAAAGAAAAACTACTTTATAAAATTCTTATTTGTACAAATGTCATTTGAAACATTATTTCAAAATGCATTCTTGCACATCTAGAAAAAGATCTTTTGGATCTTCTAAACTATTTAATTATCAAAACTGGCAAAATCTTCAACTATTTACATGATTAGAGAAACATAATCTTCGAAATTATGCTACACACACATTTATTAGAGGGAATTATAATTATATATTCAGGAATCTAAACAAGTTGATATTATTGTTAACTACAGCATTTACACATGTTTAACAACTTTTAGTTAGAATGTTACTCACTTGGTAATCAATGTTTTACTCTTGTGTCAGGCTAAACTAAAACCCCTTTGTAATCCAATACTTACCACACTGAATTTACTAGTGATTAATATTGTAGTGGGATTTCTCTTAGAGTGCCATATGTGAGGCCTTTGCCAGATTAAGATAAAGCCTCTTCGAACTTCAATGGTTAGCAAACAACGCTTCTAGAGGCAGTTTGATTGAAGTGACCCACATCTTACTCACGTATCACACTGAGTTAAAATTAGTAATATCGATAGCCTGATAGATATACCGACAGACAATCAGATTCCTGTTTATCCGAAAATATATCATCTTCAGTGTGTACGATTCATCTTACAGGAATGCTAACCATTGAAATTTTAATCTTGCTAGAGTAATAAGAAAATTGTGTATTCGCCGTTCCCCGGTCCCCAAACAGGTGCCAACCTCGTGCTGTGTCAGGCAAAAGACATCTGCTCATTGTAAATTCCAGGTTGGATAGAATTACCAACCATCAGACGCCAGCCAAGTGAAACACTTACTATGTTTATTGTAACTCGAGATTGGAATAAACCTATTTCACTATTGTCATTGTCGTTTGCGTTATTCCAGCATATCCCTTGTAGAATGGAAGTCCAGAATGCTGTTCTTCACCTAGATTGGTTAACAATCATGGCTAGAAAGTCTTTATATGTCATCTTTGGTGGATGAAGATATGGAAATGATGCCTGTTCCATGGTATTTAGAGCAAAGGGAACGCAAACAAGACACCCTGCTTCATCCTGATTTGAACAGTTCGCTGATTTTATCTGTCGTGGTGTTAAACGTCACACAAGTCACACAAATTTAGTTTCACTATTAACTAGTTCATCAAATAACGCGGACTTTCTTTGGCATTAATGTCATTAACTATATTTAAAACTTAAGTTAAAATGTAAACATAATTCATAATATCTGGTCCTTTTTTCATAGAAATAAAAAAAAAATTCCAAAATATAATTCTAATAAACTTTCTTTCATCATTACAATGTAACATGTTGCCGTTAATTCGTCAAAATGCTGCGCTTTGTTACATTTCTTTGACAATCTATTGGCCAATTATCTATGGAGATCAAAAGCGTTTATAATTATTTGCGCCTTTGATACCTATCTTTGAATATATCTCCTCTAAATGTATATATTTTGAATTAGATTAAAAGACGAAATTGCTTTTCCAAAAAAGAAGAAACAAAGCAAATGCAATAAAAATGAAAAAAATTAGTACAATGAAATATACAACAGATAATTGTTTTTGCATCTGAAGAAAATGACGACAAGCATCTAATTATCGAAAGGATTATTCCCGCTATATTGGATATTTATAATATTTAAATACATCCATAGGAAAAATATCATCCATGAGAAAAAAGTAAATAGAATAGAATAAAATAAATAATATAGACTCTCTATATTATTCACTAAATCAGCCGTATTTATTCATTCATATTATTTACATTAAATAATCAAAATACAAGTCAATGGCAGTCAAATAATCTACGGATGTCAAATTTATAGATACTTCTAAAATCAATTAAAAGATCTAGGTTTATATTAACTCTTACCTACGAAATTACCCCCACGACTGTACTAAATTTTTTTTGGTATTTGTACTTGTATGATGGATATTTCAAAGTTTACTCTCACTAACAGGGTTGGTTCACAGACAAAACAAAAGATGACAGGGTTGTTCACGTAGTGATTTTACAGTGTAAAACAAGTAGGCAAAGAGTTAAGATAATAAAGAAAATGTCTTCCAACAGCAATACCGTTGTTGGCGTATCATTTGGTTAGGAAGCAACCTACGCTGATAGATATTACTGGATATCCTTACTGGATGAAACATACTTGGGCCCTTGTGCTGTTATACCCTTCTTACTTTCTTCTATTCTTCTGCTGTTCATCTTTTTCTATCTTACGTATCTTCTATCGTCTTGGACTTCGTCTTGGTGACTCGTCTTGGTGATTCGTCTTTGGTGGTCGGTCGCACTTAACTCAATTCTTCTTCTTCATCAGTCTTGTTACCAAGACATTCACCAACCACAATCTTTGTTATTTTCTTAAGCTTTTATTTACTTAACTATACATTTCATGTAACCAAAATCTGACTAACATGGCGCGCGTATGCAGTGTGAGTTCCAGTTTAAGCCACGACATCTTCCACTGCCTGATATCCAACTAAAAACTGAGGGACCCAACCAGGTCCACGTGACTTCACGTATTTCGCGGGCGTTCTGTTAAATTCCATGGAAAGTCCCCGCCCGTTGATATGAAAATGGGCATTCCCTTTAGAAATTACAGGGATTGACATAATCTTATGCAACGCATAGATTATGTAACAGTGTCACATCCTACCTTGGTTGAACGGTTTGGACATATCTTATTTAAAGGGAGATTGTGGGTTTGTCTGTCTGTAACCGAAACTAATACTATACAAGTCACAATTCCTTTTGCTTATTTACATCATATTCTCCATGATTTTATTTTTATTTAAACCTCAATTATTAATAAAATTGTTTTACATTACTTACACTGTTGACCATATCTACATACTAATAACATGCACTTGTATTTATATAACAACAAAATAGAGGTTTACAGTGAATGGAAGGCTAATTTGCATATTGATCTTAAAAAATTGATTTAATAAATATATACTTAGTATTATTGATTTCTAATTGTTTGGTTTTTATCTTATTGAATATGAGCAAAAATGCTCTTCAATAAATCTTAAAAGAAATCCCTTAACAAGAAGAATAACTAAATATTTATTCTTTACTTCCTTTTAACTAAACAGTTTTAAATTAGGAAAATTTACAATGAAAGACGGAGTAAGGGAAAAGATGGAGTGTTAGTTTCAAAGTTGTTCTATTTTTCAATCATACCCCCTCTGTTCAAAATCTTTTTATCTACATTCTTATCAGTTTCATTAGCCTTCTAATTTAATATCATATTTTATTATAAAATCTAACTAAATACTTGCACCCGGAGGGTGCATATATTTGCTAGTACCTTTAATAAAAATAGACTAAATTGCGTTTACAAAGTGGAATATTAATTTATTTTATTACTTAATCAAGTACGGTTCAAGGCACACTTATGGGGTATCTGTAAATATCGAGTGATGGATACGCTATATCGATTATCAGGAAATTAGAAATTACTATTGATCATCTACAGGATGCCGTTGTAATAGGATTGTTAACGAGGTAGACTTGTGAACATTTACTAGTATAGAATCAGTCCCACTCAATACTTTTATACTTGTGACTCTTTAGAGGCGATATAAATTCCTCACTCACTAGTCTCATAACGTGGTGGGGTGCTATTCCTGTAGAATGTATTGTCAATGCCTAACCAGGCAGAGCCTATCCCTCTCCAGATCTAAAAAGGGGTTTGAATTTAGACTTTCTTTCTCCAACCCGTCTGCCATACCAAGGCTAAGACCAGTCTGCTCTCAGTTTACCCTTAGCTATAGGGAGAATAGTGGATTCATACCCTTTCCAAGGTAATGAGTGCTATGTAAAACACAAACTGCCTAGTCAGTATTTGAATCCGGATAACCATGTCTGTTACATTACGTAGAATATAATTTTAAATATAAGTATTCTAAATTTACAATGCTTGGCTTTTCGCTGACTCTAGTGGCTATCCTCTAGTTGGTCAGTTTTGGTTCGTGAACGTGATGTTAACCTTGTAATTTAGGGACTTCTAGCTTAGTCTTAAAGGAGTCAGACATGTTTGTTCCCCTCCAATATGGCTATGTCTTGGCTAATAAAGACATTGAAAATATCCAAATTGTTTGTACAAAAAAATCAACAAATGCAGAGGTGAAAGAGTCCCAGGAGGCCCAAGGGAATAGCTAGAAGAACAGAGAGAAATCGGCCCAAACATCGAAAGAGATAGCAGAGATGGATCGGCCCAGAGAAGAAACACAAAGTAGAGATATAAGTACACTTATACTTCCGAACCGTTAGTGACATAACCCAGACGGGTTGATATTGCCGTTAAAAATCAATTCAACCAAACCAACCATTCAACCAACCAACAAAAAAGACAGAGTTGAATTCTATAATATGGTTAGATGGGAAAGGACTGATACAAGACGATTTGATACCGTTAGGCGACGAGCGCTTTTTTTAATAAATACATTTGAAAAATGACCTCAATCTGTGAGGGTTAACGATTATTCTTGCGAACATCGGCATAGAATTATTATTAACTTACATTCTAAACAGAATTCTTTGTTATACACGCTTTCATTCAAGTCACATTGAGAAGCACCGTTCCCGCTATTAAGCAGCGTGAGCCTGTCTCAATAAGTAGATGTCTGATCATTTAAGCACAACGGGACTGTAGGAAAACGAGTAATCAAATGACTTAAGTTCAGCATTAAACTGACTCGAATGTGTTATATGCCCAAAAACAAAACAATCAACCAGACAACGTTTGGTATACAAACTTAGCATATTAAGAAATTGAATCAGAGCCTTTGCCCGGTTCGACCACCGACAGTGATACTAGTGAAAAATGTAGTGAAGAAGGAATAAATGAGATATTTAATTATGATGGCAGGCGAGATTTTGATGAAAACTTGCAGTTGCAGCTTCAGAAAGCAGATCACTTCAAAGTTGAAAGAAAAACACATTTTCCCAACTAGTATCACTGGTCGGTGGTTCGAACCCGGGAAAGAGGCTCTTGATTTCAATTTCTATTGCTTAAGTTGTATAACAAACTTTTCTGGTTGATTGTTGTTTGGGCATATCAACACTTTCGAGTCAGTTAATGCGGAATTGAAGTCCATATTTGATACGCGTTTTCTACAGACCGTTGTTGCTTAAATGATCAGACATGCTAATTATTTGAAACAGGCTCATCGCTGCTTAACTAGCGGGAAACGGTGTTTCAATGTGGACTTGAATGAAAGCGTGTATAACAAGAGAAGTATCATGATTGAGAATGAAAGTTAATAATTATTCATGCGGCGATGTCTGCAAGAATAGTACGTTAACCCTCACAGATTGAGGTCTGTGTTCCAAATGTATTTATTTAAAAAAGCGCTCGGTTTGCGTAGACGGTATCAAAAGGTTCTGATAGTCTTCCATCTACTATTATGAATTAACTTCGTCTTGTTGGTTGGTTTGATTGGTTGGTTGGGTTGATTGGATTTTTAACGGCATATCAACCCGTCTGGGGTTATGTCATCCTAACTAGGATAGTAATATATGTTGTTTACTTATATCTATATTGTGTTGCTTCTCTGGGGCGACCACTCTGATTCTCTTCGATGGGGCATTTTCTCTGTTCTTCTAGTCTATTCCCTTGGGAACCTCTGTGGACTTCTTCATCTCTGCATGTTTGTATTTTTTTTGTAACAAACAAAAAATTTGGATATTTTTCAGATGTCTTTATTGAGCCGAAGACATAGCGCATATTGGAAGACATGTCTGACTCCTTAAGCCTAAGCTGAAGTCCCTAAATAAAGGACACACGTTTCTCGAACCAAAACTGACCAACTAGAGGATAGCACACTAGAGTCAGCGAAAGCCAGCATTGAAATTTTAGAATTACTTATATTTTAAAATTATATTCTACCGTAATGTAAACAGACATGTTATCCGGATCAAATACTGAACTAGGCGTTTGTGTTTTACATACATATTACCTTGGAAGGGTATGAATCCAACTATTCTCCTATACTAAGGGTAAACTGTGAGCAGACTGGTTCTTGCCTGTATGGCAGACGGGGTAGTGGAGAAAGAAAGTTCTAAATTCAACCCTTTTTGATCTTGGAGAGGGATAGGCTCTGCTGGTTAGGCATTGACAATTACATTCACAGATAGGCACCCACCACGTTATGAGACTAGTGAGTGAGAGATTTATTATTCGTACCGAAAGAGTCACAGTATAAAGTTATTGAGTGGAGCTGAATTCTAATACTAGTAATGTTTCCAATTCTACCTCGATTAACAATCCTATTACAACCGCATCCTGTAGATTGATCAATAGTAAATTTCTAATTTCCTGATAATCGAATAGCGTCCATTCACTCGATATTTACAAATACCATAAGTGGTCTTGAACGTATGATTAAGTAATAAAATAAATTAATTTCCACTTTGTAACGCAATTTGTCTATTTTATTAAAGGTACTAGCAAATATATGCACCCTCCGGGTATTGCAGTTTTTAGTTGTTTTATAATAAAAATATGATATTAATTAGGAAAGGCTAATGAAACTGAATAAGAATGTAGAAAAAGAGTTTAACAGAGGGGTATGATTGAAAAAGAACAACTTTGAATAACACTTCCTCATTTCCCTTACTCCCGTCTTTCATTGTTAAATTTTCCTAATTTAAACTGGTTTAGTTAAAATAGGAAGTAAAGAATAATATTATAGGTATTTCTCTTGGTAGGGTTCTTTTAAGATTTATTGAAGAGATTTTTGCTATATCAATAAGATAAAACAAAACAAATTAGGAAATCAATAATCTAAGTATATAATTTATTAAAATCAATTTTTTAGATCCAATATGGCAAATTAGCCTTCCCATTCAATCTGGTAAACCTCTATTTTGTTGTATATATAAATACAAGTGCAGTATTAGTATGAGATCGATGGTCAACAGTGTAAGTAATGTAAACAATTTTATAATATTGAGGTTTAAATAAAAATAAAATCATGGAGAATTATGATGTAAATACAAAAGGAATTGTGTTGTATAGTAATATAGTTCGGTTACAGACAGACAAACCCAACAATCTCCTTATAATAAGATGTCCAAACCGTTCCACGAGTAGGATGCTGACACTGTTACATATCTTGGGTTGCATAAGGATTTATTGTCAATCCCCGTATTTTCTAAGGGATGCCGCATTTTCATATCACGGGCGGACTTTCCATGGATTTACAGAACGCCCGCGAAATACGTGAAGTCAGTGGGACCTGTTGGGTCCTCCAGTGTTAGTTGGATATTCAGGCAGTGAAGATGTGTGGCTTTAACTGGAACTCACATGCATACGCGCGCTGTTAGCAGTATTTTGGTTACATGAAATGTATAGTTAAGTAAATAAAAGCTTAAGAAATAACAAAATTTGTGGTTGGTGAATGTCTGGGTAACAAGACTGATGAAGAAGAAGATTTGAGTTAAGTGGCGACCGCACCCAAGACGAAGTCAACCAGACGAAGTCGCCAGAACTGAAGTCCAGACGATAGAAGTACGTAAGATAGAAAGATGAACAGCAGAAGAATAGAAGAAAGTAAGGAAGGGTATACAACAGCACAAGGGCACCAAGTATGTTTCATCCAGTAAGGATATCCAGTAAAATCATTCAGCGTAGGTTGCTTCCTAACCACAATGCATACGCCAACAACGGTATGTTGTGGAAGACTTTTCTTATTATTTAACTCTTTGCCCTACTTGTTTACACTGTAAAATCACTACGGTGAACAACCCTGTCATTCTTTTGTTTGTCTGTGTAAACCCTGTTAGTGAGAGTAACTTTGAAATATCCAACATACAAAGTACAAATTACAAAAAAAAATTTAGTACAGTCGTGGGGGTAATTTCTAGGTAAGGAGTATATAAACTAGATCTTTTTATTTTGATTTAGAATATCTATAAATTGACTCCGTAGATTATTTTGACTCCAGTTGACTTGTATTTTGATTATTTAATGTAAATAATATGAATTGAATAAATACGGCTGATTAGTTTGTAATAATAAGAGGTCTTATTTTTATTTGTGTCTATTCATTTTATTCTTTTTCTCATGGATATATTTTTTCCTATGGATGTATTTAAATATAATAATATCCAAATATAGCGGGATAATCCTTTTCGATATTAGATGCTTGTCGTCATTTTCGTCAGATGCAAAAACAATTATCGTGTTATATTCATTGTACTAATTTTTATTTTTATTCATTTGCTTTGTTTCTTCTTTTTGTGAAAAGCAAATTTCTCTTTTTAATCTAATTCAAAATATATACCCATTTAGAGGGTATTTCAATAGATAGGTATTCAAAAGGCGCAAAATAATTATAACGTTTGATCTCCAGAAATTGGCCAATAGATTGTCAAAGAAAATGTAAACAAAGCGCAGCATTTGACGAAATTAACGGCAACATGTTACATTGTTAATTGATGAAAGAAAAGTTTATTTAATTATATTTTGGAATTGTTTTTTGATTTCTATGAAAAAAAGACAGATATTATGAATCATGTTTACTTTTTTACTTAAGTTTTAAATATTAGTTAATGACATTAAGCCAAGAAAGCCGCGTTATTAGACTAGTAAAGTGAACTAAATGTGTGACTTGTGTGACGTTTAACACCACACAGATAATCAGCCAACTGTTCCAATTCGGAGAAGCAGGTGTCTTGTTTTTGGTTCCCTTTCTCTAATTATCATGGAACAAGGCGATCATTTCCATATCTTCATCCACCAAAGAGACATTATAAGATTTCTGCCATGATTGTTAAACAATCTAGATGAGAACAGGCATTCTGGACTTCCATTCTTACAAGGGATATGCTGAATAACGCAAACGACATGACAATAGTTGTTTTGAAATAGGTTTTTCATCTCGAGTTACAATAAACATAGTAGTGTTTCACTTGGCTGCGTCTGATGGGTTCGGTAATTCTATCCAGACCTGGAATTTTACAATGAGCAGATGTCTTTTGCCTGACACAGCACGAGGTTGGCACCTGTTTGGGGACGGGGACGGCGAATACACAAATTTCTTATTACTCTAGCAAGATTAAAATTTCAATGGTTGCATTCCTGTAAGATGAATCGGTACACACTGAAGATTATATATTTGGGATAACAGGGAATCTGATTGTCTGTCGTATATCTATTCAGGTATCGATATTTACTAATTTTAACTCAGTGGATACGTGAGTAAGATTGTGGGTCACTCAATCAAACTGCCTCTAGAAGGGTGTTTGCTAACCATTGAAGTTCGAAGAGGCTTTTATCTAATCTGGCAAAGGCCTCACATATGCACTCTAAGGTAATCATACAATTATCACTAGGATAATTCAGTTGTGGTAAGTAATTGGATTAAAAGGGGTTTTATTTAGCTGACACAAGAGTAAAACATTGATTACCACAGTGAGTAAACATTCTAACTCAAAAAGGCTTGTTAAAACATGGTAAATGCTGTATTGAACAATAATACACTTGTTAGATTCTGAACCTATATAATTATAATTCCCTTCTAATTAATGGTGTGTGTAGCATAATTCGAAATTATTGTTCCAATCATGTAAATGTTGAAGATTTTGCCAGTTTTGATAATTAAATAGTTTAGAAGATCCAAAAGATCTTTTTCAGATGTGCGAAATGCATTTTGAAATAATGTTTCAAATGACATTTGTACAAATGTAAGAATTTTAGTAAGATTAGTTTTCTTTTATTCAGAAAAAATTATTATAAATAGTGTTATGAACTGTTTTAAGGGTCAATAAATAATAACTCAACACGGGTATAATGTAGGGGAACAGATTGTATTCAGCAATATATATCAACGTACAATGGAAGGTTTCCTTATTTCAGCTTACACGAAAAACTGTATCTGGGTAACTCTCGTTTGAGTAGCTTTACTCTGTTAAATATATACCCTTTGTGTAAAAGTCCATTTCGTGTCATGGTGAGTCCCCTACAACAAATAGTTAATCAGTTATTGAAAAAATACTGGGTTGGAACCCGGCACAGGTAAAAAAATGCCCTGATGTTTGGTTTAGCTTGCTTTGTATATAAAGGCATATACATTTCTGTTATGGGTTTTTTATGCCTAATTTATTCATTTGTAAGGATTATATTTGATAATATAATTATTTCCTATGTCATTGAATTTTCTTAATCCACTTCTTATTTGGTTTAATATTTGTTTAAACATCATGTTTAATCAAGTATCCTAAAGTATTAAAGTAAAGTCGTTGGGTGGGTGCCTAAAGTCGGTATAGCTAATCGTCCCCTTTACTGCGCTAGACGAAGAGATTATTTTTGCGTCTGAGGGGAGCACCTCATCTACCATCAGCTCCTTACTTTACCGCCACAGGATCCCTTTGCTACTCATAACGCTGAGTTGGCGAGGGCCGACGAAGTAGGAACCTTGTGGTTTCTCAGCCGAACGCTCTTACTGACTGAACGTATCCGGCCCTATATTATACGTATAAATTATACACCAATGTTTAACTACTTCCAGTAAAAGTAATTATTTTATGAACAAAGATACGCTCGAGAATTACTATGTAATTGGAAATAATTGCTTGAATTTTGTATGGGTCGTTGTCCATAAAATTAATAACCTATACTATATAATATATATTATATATATATATATTATAGTATATTATATATATATAGATATATGATTATATATTATTGTGAGCTAAATAAACATTGTTATGCAATAATAATCATTCGTTGGCCCAGTTATCTGATAGTATAAAGTATTCTTATCCAATAGAAAACCACTGCACGCATGTGTGTTGGTCTTTGTAGTCCTATTCTTAATACTTAATATTATACAAATATTTATAAATTGTATTAATTTTACTTTTAAACCATAAATATTTGTATAATAATAATCATTTATTAGTACAGTCATAAGAAGTTCAAATGTTCTATTTCATAGAAACATAAATGCTATAGTTCTATTGTTTAGGTAGTCCTATCCAATACTGAATTATATTAATATATATTTGATAGTTAATATATATTTGGAATAGCTATTGTATTGATGTTAACACATGTTGGAACATAAGACTAAAGCTTCTGTTTCTTGTGTGGTTCCACACGGTAAAAAATACTTTACGGCTGTTGAACGGTTCAGATAATTATTCTATATTTGATCCCATAGACGAGACCTTAAAGTTATTACCAATACGGGCAGAATCGACCTGGAAGTATGGCAATTAAGAGGTCCCCACTCTTCCCAGATATCCATAAACTGGAGCCACACAACAGAGTTGCAGTTTGGTGCATACCTAAATTAACGCTTGGTGCTTGAGGGGATAAACCACTGCAATCGGGTCAATGTAATGTTATTAAAGAATAAGTTCCAATTACCGTCGAACTGGGAAGACAACGGTAGCATGCGATTGTAACTCAATACAAACTCGAATGCCACAAATCCACTGCAAATGACCAAGTATATATAAACTCCACAGTGTCATGCAAATTCAACAGTCAAGCCAAACCAATCAGAACTCAAGGAATGGAATGACCCAAATCACCCTGATTCAGAATGGATTCATTCTGATTCCTATATTACCAGCTGTCTTGGAAACTGCTAAGTATCTACTTAGCTGCTGTTATTAAAACCAACGTAGGCTAACTGCTTGAACTTCAATAGTTTATTAATGGAAAAATTGAAAAACAACATACAATAACAACATTATTTGGTAATAGTATTGTTGGTGAGGCTTTAAGTGTCAAATAAGAACAAAACAACGGGTAACGAAAAGTAGAAAATGTCATTACAGAATGTAGACCAATACATTAGAGAGATGTGGAAATTACGTCCGAATGAACAGAGTTATTGGCACTTGCATTGGCTTGCTCCTAAGCCACAATTATCCCTGTTTATTTATAGTAAGCTGTGGGCATTCCATGGTCTTATTAGGTGTGTACCTATAACAGCTATCTATTAAGTAAATTAATACAAATGTGGCACTAGTCAGAGGTTGCGTCATCTCTATCGTAACTTATGAACTTAATATTTTCCATCGTGACCCCAGATTCATACTTTACATTTTTCAATCAAACAATAAAGCCAATTCGCAATACAACAACAAATATCATTACCAATCTCTCGTGAAAAACTATACACCTAAACCCATAATTTACATAATCATGAGAGAGGGGAATGTTTTGATATGTCATGTACATTAAAAATCCAGTCAGCATGTTGAAATCCCTACAAAAAAAGAGCGGAATAGCGACTTAAGGTATTTGATTAAAATAAACAGATTATTATATACAATTGCTTTTCTAAAGAAAAAAAACAAGGCTTTAAATAAAGAAAATGATAGTTGAAAATAAAGACGTTTATAGAAACATCATATAAAGCATGAAAAAACAGAGTTGGATTAAAGTTGGAAAATGTTATTGATATAAATGCTCAAAGTTAAGTACATAAAAACTGAAACACGATTTCTCCGCGCCTTTCGTTGAATAAAAAAAGTTGAATTGCGTGTAAATTTCGACGACATCAACAGACAGCCTAATTGAAAATGCAATCAATCGATCTAGAGAGAAAACACCAAAACGACAAAGCCGAGGCCGATAAAAAAATCTAGTAAAACATAGGGGAAAACTCTGAAATAAGCAAGGTTTATAAAATAACAATGAATGAATTTTAATGTTGATATTTAATGCAAAAAATATGAGACAAAAAGAAAACTCAAAATATTTGGAAAGGTAGCCAAGAAATAGGTAAATCAAAATCAAAGACGCGACAAACATGAAATCAGAGGAGTGAAATAAATTAATGATAAAAAGATTCTTTTGCACAAGCGACAAATGCTGATACGCATGAATTAATAGAATCAACATTCTGATTGCCGCTTTTCCCTTTTGAGAATAATCTATAGCGTTTTACGTGCTATATAAAGCCACTCTTAACTCTTTGGTTCAGACAGCATATTTAAGTTAAATGGAATTTAGTAGATTTCTTTTTTCGTATGCGACAATCTGTATTGAAGGGGTCATATTTGAAAATTTTATACGCCAAAACTTTAAAGCCTAATATCTACCGCAATCTTGTTATATTATTTATATAGGTTGTTTCTGTCTACCAATCTACATATCATCTCCTAGGGTCAAAGAAATAATGCTTTACTTATCGAATTTTTAGGTATAACTGTATTTAACCCTTAGAAGAATGGCGTGATTTCGATTTCCTTTTTGCACAGTAAATGTTTTCGGGTTTGGTTTGATTATAGGAAAGATCTGTTCAAGGTCACTTTGATTGGATGGACAAATGCATATAAACGTTTAGAAGAATATTTCTCTTGGAATACTAGTTGTTAGTATATATATATATATATATATATATATATAGATATAATATATATGTGTGTGTTGTTGTGTGTGTGTTGTAGAGTATATATATATGTGTGTGTGTGGTGTGTATAGTATATATATTATATTATACTATAATAATATATATATATGATATATACGCATATGCATATATATCATCCAGTAATCAGTGTACAGATCACACCCACACGTACACGCATAATATGTATATATAGTATATATATATAAAAATAAAGTATATATTATATATATATATATATAATATATATAACAAACACACACATATATATATATATATATATATATATATATATATATATATATAGTTATAGAGAGAAGAGAGAGAGAATAGATAGATAGATAGATAGATAGAATGATAGATAAACAACTCGTAATGGTCTGTAAATTTAAATAATGTAAATGAAAATTAAGGTTTAAATTAAATGGAATTACTATGGTAGCCAGAGGAGTATGAAAAAAAGGAATGCATGATATTCCAAAATATTAAAAACGCAAAAAAATTGTTAAAGGGTACTTCAAGCGGCGACAGATCAAGCAGAATACTCCATTGAATTATTTTCGTTTATTCCCTTTAGCAAAAGAAAGAGCTAAGATCACCCCAAAATATAGTAACAATCATCAATTTATTTCTATTCATACTTCATCCTCGATGGAAGCATATATATATAATATATAATATATATATAGATTATATATATACGATTTATTCATTATGATTGATTCAAAGCCTGGAAGAAGATACCAGACATCTGAAACACGTTGTTCGCAAAATGTAAGATAAAAATAATAAAAACCCTTTCTAAAAACATAACCCATTTTGCGATTCTTTTTTATAAAATATTTAATTTTCTCCCGTTGGAACGTATAACAACACCTTTATTTATATTTATAATTATATATAATATATATATATATATATATATATAATATATATATTATATAAAGAAAAGTCGGTTAGCATTAACTAGATTGTGAAGGGAGGTATTACGTAAGCACGTTGAAGGGGAGGGCAGAATTGTGGAATTAAATTAAAATAATTACAGAAGATCAACACTGGAAGATCAAATGACTAAAAGAAATTAGTATATATTCTAACTCTAGTGACCTCCTAAGTACGTCATGCATAGAGATATCAAGCCGTTGATTTGAAGAAAGGGCATTGGGCGTAAACTTCCAAATGATCATTCCTATTTGTCCTACCACATTTGTTCAACCTTATATATATATATTATAGATATATTATATATTATATATAGATGGATGTGTGTGCTGTTTGTGGTGTGTGTGTGTTTTGTTTGAGGTAGATATACCTTCCCCTGGGGTTGAGTACTTTGGAAGGGATCCGATGACGGCCGTCAACTAAAGCGAAAACGCAAACGTCTCGTATAATATGGATGGACCACTCTATGACGCGTCCACATACATACAGAATGTGTACTTAAACAGTTAAAATCCCCTTCATTTATCTGATTGGTAATGATAGTTCGAGGGTAAGCTTGTCCGGACTGTGCTGAAACGATTTCTAACCGGCTGTTAGTTAGCTCACAAAAACACTGAAAGAGACCTTGATGTCGGAACACCGTGGTCTGTGGATGACTTCTATATATGAGGTTCATTCAATAAATATGGGATATTTTTTTGAAAACGGCAAAAATCCTTTTTTATTCAGAATTTTTAATTTGAATATAAATGAAAACTCTACATGGTTTGGAATTGCTTTATAGATTTTTTTTTAAACCTCACAAAAATTTGTTTTAGGCCTATTCAAATGACGCGATAAACAGAGTACTCCAAGCTTGAAGAGTTCTGTCGTCAAATTTTCGTGAACGCTTTAAGTGATTTTATACCTGAAATTTTCATAGCTTTCACAATAGTCGTTTTCCAACCCACTTTCATAATTTTCATAATTTTTCTACTATTTTCTTTTACATTTCATACACCTTTTTTTTTTAATCATGAATTTTTTACTAAATGTCTATGTTCGAGACAACAGGGCAGATCCTGACATTCCCTAAACAGCTAAAGGTTATTTCTTCCTTTGGATCAGAAAATGTGATACGAGGCCCCAAGGAGGTACATTAGGAGATGCAAATGGGAAACGACCGTAATTAGAAGTTGGGTTGTTGTTTTGGTTGGTTGATGATTATTAACGCGCCTAATCAAACGTCTGGGTTATGTTCATGCCTAACGGTTAAGAAGAATATATGTTGTGTATTTATATTTATACCTTTTTTAGTAATTGGTTTTAATCACTGTGTTAGGCTATTAGGGATCATGTGTTATGGTATGATTAAGTCCTGTCTATATTCCTAGGGTATAATTCTATTTTCCTCAAAAAGGACAATTGTGCCTCCATATGACATATTTTAAATAGATCTTTCCATATTGTTATAAAAATAACGGTTTTCTGATGTCAGCAAAAAATCTGCTTTCTATGAATAAAGTGTTTAACAGTCCAAGGTGTTGACATATTTCACACTGTTGTTGTTGTTGTTACTTTTTGAAGTAATAGGAGCGCTTTAGTCTGTGTGACCAATGCGTAGATCGGGACACAAGTGACTTTCCCTTTACTTCGAACTTTCAAGACTGATCTCCAATCATCCCACAAGTGAAGTCTCTAAAATCTTGAACCATGGTAGCAGAATGTTCATAGATTACGGACAATTCACAGTATTTATTTACGCTTGTTGTATTAACTGACCACCGCCTCATATTTTGCCAATAATGAGTTTGACATTTCTGACACACACCGTACACTGAGGAAAACTTTAATAGAAGATATTCTGACTGAACATTTATTGATGAAAAAGCATTGTAATAGTGAGTCTGAGTATGATTTAGAATTTGATATAAGGCAAAGTAAAATAGGGGTCAGGTTGATCAAACACAAGGGTTCCGGGGGGGGTCAAACCCATCTATTGACTTAAGTGGTTTTATATCTTGAAGGGATAACACTTCAGTTGACACCGCTACCAAGGACTCAGCCAATAATAATAATAAAAATGAAATGAACCGAGAAGGTTTGAGAGTGCCTAAAATTCAGGGATCTTCGTTTAAATGACCCCGAAACCACACACACCAACACACACACACACACACACACATATATAATATAATCCAATGCAGTGAACACACCAGTTTAAGATGCACTATAACACCTTTCTCACAGCTTCTTTCTCCTCCACATTAATATAATTTTAAAAAACTGGTACACATCACCCGTAATGATGCACTTTGAAAGTGACGAAAGTAGTCGACCGAACTTTGTGACCTTTATCCCCGAATTCCACCTAAATATTAAAAAATTTGCCAGGAAAACTCGAAAAGATCAAAAATAAAATTTGAGTAAACAGGAGATGGTCTTTTGTTTAATTCTACACACACACACACACACACCACACACACACACACACCACACACACAACACACCACCACCATATAATATATATAATAATATATATATATATATATATATATATATATTTATACTCGGCTCGTATATGAATGAGTCTTATCAAGCATAAAGGGGACCGTTCTCATCTAGCAGATTGTGATAGACATAAACATTCTATTCAAATTTAACTCCAGATATCAAATTAGCATATATATGAGACTCTATCAAAGTAAAAGAAATAGAGTTCAAAGTCTCTATTTTCAACGTAACGATTTTACAATTACCTCATAAAATATGTAGAAAAAAACTTAAAAAGAACAAGAAAAGGGCAAAACTTGTTAAACAGACGAAATACCTTCATCTCAGTTAAAAATTAGACCGAACAAATCTCAACCGTAGTGCAATCCCGCGACAGCTGACATTACGGTCTTTTCGTTTTTATATCTTGCTATGTTTCATTAAAGATTGATAACGGCCGGGCTTTGCGTTAGAGACATTTTCCTCCAGATCCTGTTGAAAAACAACGGCCATACTTATCAATCTTGGACTAATAACAGCAGGAGGAGGACGAAACAATGGCCGCTGACGGATTAAAAAGGAAAGAAGAAAGAAGAAAAAAAGTGTGGGTAATGTATGAAGAGATTTATAGACACGATTATACCTAGGATTGCCATTAGTGTATTGTTTAAATAACGTCTTGGAACTTCCTTGTCAGAAAGAGACTTGCCTTGTCAAGCTGTTGCCAATTTATCATGTTAACGCCGACGAAGTAGAGTCCCGTTTCCGCTTAACCTGAGCGCGATGCCGCAATAATTAAAATAAGAATTAGGAAGCTAAACTGATTTACAAAATATGAAAACAACAGAAAAAGAAAGCAAAGACGAGGAAATATGTACTATATATATATTATATAATATATATACACACACACACACACACACACATATATATATATATATAATATATATAATAGATTATATATATATATATATATATTAAAAGAGAAAAATAACACAATTTGATACCAAATAGATTTGCACATATTCAGTTCGATTGTTACAATTGTTCTGCGATTTATCAAACTTTTCTAGAAAATTGATATATTAGATTCTCCTCTTTGATGACTACAGATATCGAGACGTACTCTATAGAAAAATTACAGTAAGGAAAACATAATTATAAAAAAATAATATATAACATATATAATATATTCTAAATATAAGGAAGAAATCTCGTCGGGGGCGGCCCTAAAGTCAGGTATCAGCCTATCATCGAGGGAGTCTATCCCCTTTCCCTAGCGTAGATCAAAGAGATTGTTTTGCGTTGAGGTGGAGTGCGCTACTACCATCAGACTCCTTACTTTACCGCACATCCCTTGCTACTCATACCGGCTTAATATACTATATATATTATATATATATATAATATATATATATGTGAGTGTAGTTGTGTGTAGTGTGTGTGTGTGTGTATTCCACGTATGCTTTCTATTATATTTGGGTGATAAATGTTTCATACCTATAAATTTAACTAAAGGAAATTGGAAAAAATATTGCTATATATTCGCACTCATTTTTATCATTGATTCATGGTTCTATAGCCTTTGTAATGTTTTATTTTTTAATATTTTAAAATGTTCGAATTTCGAACATTTTAAAATTCTGTTTTGTCTCCAACGGATTTTTCCTATACTCAAAAAAAAAAGCAAAACAAAAATCACTCTGTATGAAGGTCGTAAAAAATCTCTCTGTTACGGAATATTTTTACATTTTTCCTATTTATTATTATTGATTATCGATTATTCAACTTCATCTGATTATATTTAATAATGAAATGCGCGTTTAATCCGATATACATTTTGATAAACGGACCGAAACACATGTGAAGTGATATCGATTAAATGTAGATATCGATTAAATTCATTTTTATGCCATTCTACATTTCTTTCTTACTTCATTTTTCTTCATATGTCGATATCAATTCCCTTTCCATTCTTAACAGCCACACACAACACACACACACACACAACCATATATATATATATATTATATATTATTATAATATTATATTACTTAATAATATATTATATTTGTTATATATGTATTATATTTATTAATTATATGAAAAAATATCAGAATTCAGAATATAACGATTAACATTACGAAATAATTGGACAGTCCTTTTCGACGAAAAAAAAAAAGGAATTACCCAGTTGTAGGGATACTGTCAAATGTATCTAACCCTTCTCAACGATTTTCAATGAGCAAGGAATGATTAGAAGTCAATGAGCGGCCCTTAAATGAGCGGTCAAGTGAGTGCATATTTGTGCCATCTAATATCTACTGACAAAAGTCAATGAGTACTAAATAAAATGCCACATTAAACGACTCCCTTTAAGAAAAGTCAATAAACTAATGATTTGAAATAGTTAATTTAATAGACAAGATAGGCGTGTCCTTTCACTTGAGAAATGCTACCTTCCCCGCCCCCTTTCCAAAAATTCACATTGCCTATTCCGTACTTTAAAATCGGGATAGCTTAAATGCGTTTATATCTTCTTTTTAACCGAAAGGTTATTGTTTCGAGATAGCGTACCACCCTAAAAATAGTAACGTTCCACGCATCGCGCGTTCAAGGGCTGCGTGATTAACCGGCTGATAGCATGAGCGCAATTATAGTGCTTGTCTCGGAAAGAAAGAGAGAAAGAGAATCAGATACACAACACGAATCGAAAGGAGGCTTGGAATGAGAATTGGAGGGATTATATATTTTAAAAAAAGCACGATAAACCGGCGTATAAGGGAAATATTGAATGAGCAGATTAGCATGGAATGAAAATAGGATTGTAACCGCACGAATTTAAATTACAGGTTATGTGGGCGTTTCAAAATGAGCTGCAAATATCGGGTAGTGCAATTCCCATAGGAAGATGAATATTCTAGAATGATGTGTGAGCAAGTATGATGCGGAATTGTATTTGTGATTTTATCATGCCAACTTGGGTTATTTATGCGAATCGTTTATTTTTATTCATTCAGTTCTTTTGGGCTTTATTTTTTTAAAAACTCAGTTTTAAAAAAATATAAAAAGCTTCATTTTTTGATCGTATTCAAACCCATAGGATGGACCCTAACGATACTACCACAAGGCCAGGTAACCTGGAGAATGCGATGAAGTAGTACTGTATTACTGCCCCAGTTCGCCAAATGGAAAATGAATATATGCAACTATTATTGCTGCTGTTCATTCTTCTAGATTGGTGCTGATCAAGGTAAAGAAGAGCCATGTTCTCACCAACTATTGTTCTATAGCTGGGTAAGAAAACAGATGATTCATGTCGTTCTAAAGCCAGCAGACTCTGATTAAAATTGACCTTGGTCTCCCATACTGCTCATGGTTGAGGGGTTTGGGTAAATATTAACACTAAACCCCAGGTCAGCACAGTCTAGCACATTTATGTTTAAAATGTTACGGTTTGCATTTAAGAGCAATAGTGTTGGAATTCTATAGGTGCGTAGGCGTTGAAGTCAACTCAATATCTTCAGTTGTACCATCTGGGGCTGTAGTCGATTCTGGTACTTGCAGATGCGGTCAACATTGCAGGAGATGGGATTTCCCCTGGGCAATGTGTTTGTGAGCGCATCTGCAGGTCCAGAATCAGACTTTTTTTACCACAAGCAGTGTCTACAACTGAAGATATGGATACATTTCTACCCAAAAAGAAAAGAAAGAAAGAAGAAGTTTATCCAAGTTATCAAGGGCTTACCACGTATGTCTAACCCAAGTAATGTTGAGTGCTGACCCACAGGATTCCGTTCTTAATTTCGCCACCACGCCAACAGGGTGCTCTATTGTTTCAAATCGAGTCAACGTATTTCAGCCTCAGTACAGTAGATGAGGAATTTTACACAGGTAGAATTGTTGCATATCCCCACTAGCACAATTCAGGTAATTAATCAAACCATGTGTTATAGGTACAAAGCTAAAAACTATTGTGGTAACTAGTTGAATTCGTTTTAAACGTGCAGAAAGAGATGTGGGTTGATATAATTATGCTGTTTCTACTTTATTATTATCTACAGACAGTATATCGATAAATCGATGTCTCTAAGACATGAATCAGGAATAGCAGTGTAGTTCAGATTGAGAGACATTTATCGGATGCATTCGATCGAATGCTGGTTTGCCGTTAATCGCTAAGCTAGAAAAGTGAATTGAAGACGAGTGACGTGAGTGAGATTCGGTTTACCCGGATTAAGAGAGATATGGGAATATTGTTTACTAGGCGAATAAGAATATGGGATTAGCTCTCTACAGAAAAGTTTCTTGCTATCAGTCAAGATTATATCTGTGAAGAATTTAAAAGTCGATGTATCGAGGTTATTGCAGACTTACGGAGCATGGTATCTACCCAACCTCTCCACTACGAATCAATGTGACGCAAAGCAATCTTAAGTGAAATACAGCCAGTAGGGAGGCCGTGTAACGTTAATCATATGGTATTAGTAATGGGAATCGTCATCCTGATTCAAATCTTTGCTGAGTGCGGGCAGACTTGGGACTCTTTAACCTTAACTAGGTAACCAGTCTCGCGCGAATGAAACTAGAAGTCAAAACCTGTTAACTCCGCTTAAGAAATTGACCTTGACTCGTGCAGAGTATTGGTAATATTTATATATATATTTGTATAGATGTCATTTGTTCGAGGCGGACGGTCGAACCGGTGAGAGGATTTTGATGGTAGACCCAATCTCCAATGACCCAGTGAGTATGACTGAATGAATTGTCTCAAACAAAGTTTATTTTATTATTTTAGGGGTATAAACATCTTTCCTAGCGCTCCAAAATCCAGTGACACGGTGACCCGAGTTTGAATTTTGACGAGGCTGTTGTATTGCACTTCACATAATTCCCTTTGGAAAGCATGCATTTGGTTGGATTTTACGCATATCAATTCTATTGGGTATTTTATGCGTAAAGACGTTTTTCTTTTCTTCTTCTTAATGGATTCAATTATCTTTTTAAAAAACATTTTGAACGATTTCTCAAGCAATTGTGTATACCCTTTGTAAAAGCATTAATCTATCTGTTTTTCCTACTTTCTATGGGTAAATAGGATTGGACAGTTGGGATTCTTAGCTTTGGTAAGGGGACCTTCCGTTTACGAGAAGTAAACTAAATTCAACGATTGCTCTGCTTTAGAATATACTTTGTTTAACATATATCCGTGGTGGAGGGTGAAGGTAAATACATCTGCAAAGTATTCCTAGACCGATTGTTATGCAATGAAAAAAACAATTGGCCCTATAGTTTTACATGCACACATGCCTTTCGAGGAAGATCTGTACAATTGAAATGCAAACAACCTCGTCTAGGATTGGAGGTCCATTTCCCTTCCGTAACGTTTATATGCCTAAGCAATCCTCTACATTTACAGTGTAAAATAATATGCTATTTCGCCAAAAACGATTAATTCAGGGCTAGAAGTACCCTTGTAATGCTGGACAGCATTCATCTGGAAGCACAGAGATAAATATTGAGATTTAGAAACATTTCAGTTTTCGTCATGAAATGGAAAGACGAATGTGTAAAATGGTCATTCGAATAAGTACCGCTGCTTCCAAAGACTGATGCTTACAATAATTCATTGTCTTAATTTAATTATTTGCTCAACACCTCAGACAGTATGATGTAAAGCGAAGGTTCAAATTCTTAAGGGACCTATATCTTTGATTTCGGTGTTTTCTTGTCTAAGAGGGTATAATAGGCAATGTAAATCCAAACAACCTTGCATCCAGATGAACTCGGACACCGTGTAACCATTAAACAAGAACACCTTTTTCAGTTTTTTTAAATAATCGGTAAAATCAAGAATCTTGAGACCAATACCCTTCTTGTTTTTTATTGACCAGATAAGCGGTTTCTACATATATTCATGTTTCTTCGTGCAATATTCAATCAATTAAGAAAAGTATTCATTAGTATATTCGGACTATGTTCTCATCTTCATGTTATGTACAACTTTCGGTCGATGTGCTCTAGACCTTCTTCGGTATTGTTTGTCGGATCGCCTTTCTCGGCTCGGAACATCTCAGTCTCGGAACCTTCTTGTCGTAATCGGGAACTCTCTTATCGAACTGACCACCACGAACTTTGAAACCAACCCTTTATTCACGGGGTTATACTGTTCTTATCCATAGCTGGGTAGAGGGTTTACGCTGTGGTTAATTAATTATCTACCGTACTCCTGTCCATACCCAGGATGGAACCTGGAAGTTCTAGAGATAACTGTCACTTAGAACTGTCTTAACTAAATCCTTTATCCACTGGCTAGCATCCAATTAATACTAATTATCAAGCCTCATCTGAAACATTCAGAGAAAAGTTATCATGTCAATGGTTGCCACTTTGGAGTGCAAAGCAAAATGTATGAAGAATTTTTTTAAATATTTCCACTGAGCTCGCATTTCGCTGCAGTTTGATTTTATTGATAGTAAAAGCCTCGTGGGTTGATTCCGTGCTGGTTTGTTTATCTCGGACATTATTAGTGCGTTGCATCTTCTACATTTTCCTCTGCTTCTTTAACCAAAACAACAAATGTCAAAACACTGGCATTATTCGGTAAGATTCTTCGATTTATGAGGATGCATTTAAAATTTTTGTTTTCGATCAACTGAGATTTCATGGGTAACTAGCGAGAGTTGCTGCAGATTTGAAGTACATAGTTAATACCATTTGAAATATTTCATTGAATCAAGCTTTTCTGAAATCTGATTGGCTTTAATTTAAGGCCATCATACTCAACAAGTGATAAGCTGTTTGCGGTTCATTTTGGTAATATCCATTGTTAAGTCATTTATCCATCTTTTCCATCCAGCTTGGGTAAATAATGTTAGGGCAGACTGAACTGGTTAACTTGACACGGCAACGGTCTAGAAGAGCTCCACTACTTTGCTTAAAGAAAATTTTGTGGGTATCCTGCAGAAGGGTTGTCTAAATACATACTAAAAAAACTGGATAATTTTACAAGGCTTTAATATGAGGCAAAACACAAGATTTAAATGGTTAACATGTTTTATGCTTCACTGTTTGATATTCTTGCATTTCTTCATTTTCCAAAAATTCTGAGAGCAGGGCTTCAGTGATTTGAAAAGACTTTCAATAATATTACAATCGGCAAAATCCCATACACCAAATGATAAGTAGAATTAAGTACAAGTCGGGGAACCTAGAGTCGTATCAGACAGAAGCGAGGGTCTATCCCCATATCGCTAGCCAAGAGATGCTTTTAGCCGTCTGAGGGTGATGCCATCCTACCATCAGCTCCCATTATACCGCAGACATCCCTGTGCTACTCATACGCTATTTGGCGAATCTATACTATAAGTACTACTATGACAAAACTATGGAATTATCACCCTTAGATATGTTCAACTTGTTTTTACAGTATAGACTGATAACAAACATCTTTTGATATCTTTCATGGTCTTGCCAGTATATTTTCTTCTTTAACAATGTATTTATTTATATTTGCACCAAATCTTAGCTCAGTTAACCTGGAAACAATCGGGATTCTTCGCACAGTTCCTAATGAATTCCTCCTTGTATGAGTTCTACCATCTTTCAATTTTTCAATTGACGGTTCTGTTTGCTGGAGTTTCATATTTCCTTTCAATTAGTATACTCAACGGCAAATTGAGTCTGCAAGGAAATGTGTCCCTTTATTGTAGCGAAAGGTTCCCAGTCAGCGAAGTTCCCCAAGTCCGAGAAGTCCCGAGGCCGACAGAAACCTTGAAGAAGGCCGAAGGGATATCGGCCGAAACGTTTGTAGCATTATACATGGATGAGGGACAATGAGTCAGAAATAACGGCAGATTAACTAGCCATTATGTTACGACGAGTATACGTATGTTAAGGCTTGTATGTACAGTGTTTACTTATGCGCTAAGTTGGTATCGAACAGTAACCTGCGATCCTCCTCGCCAGCTACTCTACGATTAAGCAAAACCGGCCCCTTGGTGTATTTTAGCGAAGAAAATTCTTTACCAATTCGAAAAATAAGTAATTTTTTCTCTTGCTTGTGTTCTGATCTTTATAATAATATAGAATTTTGAAAAAGGAATTTCAGAAAGGAGGATTAACATTTTCAAAATTTGGAGTGCTGACTTTCGCCTTAAAAAAACAAGGCGAACGGAGACTCGTTTGACTCATAGGATTTAAGAAACTGGGAAAGAAAAGAAAAGAAAAAGAAGAAAAAAGTATTTGTTGGGTACAAATTCATCATTCCATAAATCTTCCAAAAAATTGGTTATCCGTATTTTCCCTCTATTTTGGGAAAAACGTTGGTTTGGTTTGCTTTGCTGTTTGTTTTACGGCATATTCAACCTCAGTGGGTTCTTTAATGCCAGCAAAGTGTTTAAATAAATCATTTCTAATGGATAATACAATTTTTATAAATACATTCTTTTCTATTTAATCAATAATGGGGGGAAAAAGATACATTTATTTAAATAATTCAATCAGCTTTTGAGTACATTAAACACCAAGTTCCTAGTTCGAAACGGCCCTCGCCAACCAGCGTTGAGAGTAGTACAGGAACTGTGCTGTAAAGTAAGGATGGTAGTGTGGCGCTCCGTATCGACGCAAAAAAAAACATTCCGTGGTCTAGCGTAGTGAAAAGGATTGACTCCTTCGCTGATTGGCTGATACCGACTATAGGCACCCCGTCGACTTTAACTTTACTTTACTTTTTTATGAAAGCAAGAATGTGTTTCAGCGATTGAACGTTTTGATCTTATATGTTATTTGTTTATTTACTGCCTAATAAAAAAACGAACAGGTGACATCCTCTACGTTGTATTTATAATTTTTCTTGGGATAGTTTATAAAGGGTGTCTTAGATGTACATGAATAAGCTTTGGATAAAGGTATACCCCCCCAACACCCTTAAGATAAGAAAATGCCTTTGTACTTCTAATGAAGTGATAGGCTTGTTGGACGTTGAACAGATTGAAGAAGAACATATATTTTGTTTTTAATATTGATCACCTCAGCAGTGAGGTTGCGTCTCTGGCGCCACGCTCATGTCGGCGAAACTGGGCCCCCGAAAATGCGAAAAAAAGGGAATACGCATAACCATTATATGCAAAATACTCTTCTTTATTAGTGCTTTGTTTATAGATGTATCCATGTTTAATCATATGAGTATAGCGTGTCTTTGTCGCGTGATTCCACCAAGTGTATTTAATTGGTCACATACGTGTCGTAATCAATCCTTTATTAGATATAAGAAGCAAGTCCTGTTAATCGGTTTATCATTAACTGTCTTTAGTATGCCAATCTATGCCACATAGTCTTTTTTTCTAAAACAAAGATTACCAGGATTTCTTATTATTCTATATACAAACAAAACAATCCTATAAGGTATTATCATTCTAAATTAATATATGAAACTCTTCTCTCTCTCTCTCTCTCCTTCTCCTCTCTCTCTCTCATATTAATATATTATATTTATTATATATATATATATATAATAAAAGAAAAAAGATTCCAATATTCACATTATATACAGAATTACAGAACTTAAATAAATAATAAATAATACAATTTGATAAAACCAAAGTAAAACTCTTTTTTTAAAAAAAAAAAAGGTATACTATTAAGTATTTATAAAGTGACATGACCGATAACGCATGATGACATAAACATACATTTCCACATAATTAAATGCATATAATCGCGTATGATTGAGTGTTTCAACTAGTAAATAATAAATGAAAATAAATAAATAAATAATAATTGTCAATTCCCTTATATTTGCTTTAAAACAATAAAATAATACGCTTACTATCTTGGAGCAGCGAAAAAAAATACGTATCTACTGACTACTCAGCTTCAATATTATTTATATATTATTAATTATAATAATATATATATATATATATGTGTAGTGTGTGTGTGTGTGTGTGTGTTGTGTGTGGTGGATAGAATCCACCAATATATATTGTTTTTTTTTTTTGGGGGCGATCGTTATTCAAAATTTTAATTCATACCTTAGTGTTTTTACAAGCGTGACAGACACACTCACACACATAAAGCTTTTATTAAATATGTATTTTTTGTCAGTAACTTCATTCAAAATACTACTTATACGCATATACAACAATAACTAGATATACAAGGTGTTCCAAAAAGATCAAGAATTTTGTACTTTTTGACACACCTTTGTATTCTGAAAAAATAATGTTCCATTATGTCATACCCTATCTTGTAAATACAGACTTTATGACACATCTTGTATTCTCAAAAAAAGTTTCATCACTGTTCATTTTCTATGTTTGGAAATACAGCTCGAATCTCGATACTTTATAACACCTTGAATCTGTAATGAGAACCAGGTGTACAGTGACAGCAAAAGAGGACATGGTGATGTGATGGACAGTCAAAACAAGATGGTTCAAATCAGTCCTTGTTATCTCTTTTTGATCCTCTTTCAGATTACCATGACACTTTGCCGACAGTGTGATCTTGGATAGACAAGGATTACTTTTCCAACCATCGTAGATGAGTAGATTAAATTATATCAAAGAAATCTTCAATCTTGGGAATATGACGAATATGAAGTTTCAAGGTCCCCTAGATTAGCCTTAAAAAGCACCCATTTTATGTACAAATTTTAGACGTCGATTTTATTGACTTTTCGATAGATTTCGATACGTACATAAATGTTCGAAGAATTGTCATCTGGGAATTGTCGTGAAGGAAGTTCAAAGGTCCCCTAATTATGCCTTTAAAAAGCAGCCAGTTTTTGTGCTAGTTTTAGATGTCGATTGTATTGCTTTTCTGATAACAGACTGAGAAGCATACTCGATGTGGTGTTGGTGTGTGTCTGTGTCTGTCTGTGTCTTGTTGTGTGTCTGTGTGTCTGTGGTGTTTGTGTGTGTGGTGTTGTGTGTGCTGTCATTCCCTCAAAACTGTGCCCACCCCGTCAATGCAAAACCTTATTACTCTACAACGGTTTAAAGCAGGGGAATTGAATGTTTCAAATAGATAAGCAGAAGTAATCCACGTGTCTAACCAAATGAATTAATCTCCTAATAAGACAAGATAATTGCAAACAAATTCTTACACTTCACTTACGGATATCCACGTGGCGTATTGGATAACACGCTGAATTATATTTCTTAATTGTGACGTTCGATTCAAGTCGCACTATTACGTTCACTTTCGAGGTAATATCCTTACCCCCCGTGGGAAAAGGTAAGGGCGTCCCATTGTTTTAATAGTTAGCAAGCTGTCTGGCAGATCCCTTACTACAGAAAACAGTTTCAATTCCTCGTGAGGCGGGATTAACACTCACCCTTGAGAAAAGGGATGTAGCCCTCATTTCCTAGCTTATGGGTAAAATAGTACAACTACTCATTTTTCAAATGGTTGGCATAAATAATCAAGAGGTATATGTCTCTTAACAATGAACCAACCATCACTTCAAAAATCACATAGCACTGTATAGGCCACATAGAAACCCTGAATTAAATGAAAATTCAAATGTTTACATTTTTAGCTTCAGTTTGTTGTTTTGCAAATTTAATCATTGATTTTATTCTATTTCTCTAATATTTGATCGGGCATCAAGAGAGTATGCTGTCTATTCTCAGTATGAAATTATAAGATGTTTTTCTTGTTTTCTTAAATCGACTGCTGAGCGTTGTCTACGGTACATGTATTTCGCTTTATGCAAGACATGAAAACGTGTTTGCCGACAATTCATCAGATATAAATTTTATTTTTATTTTATTTTGCTATCACGTCTGTGACTCATCTCTCCTGTGTGGTG
>CM042150.1:79531002-79577798 GCA_023376005.1 Doryteuthis pealeii
GACAGACCTGTTCAAGATTGGAATACTCTGTTTGATCTGCCGTTATTTTGAATAGCCTTAAAACAAATATTTTTGTGAGGTTAAAAATATCTATAAACCAATTCCAAACAATGTAGAGTTTACATTTATATTTCAATTAAAAATTCTGAATAAAAAGGATTTTGCCGTTTTCAAAAAAAATACCCCCATATGTATTGAATGAACCTCATATATAAATATATATAGTCATCCACTGACACGTGTTCCTACATCAAGTCTCTTCAGTGTTTTGTGACCTAACTACAGCCGGGTTAGAAATCCGATCGTTTCAGCAGCAATCGGACAGCTTACCCTATCGACTATCATTACCAACAGAATATGAAGGGGATTTTAACTGTTTTAATACACACATCTGTATGTATGTGGACGCCGTCATAGAGTGGTCCATCCCATATTATAGGAGAGCGTTGCGTTTTTCGCTTTAGTTGACGGCCGTCATCGAGATCCCCTTCCAAAGTACTCAACCCCAGGGGGAAGGGGAGCGTATATATACACTCAAACAAACATATATATACACACACACACACACACACACACATACATATATATATATATATATATATATACATAAAGGTGAACAGAAGTGGTAGGACAAATAGGAATATTCATTTGGAGTTTTACGCCCAATGCTCTTTCCTTCAAATCAACGGCTTTGATATCTCTATGCATGACGTACTTAGGAGGTCACTAGAGATTAGAATATATACTAATTTCTTTAGTCATCTGATCTTCCAGTGTTATTCTGTATTATTTTAACTTAATTCCACAATTCTGCCCTTCCACTTCAAACGTGCTTACGTATAAAACCTCCCTTCACATTCTAGCTTTAATCTAACCCGACATATTTCTTTATATATTATATATATATATATATATATATATATATATATAAAGTGTTGTTCTAGTTCCAACGGGAGAAAATTAAATATTTTATAAAAAAGAAGGTCCGCAAAATGGATTATGTTTTTAGAAAAAATGTTTTATTATTTTTATCTTACATTTGCGACACGTGTTCAGATCTTCTGGTATCTTCTTCAGGCTTTGTTCAATATATATATATATATTATATATATATATATATATATATATATATATATATATATATATATGCTTCCGTCGAGGATGAAGCATGATAAAAATAAATGATGATATTTACTATATTTTGGGGAGATCTTACTCTTTCTTTTGGTAAAGAGAATAAAACGAAAAATAAATAATAAAGTATTCTGCTTGATCTGTCGCCGCTTTGAATACGCTTAAAACAAATATTTTTTGCGTATTTAATATTTTAATATCAGCATTCATTTTTTATCATACTCTCTGGCCTACCATAGTAAATCCATTTAGTTGTTTCAACACTTAATTTCATTACATTATTAAATTTACAGACCATACGATTGTTTATCTCTCTCTCTCTCTCTCTCTCTCTCTCTCTCTATATATATATATATATATATATATATATATTATATATATATATATATATAACAACTAGTAATTCAGAGAAATAAATGCTTCTAATGTTTATATGCATATTGTCCAGCCAATCAAGTGACTTGAACAGATCTTTCCTAGTAAATCAAACCAAACCCGAAATTACTGTGCAACAATAAGAAAAATCGAAATCACGCCACTCTGTAAGAGTTAAAATGCAGTTATACCTAAAATTCGAAAGTAAGCATTATTTTCTTTGACCCCTAGGAGATAGATAGGTAGATTGGTAGACAGAAACGAAACTATATAAATATAAACAGATTGAGGTAGATAATTACAGGCTTTAAAGTTTTGGCGTATAAAATTTTCAATATGACCTCCATTCAAACAGATTGTCGCATACGAAAAAAGAAATCTACTAAAATTCCATTTAACTTAAATATCTGTCTGACAAAAGAGTATAAGAGTGGCTTTATAAGCAAAGTAAAACGCTATAGATTTATTTCTCAAGAGGGAAAAGCGGCATCAGAATGTTGATTCTATAATTCATGCTATCAGCACTTTTGTCGCTTGTGCAAAAGAAATCTTTTATCATTATTTTTATTTCACTCTCGATTTTCATGTTTGTCGCGTCTTTGATTTGATTTAACCTATTCTTGGCTACCTTTCAAATATTTTGATGTTTTCTTTTTTGTCTCATATTATTTTTGCATTAATACCAACATTAAAATTCATTCATTGTTATTTTAAAACCTTGCTTATTTTCAAGAGTTTTCCCTAGTGTTTACTAGATTTTTTATCGCCTCGGCTTTGTCGATTTTGTGTTTTCTCTCTAGATCGATTGATGCATTTTCAATTAGGCTGTCTGTTTGATGTCGTCGAAATTTACACGAATTTCCAATTTTTATTCAACGAAAGGCGCGGAAGAAATCGTTGTTTCAGTTTTTAATGTACTTAACATTTGGAGCATTTATATCAATAACATTTTCAACTTTAATCAACTCTGTTTTTCATGCTTTATATGATGTTCTATAAACGTTCTTTATTTTCAACTATCATTTCTTTATTTAAAGCCTTGTTTTTTTTATTTAGAAAAGCAATTGTATATAATAATTGTTTTATTTTAATCAAATACCTTAAGTCGCTATTCCGCTCTTTTTTGTAGGGATTTAAACATACTGACTGGATTTTTAATTGTAGATACATATCAACATTCCCCTCTCTCTCTCATGATTATGTAAAAATGGGTTTAGGTGTAGATTTTCACAGAGAGATTGGTATGATTTGTTGTTTGTATTGCGAATTGGCTTTTTATGGATTGAAAAAAGTATGATTGGGTCACGAATGGAAATAGTAAGTTCAAAGTTACGATAGAGATGACCAACCTCATGACTAGTGCCACAGTTTTGTATTAAATTACTGAAAATAGATACCTGTTATAGGTGACACACCCTATAAGACCAATGGAATGCGCCAACAGCTTACTATAAATAAACAGGGATAATTGTGGCTTAGGAGAAAGCCAATGCGAGTGCCATAAACTCTGTTCGTCGGACCGTAATTTCCACATCTCTCTATTGTATTGTCTACATTCTGTTAATACATTTTTCTACTTTTCGACCCGTTGTTTTGTTCTTATTTGACCCCTTAAGCCTCACAACAATACCTATTTTTATCAAATAATGTTGTTATTGTATGTTGTTTTTCAATTTTCATTTAATAACTATTGAAGTCAGTTAGCCTACTGTTTGTTTTAATAACAGCAGCTAAGTAGAACTCTAGCAGTGTCCAAGACAGCTGGTAAAATAGGAATCAAGAATGATCCATTCATGAATCAGGGTGATTTGGGTCATTCCATTCCTTGAGTTCTGATTGGTTGCTTGACTGGTTTGATTTGCATGACACTGTGGAGTCTTATATATATTGGTCATTTTGCAGTGGACTTTGTGGCATTTCGAGTTTGTATTGAGTTACAATCGCATGCTACCTTGTCTTCCCAGTTCGACGGTAATTGGAACTTATTCTTCAATAACATACATTGACCCGAATTGCAGTGGTTTATCCCCTCACCACCAAGCGTTAATGTGGGTATGACACCAAACTGCATCTGATTATGTGGCTCCAGTTATGGATATCTGGGAAGAGTGGGGGACCTCTTAATTGTCATTACTTCCAGGTCGATTCTGACCCGTATTGGTAATAACTGTTAAGGTCTCGTCTATGGATCAAATATAGAATAATTATCTGACGTCTCAACAGACCGTAAAAGTATTTTTAACGTGTGGAACCACACAAGAACAGAAGCTTATAGTCTTATGTTCCACAGTGTTAACATCAAATAACAATAGGTATTCTAAACTATATATTAACTATCAAATATATATTAATATAAATTATCAGTATTGGATAGGACTACCTAAAACAATAGAACTATTAGCATTTATGTTTCTATGAAATAGGAATATTTGATTCTATATGACTGTACTAATAAATAATTGTCATTAAATAGGAATAGTTACTTTAAACCATAAATATTTGTATAAGTTATTAGTATTAGATAGGACTACAGAGACCACACACATGCGTGCAGTGGTTTTCTATTGGATAAGAATACTTTATACTATATAACTGGGCCAACGAATGATTATTATTGCATAACAATGTTTATTTAGTTCACATAATTATATATATATATATATATATATATATATATATATATATAATATATATTATATATATATATATATAATTAATTTGATATTATGATTTCACACTCATAACTTCAAGTTTCTTGGTAGTCCAATCATCAGATGAGAAGTGGTTGAGAATGTAAAAAACCAGTCGTGAAATGGTAAAATCAAATTTTGTAGCGTTTATATGCAGCGTTTTTCACGCGATGGGAAATGCAAAGCTAAAAATTGTTTTTTTAAACTGTGGCTTGTTTAACGTTTATGTGACGTGGATTGTATTCACGTGATGTATGTCATGACGTTAAATTTGTATTTAAAAAACATTATAATCAAACAAACTTGCATTGGTGTTTAATGCACGCGGTGTTCAGATGAATTTTTTTTTAAATAAATAAATAAATAAATAAAAAAAAAAATTAAAAAAAAAAAAAGGAGAGCGAAAATTCAGGGATCAATTAGGGTCAGGTGGTAAGTGACACAGTAAAAATTTGTTTAAATGCCTACATTTCGAAACGAGTTCACTTCTCTTATTTAATAAGTTATTGCTTGCATTTTGTAGTATGCACAACTTTTCTTCTAAGCAAAGATCGCAACGTTATATATCATATTATATATATATATATAGGTTATTAATACTTGATGGAACTAACTGAACTCATACAACTATTCACCAATTATTTTCATTACATAGTAATTCTCGAGCGTATCTGTGTGCAAAAAATAATTACTTTTACTGGAGTAGTTAATCATTGTGTATAAATTATAAGTATTATATAGGGCCGGATTAGTTCAGTCAGTAGAGCGTTCGGCTAGAAACCACAAGGTTCCTACTTCGATTCCGGCCCTCGCCAACTCAGCGTTATGAGTAGCAAAGGGATCTGTGCGGTAAAGTAAGGAGCTGATGGTAGATGAGGTGCTCCACCTCAGACGCAAAAATAATCTCCTTTGTCTAGCGCTAGTGAAAAGGGGATAGACTCCTTCGCTGATTAGCTGATACCGACTTTAGGCCACCCCAACGACTTTACTTTTTTATATAGGAATACTTGATAAAACATGATTTGTTTAAACAAATGATTAAAACCAAATAAGAAGTGCGATTAAGAAATTCAATGGAATATAGGAAATAACTATGATTACAATATATCGTTTACAAATGAATCAAATTAGGCATTAAATAACCCATAAGAAATTTATATGCCGTTTTATATACAAAGCAATCCTAAACCAAACATCAGGGCATTTTTTGTTACCTGTGCCGGGTTCCAAGCCCAGTATTTTTTCAATAACTGATTAACTATTTGTTGTAGGGGTCTCACCTATGAAACGAACATGGACTTACACAAAGGGTATATATTTAACAGAGTAAAGCTACTCAAACGAGTAGTACCAGATACAGTTTTTCGTGTAAGCTGAAATAAGGAAACCCTTCCATTGTACGTTGATATATATTGCTGAATACAATCTGTTTCCCTACATTTTATACCCGTGTTGAGTTATTATTTATTGACCCTTAAACAGTTCATAACACTATTTATAATAATTGTTTTTGAATAAAAGAAAAACTACTTTATAAAATTCTTATTTGTACAAATGTCATTTGAAACATTATTTCAAAATGCATTCTTGCACATCTAGAAAAAGATCTTTTGGATCTTCTAAACTATTTAATTATCAAAACTGGCAAAATCTTCAACTATTTACATGGTTAGCGAAACATAATCTTCGGAATTATGCTACACACAAATTTATTAGAGGGAATTATAATTATATGTTCAGGAATCTAACCAAGTTGATATTATTGTTAACTACAGCATTTACACATGTTTAACAACTTTTAGTTAGAATGTTACTCACTTGGTAATCAATGTTTTACTCTTGTGTCAGGCTAAACTAAAACCCCTTTGTAATCCAATACTTACCACACTGAATTTACTAGTGATTAATATTGTAGTGGGATTTCTCTTAGAGTGCCATATTTGAGGCCTTTGCCAGACTAAGATAAAAGCCTCTTCGAACTTCAATGGTTAGCAAACAACGCTTCTAGAGGCAGCTTGATTGAGTGACCCACAATCTTACTCACGTATCACACTGAGTTAAATTTAGTAAATATCGATAGCCTGATAGATATACCAACATACAATCAGATTCCTGTTTATCCGAAAATATATCATTTTCAGTGTGTACGATTCATCTTACAGGAATGCTAACCATTGAAATTTTAATCTTGCTAGAGTAATAAGAAAATTGTGTATTCGCCGTTCCCCGGTCCCCAAACAGGTGCCAACCTCGTGCTGTGTCAGGCAAAAGACATCTGCTCATTGTAAAATTCCAGGTTGGATAGAATTACCAACCATCAGACGCCAGCCAAGTGAAACACTTACTATGTTTATTGTAACTCGAGATTGGAATAAACCTATTTCACTATTGTCATTGTCGCTTGCGTTATTCCAGCATATCCCTTGTAGAATGGAAGTCCAGAATGCTGTTCTTCACCTAGATTGGTTAACAATCATGGCTAGAAAGTCTTTATATGTCATCTTTGGTGGATGAAGATATGGAACTGATGCCTGTTCCATGGATATTAGAGCAAAGGGAACGCAACCAAGACACCCTGCTTCATCCTGAATTTGGACAGTTCGCTGATTTTATCTGTCGTGGTGTTAAACGTCACACAAGTCACACAATTTAGTTTCACTATTAACTAGTTCTCAAATAACGCGGACTTTCTTTGGCATTAATGTCATTAACTATATTTAAAACTTAAGTTAAAAATGTGAACATATTCATAATATCTGTCCTTTTTTTCATAGAAATAAAAAAAAAATTCCAAAATATAATTCTAAATAAACATTCTTTCATCAATTACAATGTAACATGTTGCCGTTAATTCGTCAAATGCTGCGCTTTGTTTACATTTCTTTGACAATCTATTGGCCAATTATGTATGGAGATCAAAAGCGTTATAATTATTTGCGCCTTTTGATACCTATCTTTGAAATATATCTCCTCTAAATGGTATATATTTTGAATTAGATTAAAAGACGAAATTGCTTTTCACAAAAAAGAAGAAAAAAAGCAAATGCAAAAAAATGAAAAAAATTAGTACAATGAAATATTGACAGATAATTGTTTTTCATCCGAAGAAAATGACGCCAAGCATCTAATTATCGAAAGGATTATTCCCGCTATATTGTATATCTATAATACTTAAATACATCCATAGGAAAATATCATCCACGAGAAAAAGATAAAATAGAATAGAATAAAATAAATAATATAAACTTTATATATTATTACACTAAATCAGCCGTATTTATTCATTCATATTATTTACATTAAATAATCAAAATACAAGTCAATGGCAGTCAAAATAATCTACGGATGTCAAATTTATAGATACTTCTAAAATCAAAATAAAAAGATTAGTTTTGTATTAACTCCTTACCTACGAAATTACCCCCACGACTGTACTAAATTTTTTTGGTATTTGTACTTGTATGATTGGATATTTCAAAGTTTACTCTCAGTAACAGGGTTGGTTCACAGACAAAACAAAAGATGACAGGGTTGTTCACGTAGTGATTTTACAGTGTAAACAAGTAGGCAAAGAGTTAAGATAATAAAGAAAATGTCTTCAACAGCAATACCGTTGTTGGCGTATCATTGTGGTTAGGAAGCAACCTACGCTGATAGATATCCTTACTGGATGAAACATACTTAGGCCCTTGTGCTGTTGTATACCCTTCTTACTTTCTTCTATTCTTCTGCTGTTCATCTTTTCTATCTTACGTATCTTCTATCGTCTTGGAGTTCATCTTGGGGACTTCGTCTTGGTGGTCGGTCGCACTTAACTCATTTCTTCTTCTTCATCAGTCTTGTTACCAAGACATTCACCAACCACAAAACTGTGTTATTTTCTTAAGCTTTTATTTACTTAACTATACGTTTCATGTAACCAAATATCTGACTAACATGGCGCGCGTATGCAGTATGAGTTCCAGTTAAACCACGACATCTTCACTGTCTGACATCCAACTAAAAACTGAGGACCCAACCAGGTCCCACGTGACTTCACGTATTTCGCGGGCGTTCTGTAAAATTCCATGGAAAGTCCCGCCCGTGATATGAAAATGGGTATCCCTTTAGAAATACAGGGGATTGACAATAATCTTATGCAACCGCATAGATTATGTAACAGTGTCACATCCTACCCGTGGTGAACGGTTTGGACATATACCTTTAATAAAAATAGACTAAATTGCGTTACAAATGGAATATTAATTTATTTTATTACTTAATCAAGTACGGTTCAAGAGCACACTTATGGGGTATTCTGTAAATATCGAGTGATGGATACGCTATATCGATTATTAGGAAATTAGAAATTTACTATTGATCATCTACAGGATGCCGATTGTAATAGGATTGTTAACGAGGTAGACTTGTGAACATTTACTAGTATAGAATTCAGTCCCACTCAAATACTTTATACTTATGACTCTTTAGAGTACGAAGATAAATCTCTCTCACTAGTCACATAACGTGGTGGGGTGCTATTCCTGTAGAATGTTTTGTCAAGGCCTAACCAGGCAGAGCCCATCCCTCTCCAGATCTAAAAATGGTTTGAATTTAGACTTTTCTTTCTCCTACCCCATCAGCCATACCAAGGCTAAAGAGACCAGTCTGCTCTACAGTTTACCCTTAGCTATAGGGAGAATAGTTGGATTCATACCCTTTCCAAGGATAATGAGTGCTATGTAAAACACAAACTGCCTAGTTCAGTATTTGAATCCGGATAACCATGTCTGTTACATTACGGTAGAATATAATTTTAAAATATAAGTATTCTAAATTTACAATGCTTGGCCTTTCGCTGACTCTAGTGGCTATCCTCTAGTTGGTTAGTTTGGTTCGTAGCAACGTGAGGTAACCTTGTAATTTAGGGACTTCTATCTTAGTTTTTAAAGGAGTCAGACATGTCTCCAATATGGATATGTCTTCCGCGTGTGATGGTTAACTTCGGCTAAATAAAGATTTCTGAAAAATATCCAAATTTTTACAAACAAAAAAAATACAAAGAATGCAGAGATGAAGTGGCCCAAGGAGGTCCTAAAGGGAATAGACTAGAAGAACTGAGAAGAAATCGGCCCAACATCGAAGAGATATCAGAGATGGTCGGCCACCAGAGAAGAAACACAAAAGTATAGATATAAGTACACAACATATATTACTTCCTAACCGTTAGGAATGACATAACCCCAGACGGGTTGATATGCCGTTAAAAATCAATCAACCAACCAACCAATCAACCAACCAACAAGAAGACAGAAGTTAATTCTATAATATGATAAGTAGATGGAAAGGACTATACAAGACTATTTGATATCGTTAAGCTACGAGCGCTTTAAAAAAATAAATACATTTGAAAAATGACCTCAATCTGTGAGGGTTAACGAGTTATTCTTGCGAACATGCGGCATAGAATTAATTATTAACTTTACATTCTAAACATGAACTTCTTTGTTATACACGCTTTCATTCAAGTCGCATTGAGAAGCACCGTTTCCCGCTAGTTAAGCAGCGATGAGCCTGTTCAATAATTAGATGTCTGATCATTTAAGCAACAACAGGTACTGTAGGAAAACGAGTAACAAAATGACTTAATTCAGCATTAACTGGCTCGAAATGTGTTGATATGCCCAAAAACAAAACAAGCAACCAGACAACGTTTGTTATACTAACTTAAGCATATTAAAGAAATTGAAATCAGAGCCTTTTCCCGGGTTCGAACCACCAACCAGTGATACTAGTTGGAAATGTGTTTTTTCTTTCAACTTGAAGTTGATCTGCTTATCCTGAAGCTGCAACTGCAAGTTTTCATCAAATCTCGCACCTGCCATCATAATTAATAATATCTCATTTATTCTTTCTTCACTACATTTTTCGCGAATCAGGGTGGGCTATTTCGTTAAATCTTACGTGCCAGCTACCACCAGCTAATTTACGGTCTTCAAGTATTAAAACTGTCTGACAATGTGTGGCTTTATATCAGAATGACCCATCCTTGTCTTCATCGCCAAGATCTTCCTTTCAATAATTGGTATATATATATATATATATATATATATATATATATATATATATATATATATATATATATATATATATATATATATATATGTCTAAGATTAAGTAAAGTGATAAGACGAGTAGGAATGCTCATGTTATGTTATTTCTTATTCTTCTCGACTAATTTCGACCTTAGGTCATTATCAGGAGAAAAAGTTTTAGAAAGTTTAAACATTTTTTAAAGTAGTTGATAAGCCACAAAAAATGGAGGGAAAATGTACTGGCAAAGTGTCATATATAATTATACATCTTCTGGTTAAATTATATACAATTGCTTTTATACATAAATATGTCTCTGTGATGAAGGATACTGGCTAATGGGTTTTGTTTATTAGATTTGGGCGTGGATTATTTCAAGTTAGACGTGGGTGACCAATGGCTGATGTATTTGTTTATATAGGTGTTAGTGACACCTACATTTTATTACCAGGCTGGGTAATTAAGTTTCATATTGAGTCCAAATAGATTATAGTTTTTTAATATGTTTAACCAGTTACATTCCTTCTGTTCTATTAGTGATATTAATGTATTTTTCTTTGATAGTCAATTTAGCATCTCTGTTAAAATTGTTACTGTTTGAGCGTGTTTTCTACAAGTATTAGATTACTGTGATCTAGAGATTTAATTCTGTGTCTATAGTTGTTTAGTCTGAAATAAAATGGTCATTCTGACTTTACAACATATTGTTTTTGGCATCGTTTGTTTTGTTTTGTTTGTTTTGTTTTGTTTTACGGCATATCAACCTCAGTGGGTCATTTAATGCCGATAAAGTTTTGAAATAAATCAATTCTTAATGGATAATACCATTTTGTTTATCAACTCATGTTTTTCTATCTAACCCATAGATGGGACCCTAACAGGTACTACCACTCCGAGTCAGAGTGGACCAGGGAGCAATGGTGATGAAGGGGTGCTCCACATTCCCCAAACCTCCAAAACTGGAACCTCACCATCAGATAGAGTTTAACGTCATTCCTAGGACATGTAGACCGGCAGCCACCGCCTTCTAGCACCCATATGATAAAAAGGGGTTGGGGCTTGCCATGAGAGCAATAGGGTTGGGAAAATCATATAGGTGCTAGAGCTTGACATGACCAGCCGATTGATCGGATGGGGCCTCTCCGACCGCCCGTCTAGCCCAAAATAGGTCCAAAGTGGAGTATTGCATGTCATGAACTGCTCATCCACCTGGGTTCTTTCCTAAGCATCACGGTTTGCCACCCACGGCCAACAGGTGGCCCCATTAGGGGAGTCTTACATTTTAACGCCCCAGCCGACAGGGCGGTGGCATCGTTTGTAGTCCGGTAAATAAATATATATATATATTCTTTTTGCTCATGCAATTTGATTCATGGTAAATTTTTAAAGTATTTTTTACTTGTGAAGCTAATTTATGAGTTTGTTGATTTTAAGTGTTCGCAGCATAGATTGTTGTTAATATTACATAGTAGGCAAAATCTTGTGGATTCAATTGTCAGTTTCTTATTGATTACTTTATCATTTAGTATCTTTTTGTTTCTTATTACTTATCTGAGGACATTTGGTCAAGGATAGGTGAAAATTATCCATAGGTCAGCGTTTGCTTTTAAAATGTCCAAACGGTTTTTGATTATTTGAGCTCGCACGTGCTGGCAGAATTTTGTTATATTATATATATATATATATATATATATATATATATATATATATATATATATATATATATATATATATCAATAAAGGAAGGAAGAACTCAATACAGTAATCCCATAATAAATTTATTTCGACGAAAATTGGGGCCCATATAAATCTAAGTTGATTTAATCCGGCTCCCCAAATTTTCGTCTCATCAGATGGGTCTCAATTCACTTATAACATATAAGTGAATTGAGACCCATCTGATGAGACGAAAATTTGGGGAGCCGGTTTAAATCAACTTAGATTTATATGGGCCCCAATTTTCGTCGAAATAAATTTATTATGGGATTACTGTATTGAGTTCTTCCTTCCTTTATTGATAAATATTGCTCTGTATATAATCTAAAAGGTTATTTTACATTGAGCTCTCTTCAGTGATTTAAAGATTCGCTGTATTTATACATACTGGATCATCAATATTAGTACAGTGGATCTTAGAAATCACATATAGAATCATCCCTTACTACCAAGTTTTGGATAAATCTCTTATATATATATATATATATATATATATATATATATATATATATATGAAATAGGATGGATGTAGTAGAATCCAACAGTATGAGGTAGGTAAAAGGATAGTGAACAAGAAATGATAACTCAACACAAATCTAAGAGTTGAAATATTTCGTCGAAAATTTTGACTGAGGGTGTCCGTATAAATCGGACGAAATATTTCAACTCTTAGATTTGTTTTGAGTTATCATTTCTTGTTCACTATCCTTATACCTACCTCATATATATATATATATATATATATATATATATATATATATATATATATATATAATATATGTGTGTGTGTGTGTGTGTGTGTGTGTGTGTGTGTGGATAAACGGGTATGAAAACACACAATGTTGTTAAAATGAATATATTTTTATATCATTTTCTTTGGTAATATTGACAATATTTCGATTTATAATAAATCATCATCAGAGCATAATGATAATTATTGTCCGTTTTTTTTTATGTAAATGTTTTTAATCTGGACTCATCGAGAGAGAAGCAGAAAATAATTTAAATTCTAACCGGGAACATTGTTTTTCCCAAAAAGCGTGTAAGCCATGCGATCGCTTCGTCTTTGTTCATTCGCTGCGTTTTTCTGTTTTCGCTAAGGTCATATATATATATATATATATATATATATATATATATATATATATATATATATATATAGTCGCCAGGAAACTAAAGCTAATAAGTAAAAAGTGCTCAATACCTAAGTAGAGCCAATAATAAAGATACACCCAATGAGTCAGATAAACCTACTAAAAGGTTCGCTGAGTGCCCTTCAGGGCTAAAATCCGACTCTTATATATATATATATATATTCTATAGGAATACTTTGGAATTTTAATATCTTGTGGTGTTAAAAACAATTTGGTGAGGCAGTAGAAAATCTTAGTCAGAACGCATCACAGTTTTATTAATTTTTATTTGTGACTTTTGAATCTTGTCATATTAGATTCATGATTTTATTACTCAAAACTATTTCGTTCAATCTACTTATAACAAATATGTTCACAGATTCTATGCTAGTCTCGCAGAAGATGAGAATTTTCACTGGGAATTGTGGTCTTGTGTCAGATTAAATCAAGTTCGTAAATAATTCTAAATTGAGACAGCAAATTTCTAACAACCTTGTAAAGTAATAATCTACTAAGCTGAGCTTAATTTGGCTCTAGATCAGAAGTATGGAACACCCGCTGAGAATTGAACTTGCTAACAATGATCTGCTAGTCTAGCATGAAAACCATTACGCCACGGGAGGTGTCCCTTAAAAGCACATATAATGAGTAAGTAGATAGCAAAATGTCCATTGTGCAAGTAATCAGATATTGGGAATATAATATGATTTCTAAAAGTCAATGATCTAATATTCATGTCCTATGCATTTCTACGAGGTGTAATTGTTAACGAGCTAATCTTGCATATCAATTATTACTAACAAGTGAGTTCGAACTCAGCTAGATGTCCTGTAATTGTTTTGCAGCAATAACGTAGCTTCGTACGAAGACGGCTAACCATTTAGGAGCAGCAATTATCGACTTGAGTACCAGATAAACCAAAGTGTAGTAAATTCTATCTAATATTCCTGTTTTGTCCCGAGTCCTTTTCAAGTTGTAAGGACAGGAACTCTCAATGGTGGAAAGAGAATATTGCATCAATGCCAAAGAGAATTTTTATGGTGACTTAAAATATATTTATTTATCAACACACACACACACACACACACACTCACACACAACACACACACACACACACACAAATGAATATTTGCTTTACTAATTGGCGCCAGATTGAACAATATTCAGTCACATGATGTAGTCTACTGACTACGAAAAGCTTTAATAAATATGAAAAATGAAATAACGACCATATGGGAGTTAGATCAGGAAAACTAACCTGTTGATAAAAATGTTGAAACTTAGATTCGTTGATTGGGTAATTTTATTCCCTTTTCTTTATATATATATATATATATATATATATATATATATATATGACTTACCAGTCGTATTAGAATTGGCATTGTAAGTGATATAGAACTCGGTAAATTTATAGTAATTGTTATATTACCGGTTAAGGCAGATGTAGATTTGTAGTTAATTGATTTTCATTGGAAAGTGGTTTATGTGTTTAAAAAGTACAGTGGAGGGTAAAAAAGTAAATTACAAAGTGGTTCATGTGTTAAAAAAGTATTTTATGTGTTAAAAAAGTATTTTGAAAATTAAATGTGTTATGTATTAAAAAAGTATTTTGAAAATTAAATTAAATTGAAGTGAAAAATTAAATTAAATTGAAGTATTTTGAAAATTAATTTAAATTGAAGTGGTTTATATATTAAAAAAACTATTTTGAAAATTACTTACTACGGGATTTAATATTTTAACTAAAAGTAAAACGGATAATTCTTAAATTAGGGCGTGTCGTAGTTAAATTGAATTTGTTAGTCCTTAGTTGTCATTCCATGTTCATTCATGTCGTAAATATTTTACAACTTTGACTTTTATATCGGTTCTGGGTGTAAAACTTGAAAAGCACCGGACGAAAGGGCCCTTGTTTTGTTTTATCAATAAACAATTTTTTCTCTATTCCTTTCATTCCTCCTTAGTATTCCATCCATTTATGATAACCCTCAATATACTATATAAATTTGCCTGAACTAAAAAATTATTTAGATATGTATATATATATATGTATGCGCGTGTGTGCGTACCTGTTTGTGTATGTGTCATCTCCAATAGTGTTGATATTCATTTAACTGTGATTTCTGACTATTTTCATTGATATATTCATTGAAAGGGAAAATATTTCATACCGTGGACGATATCAAGGAGAACCGTAACGAGGTAGCTAATGGCAATCTCAGAAAGGGTTTGCAGTAAAACCTGAAAATCTAAAGGGGCTACACTAAGTGCGTGTGCTTGCAAAGGAAGTACATTAATGCCATTATTATCATAGCCTATTATTTCGTTAATATTATATAACTGGATCGTTTCCGGTCAGAGCTCGTACACCGGTACACGTGATATCTATTTTATAGACCTGTTAAAAAAGAAGGACTCTCTTGTTACTTCAATTATTTTTTCTTACAGTCTAAAAAAAACAACATTTACACGGTAAAAATGCTTTTTAATAGATGAGGCGAGACCTGCCGAGAAATCCGAACCTCAAATAGAAACTTTGTTCGACTTCGCGGAAAGTACACAGAAAACGTCTCCATTACGAGCGAACTTCATTCGCCGCTATTTTCTGTGCCTCAAGAGTTGCTGCTTCCGTGTGACGGAAGTAAAGCCTCTAAATTCAGATACTGATAAGTGATTTTGACTGTAGGCCAAATATGATTAAGTGTTCGTTGTCACAGTTTTATACTCTGATTGGTAATTGTACTCGCATGCTCAGCTCGAACGAAAGGAGAAACGTATATTCACTCGAAGGCCGGATATGTCGTTTCAATAGACAATGTTTTGTTTATGGTACCACAAACAATTATATGTAAAACATATGTCTGTTTGTTAATTATTGTTTAAAAAACCGATTGATCGATCTCTTGGCAAATATCTTAGAACAGGAAACCATGTAAAAGCTCTGAAAACCTTTCTTCACATTAAAGTGTAGTTCGTTTATATTTCTTTACTTTTTATATGGTTTCTTCTTCCATGTATTCTCCAGGGTTTATATCCCCATATACATACATATATATATATATATATTATATATGTGTGTGTGTGTGTGTGTGTGTAATATATATATATATATATATATATATATATAAAATAATAAAATTCGAAGGCAATACAATGCGTAAAAAAATAAAGACAAAAAGATGTTTATATGTCTAATCGATTTCAAAGCGAAGCTTTATCGTCAGAGACTTATTTCAGAAATTTTTATTTTTATTTTTTACGCATTGTATTGCCTTCGAATTTTATTTTTTATAACATACTTAACAATGCTTCAAGCAAATTACCAATTACTTTATATATATATATATATATATATATATATATATATATATATATATATACTGTCTACTGTCACTGCATAATGAAAAATACGAGAACAACCCGATATTTTCTAAATACGATTTGCACATGAAAAAGAAAAAAATCCATTACGGAATAGAGAATAATACAATAAAAGAAAGAACCTAAATCATTGGGACAAAAATTGTAGTTAATGCGGAAGAAGAAAAAAGTTGATATGAGTGAATGTAAAAAAAAAAAAAAAACTCATTGCTAAAGTATATAAACGAACTTGTTTGAAAATGCAGACACGCAAACATTTTCCGATGAAAAACTAATAGCAATATATGACAAAAAAAAATGTCATAAAGAGGAAATAATGAATTTCTCATATTCAAAAATCACAATCGGCGTTAAAATGTTTCTTATAATCAAGACTAGTGAACATAATTTGATATATTAAGTTAATAAACCATAAAACAAAGTGGGGCAAAAATTGTTGTCTATTTCTGGAAAAAGCTATATAATTGAATACAAAATAAAAAGGGGATTGCCAAAAAAGGAATGAAATCGTTTGAGAATTCAGACATAAAACAAATTCCTAAAAGAAACGAAAAACAAAACGGAAGACAAAAACGGGGAAAGAATAATTGTCGCTTACTTAAAAATTGCAAATGGCGGGAAAATAATTAATATTATGCATGATTAGTAAATATTATTTAATACTTGGTTTGCTAAATGTTCGTATGTGCTAGTTTATATATTTATATATATTTATATATTATATATATTGTCATTTCAGTCTCGGAAGACTATAATATAGTTTTTGTGCCCCTGAAGTTACAACGCCTCCAGTGACTGTAAAGTACAATGTTTGAAAAACATCCTCGACCACAGATGTGTCATTTGAAGGCTGTCGCTGAAGATGATGCGCAGGTGCTTTGTTGTCGCTGCTTTCTTCTGGACCTCTTAGCTTCATGGTGGTCCGTCAGGGTGACTTCTGACAAGAACAGTCCTCTATGGAGAGACTGCCGCCACCGAGGGCGGTCCTGAGCCAAATTTTCCCAGCTGGAAGGAGCAATGCCAAAGCACCTGAGATCATTCTTCCAGAAATCCTTGAAACGCAGCTGGGGCGACCAGTCTGTCTCTTAACAGACTACTGGACCAACGGAGTTCAAGTTGATATAGGTACTCACAGTGGTTGATAGTATCGTTGTAAATCGCTTTAGTTCGTGAGTGTTTTGAAAAAAATGTATAGATGAACTTGGAACCTAGTCTAATTCGGGAACCTATGCTTTACAAGTTAGAACTGGACTATAACACTATCAATGAAACCGAAAAGATTTGTTTGTACAAAGGGTGAAGGCGCAGTTTGGTTGGTTGGTTGGTTGGTTGGTTTATTAATTTTAACGGCATATCAACCCGTCCAGGGTTATATCATGCCTAGCGGTTGGGTTGTTATACATATTGTGTATTCATATATATACATTTAGTAATTGGTTTTAACAATGTGTTAGCATTATTGGGAATCATACTCTATGACATTGATTTGTTTCATGTCTATATTCTATGGTATAATTTTATTTCCCTCAAAAAGGAGAAAATATCCTCTATGTTAACATTTTCAAATAGGTCCTTCATATTGTTTGCTTTAAAATAATGTTTTCTGATGTGAGCAAAAAAATCTGCATTCCATCAATAAGTGTTTGACTGTCAGGGGTGTTTGACATGTTTCACATTGTGGTTGTTGTTCTTGTTTGAGTATATAAGAGTGTGTTAGTTTTGTATGACCAATGCATAATCGGGACATAATGACTTGTTCCTTTCTAGACTTATCACAGTACTAGTGTTATATAAGACAATAGGTTGCCTATTGATTATGTTCGGTACTGTAAAATTCAAATATTTACTGGCATTCTTTTAGAAGATTAATGGAAAATAACCAGCAATATGATAGACAGGTAGTCATCTTTAGCTGTCATTGCTATCTGTTCTGTGATTGTCTGAACTTGTGAACGAGTTACAGATTCAGAGTTAGATCAAGGAGCAAAGGAGACATGCGAATGACGTCCTTCCGACGAGCTATTTCTTTCCTCGAGTTCGGTTAACTTGAATATTGAAATAAAGACGTTAGATCAAGGAGCAAAGGAGACATGCAAATGACGTCTCTCCGACGAGCTATTTCTTTCCTCGAGTTCATTTAACTAGAATATTGAAATAAAGACGTTAAGAAATGAGCAAATCTTGAGACATCTAAGAACAACCCAAGATCAGAGGACAGAGAGAAACGAGCCCAGAATAACAGAATAGAATAATAGAAGTCCCAGACAGCTAAAAAGATATGTATAATAAGAAGATAAGTAAGAAGGCTACCAAAGAAAAATAAACTGACGGGTCAAGAAATTCCACTCGGAATACAAGAACGTTAACTATAGGGCAAGGTCAGATGGGTCTAAAACTAGAAATACCGAGGCGTGCTCCAAGCAATATAGACAAATCAGGCGAGTAGAACTAGGGGAGTATTCAGTGCGTCACATTCAGGACCTGGCAAAAAGTATCAGGAGGTGTTGAATTGTATCTCACTTTACCAAAACTATGTCAAAAGCTTTTATACGCAGTAGAATTACACTAAATCCATAGAAAACAAATTATTTCTAAAGATTGCGTTTGTGCTTTTTCACTTTTAAAACATATGAAACTAGTAGCAATAGAATAAGGTATGTATGTAAACCAAACCGTTCGCCACGTCTAAGAATTTGAGACAAGGTGGAATGTAGAGGCCTCCATTGAGGATCAAACTCGCCATTCAATAGTAATAATTATGAAAAATAATATATATATTATATATATGTATTATATTAATATATGTATATATATATATATATATATATATATGAGGAAAAATGAGTAAAGAAAAGAAATGTAAATGGATAAAATGAATTTAATCGATATCACATTAATCGATATCACTTACACATGTGTTTCGGTCAGTTTATGTGTGTGAAAATATTTCGCACACATAGAAGAATCGACCTTCATCAGAGTGAATATTTGTTTTGAATGAAGGTCGATTCTTCTATGTGTGCGAAATATTTCACACACATAAACTGACCGAAACACATGTGTAAGTGATATCGATTAATGTGATATCGATTAAATTCATTTATCCATTTACATTTCTTTCTTTACTCATTTTTCCTCATATTGTCGGATTCAATTCCTTTCCATTTTACATATATATATATATATATAATATATATATATGTGTGTGTGTGTGTGTGTGTGTGTGTGTGTGTGTGTGTGTGGTGTGTGTGGTATTGATAAGTCATCCACAGATACGTGTTTCACGCCTCTTGAGTGTGGCTAGACACAACAACTAACCTCGGCTACGGTCGAACCGACTGACTGTTTGTCAGCCTGATTTCTTATCCCTTCGGCCACTGACAGCTGCTGTAGCGGGGCTGGTGTTTAAACTATTAAATACATAGGTGTGTTTATATATTTTACGATCACAGAGAGATCTAGTTTGCGAGCAAACGCTCAGTGCTTATATGCTTAATAGAGAAAGTTATTTTAAATCACCCCTTAGAGAGCTCATACCAAATTTATGGGAGCATAGAAATATAATCAGATATGTAACGTAATTATATATTGTATAATTGCAGTTATATGCCAATATTTATTATGATTTGCTCCTTTTGAGTTTTCACATCAACATTAGCTGATGGTCTTTCACTGGAGTCTGAGTGACAGCAAGTCTTCTCAGGTCTCCAGGACTCTTCTGAGTATTCTGGCCGATTGCAGCAGTGCAGTGTTCTGAATGGTTTCAACCCTTCCTCTGATTTCCAAACATTCCAGACCCTTTTCCAATCCTTTTGGGACTGTTCCAAGTGCACCAACTACAATTAGTATCACCTTCACTTTCATATTCCATAACTTTTTCAGTTCTCTGGCAAGGTCCAGATAATTGTCTATTTTTTCATTTTCCTTTAGCTTCACCCTGTGATCTGCTGGCACTGCAAAATCCACCAGTTGACAAGTTCTTTCTTTTTTGTTTATCAACACTAGGTCTGGTCTTCTTGCTGAGATAAGGGGATCCGTTTTTATTTCAAAGTCCCAGAGAATTTTATGCGTTTCATTCTCAAGAACAGATTCTGGTTTATGCATATACCATTTTATTATTATTATTATTATTATTACTAGCAAATATATGCACCCTCCGGGTGCAAGTATTTAAGTTTTAATATAATAAAATTTCATGTTAAATTAGAAAGGCTAATGAAACTGAATAAGAATCAGATAAAAATATTTGGAACAGAGGGGGTATAATCGGAAAATAGAACAACTTTGAAACTAACTGTTCCACCATTTCCCTTACTCCCGTCTTTCAGTGGTAAATTTCCCTAATTTAACTATTTAGTGAAAATAGAAGAAAAGAATAAAATTACAGTTATTTCTTTATGTAATAGATTTCTGTTAAATTTATCCCCGAGATTTTTGCTCATATTTATTAAGATAAAATCAAACAATTAGAAATCAATAATACTAGCATATATTTATTAAAATCAATTTTTTAAGATCAATATGCAAATTAGCCTTCCCATTCACACTGTAAACCGCTATTCGTTGAATATATAAATATAATTGCATTTATAGTATGTAGATATTGTTAACAGTCTTAATGATGTAAAACAATTTTACTAATAATTGAGTTTAAATAAAAAATAAAATCATGGAGAATGTGATGTAAATAACAAAGGGAATTGTGACTTGTATAGTGATATAGTTTCGGTTACAGACATACAAACCCACAATCTCCATTATAATAAGATTATTATTATTATTATTATTATTATTAACTAATCTAATTGTCATTTGCTAACTTTCCCTAAATGTTTTTGTTTTGTTTTGTGCGGTTCCTTTAAATATGATAATTTAAGCTTTCATTTCACGTCGGTGCGTAAATATTTTGCTACCAATGTCGCAAAATGGCGCTGACCGAACAGTGCGGGAAAAAAGGGTTGGGTTAACAAACTCTGTAGTCATGAGGTTTGTGAGTGGGAGTAGAGTCATCTTCTTCTTCTTCTTCTTCTTTTTCTTCTTCTTCTTCTTCTTCTTCTTCTTCTTCTTCTTCTTCTTCTTCTTAATATCGTAAATAAACATATTTATGGTGAACAATCGGATTATCTCTTTCGTTCATCCGATACGGATTATTAACGATGGACCACTTAGCGATTATAGCCTTTCAATAACATTGTTTTCAATAAGAGGACACATGTTTTGTTTGATTTTACACAAACCCACGCATCCTCACACTGGAAGAAATATACGCACATACACATCCACACGCAAATTCTAGTGCACGTGTAGACACGCATGTGCCTGTACAACACACAGACATGCACAAAGTTTTCAGATTGTGGGTTTTGAAGTGTAAAATAATATAAAATACTTGTCTAATTTCATGACTTCGCAATTTTACTTTGATGGGGTTTTGAGTCGTTCTCAACGAAACCAGGACAAGAATTTTTCCTTTTTTTTTTGTTCATTCTCTATTTATTTTAATTTTTGGGGTGGGGTGGGGAAGGGTTTCTATGTTTTGTTTTGTTTTGCTTTTATTTTTGTTTTTGTTTTTTGGTTTGTTTTTTTCCATTTTATTAAATGTACAAAACTGCAAAATTGATACTTGGAAGATGTACGTTTGTCAATAGATAGATTACAGAAGCTTGGTGCAATACTGAGCGACTGATTTTTTCCAAACAATACTTCTCAGGTTATAAATAATGAGTCTGTCTTATTCCTGGACCGGTCGCCATTAATGTTTTCTATATAAAGACTTATAAGCACATGCGAACACATCCAAAAGGAACTATATATATATATATAATATATATATATATAATATATATATGTGTGTGTGTGTGTGTGTGTGTGTGTGTGTGTGGTAACGATGGAAATGTATCCGACGCCCAGTAGATAAATCTAATAGATAGAAACCTATACAAATAAAGTAGAAGAATAAAGATATCTACAAATAAATTTATTTTATACGTTGTTTCTTCTTATATATATATATATATATATATATATATATATATATATAATATATATATGCTTGTCTCGTCCATCCTTCTATTTTTCCTCTTTTTTTTTGTTCTTTCTATATTTCATTTATCGTGTTTTATTTTATTTCCCCTTCATTTTTTTTTATTTCTTTGTTTCTTTGTATATATCTATCTACTTTCGTTTTTTTCTGTTTTGTGAATGTCTGTTATATCTTTGTATTTCATGCTATGTTTTTGTTCATTTTTATATTATATGTTGGTCTATCCTCTCTTCCAATATATTATTTCTATCTATCAATCTGTTCATCTCGCTCTGTCTCTCCGACTCTCCGTCTGTCTGTCTGTCTGTCTGTCTCTCTCTCTATTAGCTCAGTCGGTAGAGTGTTCAGCTAGAAACCACAAGGTTCCTAGTTCGATACCCGCCCTCGCCAACTCAGCGTATAAGTAGCACAGGGCTCTGTGCGGTAAAGTAAGGAGCTGATGGTAGGTGTGGCGCTTCACCTCAGACGCTAAAATAATCTCCTTGGTCTAGCACTATTGAAAAGGGGATAGACTCCCTCGCTGCATGGCTGATACCGACATTAGGCCGCCCCGTCGACTTTACTTATATATATATATATATATATATATATATATATATATATATATAATATATATATATAATACCCCTGTCAACTTGCTTTTCTTCATAGCACATTGTTCTATCTTTCTATTTTTCACTCTTCTAATGGTCCTTTTTATATTCTATTTCGACTGGTTCTCCCGTTCTCCTTGTCTTCATCTTTCATCATCGTTATGTCCTATATAGTTTTCTCTCTCTCCCTCTCTACCACCCCTCTCTCTCTCTCTCTCTCTCCCTCCCTCCCTATATATATATCTTTCCGGTTCTTTTCAAATTGTATTTCATCATATCATCTAATCTTTTCCAAATTTCATTTTCTTTCATTCGTTCTGACTGTGCCATCTTTCTTTTTATTTACTCTGCCTCGATGGCTTAAGATTCCTAACCGTCACACATCTACCTATCTTTATTTCTGACTGATCTATCTTTCTCTCTTAACCTCGCCTTCTCACCATCTCTATTTTTCATTTCAGCCTTCCACCCGATTCTTCTCTTCTTTCTTCTTTATTTTATTCGCACGACTATTTTTGTAATCAGATTTTACTACACTTTTTAAAATATATATTTCGTTCTTTCTTTTAGTCTCTCTCTCTCTCTCTCTCTCTCTCTCTCTCTCTCTCTCTCTCTCTCTCTCTCTCTCTCTTCTCTTCTTCTTCTTCTTCTTCTTCTTCTTCCTTTTTACTTTCCATTTTCATTATCTCCTCTTCACTCTATCTCCTTTCTCCGTACCTTCTACCTATCATCCTTTTTATTTCTCTAGTTTTCTCCTAATGTTCTATCTACCATCATCTCCACTTCTTTAGTTCTGTCACCCTTATTCTCTTGTTGCTGTTTCTTCCTTTCTCTCTCCTCTTCTTAATCTATACACTTTTCATTCTATTTCTCTTTTTCTCTAATATCATTCCATTCCCTTTGTTAATATCATTCCATTTTCCTCTCTATATTTTCTTTCTTTCTATCCTCGCTTTATCTGTGTTTTCCCTTCTCGCTTCCTCTCTCTCTCTCCCCTCTCCCTCTCTCTCTCTCTCTCTCTCTCTCTCTCTATATATATATATATATATATATATATATATATATATAGCTGGATCATATTTTGAACATTTTTGATAATCTCTTACACTTTTTTATATATTTACACCAAACTCTTTTTTGAGTTTATTTTTGAATTAAAATGCTTCTGATTTTTAAAAATAAAATTTTTTATTTTGAAAACAGTATTGCGCATTTTAAAAAAATTCAAGCATTCCAGCGTGTGTTTGTACCCCCTATTCTCTTCCAACGGTTTTTATCCCCTTCTCTCTTTCATATTTTTTTTTTTGCTCGTTGATGATGACCCCTTCTACTAAGGCGTCGAAACAGATTCTGTCAGCAGATAATAATTACTAATTGTTTTTTCAAAATGTTAAATTCATTCTGTCGGATTAATTTCCATTTATTTACACACACACACACACACACACACACACACAATAATATATATATATAATTATATATATATTATATATATATATATTTCTCTCTCACTCTCTTACGCACACTTTTTTTGAGATCTTCTATTTATTTATCTTTTGATTACCTATCTTTTTGCCTACTTCTATTTCCTTTATTCTCTTTCTTTCGTTTTTTTGTTTCCTTTACAAATTCTCTTTTATCATCCACTCTCTCTCTCTATATATATATATATACATCTTTCTTTCTCTCTCTCTCTCTCTCTCTCTCTCTCTCTCTCCTCTCTCTCTCTCTCATACACACACACACACACACATACGCACACACACACACATACATACATGCAACACTTACGCAATCTATTTGAATTGTTCTGTCTTTTTCATCGTTCCCTCTCTTTTGATCGTCTTTTAGTCAGCCTCTTCCATTTCTTTTTTCCTTTCTTTCATCTGTTAACTCTTATCTCTCTATTTGTGCTCCCTTACTTTCTTCTGCATCGTTTTGTTTCTGATTTTCTCTATCCATACCCTCTCTTTGCCGTCTCTGTCTTTCTTCTTTTTTCTTTACTATTTTCTTTCTTAAATCTCTCTCCCCACTCTCCCCTCTCTCTCTCCCTCTCTCTCTCTCTTCTCTCTCTCTCTCTCTCTATATATATATAATATATATATATATATACACACACACACGTGTATAATATATATATAATATATATTAATATATATATAATTATATATAATTTGAACTACGCTATCTTTTTCACTTTCCATCTCTTTTGATCGTCTTCCCTCTCCCTTGTGCTACCTTTTTATTTCTAATATTTATCTTTCATTCTTTCTTTTATCTGTTACATCTTTTTTCTGTGTATCTGTTCTTTCTTTTCCTCGAATCGTTTCTTTTTTCTTTCTACTCATCCCCTCACTTTGTATTTTTCTTTCTTTCTTTCTTTCTTTCTTTCTTTCTTTCTTCTTTCTTCTCTCATCCTGTTCCTATTTCTTTTGTTGGCTCCCATCTCTTTTCTTTTATTTCTGTAAACTCTTCTTTCTCCTATTTGTTCGCCATTCTTTTCAATCATTTTTTTTTTTGCCTTTCAGCTGATAGTAATTTGCGATGCCGACAAAGAAACTAGACAGAAACCACACACACACACACACACACACAACACACACACACACACACACACACACACAACACATACACATATATATATGTATATATATATATATATATGAGAAACGAAAAAGTGATATATAATATTACGAATAATGACATCGCAGAGTTAGTCGTGGGAAGAAAGAGAAAGATATAGAAAGGAAGGTGTGCATTCATCTAGATGTTGGGTGTGTGGGTGTGGCGACTAGAGTGTGGCATGAAAAGAACGACGGATGCGGGCGCGAATAAATGTTGCCTGGCAACCGGCGAGCCGGGGTACTACTTGTAATTGAGAACTATTGTCAGTTCAGAGAAATGTCGTAACGACGTTGCTTTGAAAGTATTCCACTAAGAATTGGGCCGAGCAGTACCGGCGTTAAAGCAACATCATTACCGAAAAGAAAACTATCTTAATATCTATGTCACGCGAATAGTTATTTTTTAAATATATCTTTTCGGGAATTAACTTTTTTTTTTATCTGTCGATACTTACAATGCTTAGGTAAGTTTGACATAAGGTCACGTATTTGGAGAACTTATTCAGTTTGGAACAAAGAACAGCAATAGAATATGGAATAAACTTACAACTATTCGGTACTATCAAAGATCTGGAGTCTTGACATACTCAACAAAAATTATCAAATCTTACTCCAGTGTTAACCGAATTTTTTGTGGCTGAGAAATCCGTTATATTCATTACCTAAGTTCTGTCGGTGTGGCTTAGAACACGCTAACTGCACCCTCTTCAGATAAGGTAAGATTCCCTCTCAGCAAAAAAGGAGTATCCTGGATAAGTTATTAAACTCCATAGTGTGTCCCCAGTTCTGGCGATCTGTGGAGGATGGAATTTCCCGTTCATTGCCCTTACTCATAAGTCCACTCTGACGCTGAGTGGTAGTACCTGTCCCATCTATGGGTCAAATTGATCTGTTAAAAATCATCTGTATTCAATAGGACCTATTACAATCAAGTCACGCTGAAAGCATCGATTCTCGCTAGATCAATGAAATTAAGCGGTGATAAGCCTCTTCAATACTTATTTGGGTGACTACTTAAGTAACAGGCAGGGACTGTAAGCAACTTGAGACCTTTGTTTATTAAAATGATTCATTCGGCATTAAATGATCTGAAAAGGTTTGATATGCTACAAAACAACCAATCAAAAAGTTTCTTTGGAATTTTTTTTATTTAAGATTGTAACACTTAGCATATTTATAGATTTAGATATTTGTTTTTTGGATGCAGTTTAGTCTTCACTATGCTATGTAATTTTTTAACGTCTCCAACTTAAGGAATATCGTCTGAACCTAATTATCAATGCTTATTTGAATATGAATAACTAGAAGACTGGCCGTTGACTTATAATCTTGTAGGCATTCAATAAGCTTTATTAAAATAACAAAAAAAAATTAAAATAGAATCAATGAATTATTCGTTAATTCATTTAAGTTTAGAAATTTAGATCATGCAGTATTAATTATTTGCAGCAGCATTGCTTCCACTTTATAATTGTTTATTTTCAAGATGGCTTTTAAAGAGAAGCCTTTTTGCCGGTAAAGAAAAATGCTGTCCCTTTTGCATTAGAAATTATTTTTTATATCTTATATACATAACCAATTTAGTAACTCTACATAGTGTACTGGTTCACGAACAAGTTTAGCAAATGATTATCGTCGCAGGAAATAGACTCGGTGAACCGAGTTCAAATCCTGGCTGCATTTTACACAGTGCTAATACTCTTGTGAAAGGTATAAATCCAATTATCACCTTCCAGCCTCCGGTAAATAGTAGGGCAGACTGGGATCTTTAATCTTGGTATCCGGACCGGATTCCTTGACAATACTATTTACTCGTAGCTTAGGAGAGAAGAGAAAGGATAAAAGCTTCGTTCATGCTTGAACTCGAGTCCCCGATTCTATTTATTGCAACGATAATCATTACGCTAAGGTTCCGTAAGTAATCTGATTCCTGTTTCGTCTGACGAAGCAAAGCTAAATAAATCCCCTTAGAAAGGAGAGACAAACTAAGGTTGTACAATAATAGATGTAGATGTTCTGTTGGATTCACTAAAATAGCAAACCCGCCCTAGTGTTTAACAGTTTTCGTCTGGTATCCGGACACCAGTTGCTGTACACAGTGAGAATCAGACTCACAAAATAGCTCTTATAGATTATATGTATTTATTCAATATCTTCGCCCCAAACAGGATGCGACCCCCAATGTGAATTTTAAGCGGAATTTAACAGGTTTTCGAATTCGGAGTTCTCCTTAGACCGGTTGTCATACCAAGGTTAAAGATCCCAATCTGCCCTACTATTTACAGAAGGCTGGGAGGATAATTGGATTTATACCTTTCACAAGAGTATTAGAACTATGTAAAATGCAGCCATAATTTAAACTCGCTTCGCCGAGTCCATTTCCTATGACGATAACCATTACACGGCAAATGCTTCTTGGGAATTATACAACTCTTTTGCCACAAAACATCCATTTATTTTCAATTATAAATCTATGAATTCTGAAGAAACGGTGAGTGACGTAATCGTTATTGTCTTATGAATTTGACTCAATAAAATAAGTTCAAATCTTGGACAAAGCTACGTTTCACTTTCGTATTAATTAACTTGGAGAAGGCAGGAATCCCTTTCATCTGCACCGAGATAAATCTAAGAGAAGGTAAAAAAAAAAAAAAAAAAAAATTATAACTCTGTGCCCACGGGCTAACAACTCCACCCCATAAGATTCTACATGCTACGATACCGCAGCACCACTACAGACGATATGACTACATTCATATACCCTTAAGTACATTTATTTCTATGAACTATTGCTTCTAATGTTCAGTGTATGGCAGAGTTGTTTAAATCTGACGACTTTGATAGGTGTTCAAGTTAAGTCCTTTATAGCTAATAATAATAGAGGCGTGTTGGATAATGGTTATCGTTGTAGGAAATGGATTCTGTGACTCGAATTCAAATCCTGGACGAGTATTTTCATTTCCTATTACATCGAAAAATACCCTGTGCTATTTAAATTCCTGTGCTCCGAAAATCCCATTTTACCTGGAGAAAGGTATGCATCAAACTATTCCCCCATCAGTTATGTGTATATATGTAGGACGGACTGACTTTTCTTAACCTTAGTTAGGCAATCAATCTAGGAGAAGGAAGACACTATATTTAAACCTGTTAAATTCCGCTTAAGTAATTGACGTTGGGTCACATCCTACACGTGCGTTGGAGTTGGTATATATAGATGTTGCCTACATCTATGTTCCAAGCATGCTGCAGATAGATAGATAGATAGATAGGTAGATAGATATATAGAAAAATAGATAATAAAAAAATGAATATGAGTAAAATTTATAAATGAAGAATGTTTGTTTTGAAAACTTATTTTTGTCTTCAACAAAAGATGACGTATTTCATAATCAATAAACTCTGCTAAAAGTTTTAAAGAATATTAGATTTTAATCCAAATTTTCAGTATTTAATAATTAACACATACAAATAAACAGAACCTTTATCATGAACTTATTCAAATACGGCCATTTATTTATTTATCTATTTATTTGTTTGTTTATTTGTCAAGAAGCCAATACTGAGTAATAATAAATAAATGATTATAATCTATAAAATATTGTAGGAAAATATATATTTTTAAAAACTCATAAAAACTGGCTTTTCCACAGGTGCTGATAGCATAACTAGATTAAAAAATTCGTATCTGAATTATTTTTTTTTCTTTACAAAATTAGTTCATGATGGCTGGAAGAAAGAAGTCGCCCACGATGCTTTGCTTTATTATCAAACCCAACCATATTCTTTGAGCAGATGTTAAATTATATCTTGAAGAAAGCAGCATTCCAACAACAGCTTGCTTTTCCGAAAGCAAGATAAAAACATTACCAAATTCTCAATACCAGGAACCGAAGGTAACGCCCAAATTTACTAACTAAAGCAATACGTGACTATCGTTCATTACCGCATGAGCCACGGTACTTATTCTTTGATCTTCATATTATGTTGAAAAAATAGGTTACCAGCGAACTGCGAAAGGTGGGGTGTACTGATGAGTGCTTTCCTGGATTCTTGACTCTCCCACCCACAGGCGAACATATATGGCCCTAGGTAGGCACCCACATACTACTGTGCATATATCTAAAAGTCGGTTACCCCGAGGATGCACATAGAAAGAAAAACAATTACAAGTTGTCTCGTCCGAATTCCACTGGCCTGGTTTACATTTAATCCGTCCAATCTTGGATGAAAATGTTTTATTCGTTTGGCAATGGTGTGTGCTGTTTTAAGTTGGAGGCCGTGGTGTAATGGTTAGAGTCATAGGAAATGGACTCGGCGACCCGAGTTCAAATCCTGTACGAAGCTACAGTTCCCATAACGCTAATACCCTTGGGAAACTTATGAATTCAACTACTTTCCTTTCAGCTATGGGTAAATAGTAGGACATACAGGGCTCTTTAACCTTGGTTAAGCAACCAATCTAGGAGAGAGAAAACTCTGAATTCAAACCTGTTGAAGTTCTCTTGGGGTGGTCACTATTAGAATAGGCTCTGTCCTCATTAGTGATCTATTCCACTAATTTAATTTACTAATAATTCTAATTTTTTAAAACTGTTATAATGACTAGAACTATATTCGGGCCACCTCCAGTCATTAACATTTCTTTTAATTGGGCCCCAAAATATGAACAATATGTTTCTTTAAAGATTTCGTTTTTATAGAGCTTTCGTAATTGTCACAGATTCGTGTTGCTCTGTGTGTAACCGTTATTTTCCAAGAAATGGACATAGTGACTAGAGTTCAAATCCTGGAGGTAGCTGTTTGCATTTCATAGAATCAAGTTTTCTCCCTCGAGCAAGGAGTAAATAATAGGACAAACACTAATAGAATGTGGTGCTTTTTCTGTTATTATACATACTATAAAGTAAAACACTAATAAAATGTGATGCTTTTTCTGTTATTATACATCCTATACTGTAAAGCACTAATAAACTGTGGTAGTTTTTCTGTTATTATAAATACTATACAGTAAAACACTAATAATATGTGGCGATTTTTCTGTTATTATACATCCTATATTGTAAAACACTAATAAAATGTGATGATTTTTCTCATACATCTTATACTGTAAAACACTAATAACATGTGATAATTGTTCTGTTATTATACATACTATACAGTAAAACACTAATAAAATGTGATGATTTTTCTGGTATTATACATACGGCACTGTAAAACACCAAGAGAGTGTGGTGATTTTTCTGTTGTTATATATCGTTAAAAAAAACAACATGAGAAAATTATTCAAAAAACATCAGATTTTATTTTGTCATTTTTAAAGAAATTATAGTTATACCTAGAAACATAAAAATAGACCTGAACTTTACCCTATAAACTTAACCCTCAAAGCGATTTCCAATCTATTGAGCAACAAAACGTGGAAGCAAATTACTGTTGAAATAAAAATTATCCTTGTAAAAAATAACCCTTGTAAAAATGATCCTTGTAAAAGACATAACAATGAATCATTCCTCCCACTTTACTTCTCGGCATAAAACTACCCCAGAAGAGTTGACGTGCCTTTAAATTAATCAGTCAATAATTAATTGTTGTTTATGATTTGCTGTTATAAAAATGATGAGTAAGTTTGTAGTGATTTAAAAAAAATAAAATTAAGGAGAAAAAGTCAAAACTTATTATAATAAAACTTCCCATGTTAAAGCGAGAATTAACCGGCCATTCAGAATGTAAAAAAGTGAATTAATTTTACCTCATTTAGGATTGTCTCTTGCTCTTTACGCGTCGCTCGTTAGTAATACTAACAAATTAGGGACGTTAGTTAATATATTACAACAAAAGAAATAATTGATTATTCAATGCTTCTTAAACTCTTAACTCTTTGCCAACAAAATTTCCTCCACGGCTCTACTAAATTTTCTTGGTATTTTTTCTTTTACGTATATGATGGGATATTTCATAGTTCACTATCTATTCACCTCAGAACTCATTCTATTCTAATAAAATATGGCAGGGGTGTTCCCGTATTAATTTTTAGGGAAAAGAAGTGGAGGTATGTGCAAGAGCCGCAGCCAATAGTATGCGCGTAGGATCACAGTAGTGTGGGGGCCGCTGTGAGCAGTTTAAAGCAGACAAAAGAATGAATAATATTAAATATCTGTTCCGTCGTATTTCTTTAATGTCATCTACGTCCTCAAATCTTACCTATGCGATCAAGTTTCAGTTTTAAGAAACAAGCAGTCAAAACAAGTTTAGTCTGTTGTGTATAAAGGGTGCTGATCTTGTATTGTCATATGTTTCACTAAAGAACTGTTGTTCAAAAAATACTGTACCCGCTGGATTCCTTCTTTTTCAAAATGACAATGATTCGACTCGAAGCATCATTCTATTATATAAGTCTCTCAGCTTCAATTAAAGGTTACATTTTTGACATTTAAACAATTAAAGATTTAGTCTCGATAAAAACCTTTTGTATCACAACTCATATATCAATATTAAGATATTTTCAGTAATACTTTGATCGGATCTCTGTCTGAAGTTGACACTTGAGATCGTTGACATCAAGTATATGGATGCCCTCTTAATTCAGAGATTTTACTAGCACTCCAATGTAGTGGAAGCTAGAGAAACAGAAAGATGGTGCTCGGTCAATTTTCTTGATAACCATTCGAAGTCTAATTTTTAATTTGTCAGGCACGTTGTACAGATAACAATTAAGATGAAGACAATAGTCAGAATAATCCAAATAATACTAATTATCAAACCTCATCTCAAAAAATTCCGTAAAACCCAAACAAACTAACTTTGGCTTCAAAGTTATGTGATGGCTCCCGATTACGACAAGAAGGTTCCCGAGTTCAAAAAGGCTCCAGAGTCCGACAAAAATACCTGAAAACGTTTGTATAGATAACAATGAAGATGAGGACAACAGTCCGAAATCTAGATAATACTAATTATCAAGCCTTACCTAAAAAATCAGAGAAATTAAAGATTAGTCTCTATAATGATTGTATCACAACTCGTATATCAATATTAAGATATTTTCAGAACAAGTAATACTTTGATCGGATCTCTGCTGAAGTTGACACTTGAGATCGTTGACATCAAGAATATGGATGCCCTCTTAATTATCAGAGATTTTACTAGCACTCCCAATGTAGTGGAAGCTAGAGAAGCAGAAACGTGTTGCTCGGTCAATTTCTTGATAACCATTCAAAGTCTAATTTCAATTTGTGCATGAACACACACATGATACACAGTGGAATTCTATCCAAACTCATCCCTCTATTCCCGGTTGGTGAGAAATAAATAAAAACAAATATTGTTATATGTTAAACATATTCCACTGTGTTTTGTTATCATTTGTTATTCCTACATCTTGGATTATAACACATTCAAAGTTAATTTTAATGTGACAGGCACTAAATACATATTTATTTACTCAACCCCTCCACCATGTGTAGGAGGTGTCACAAGGGTCACTCTTTAAGCGGAGTAAAACTGGTTTGAATTCAGAGTTTTTTTTATCTAGACTGGTTACCTATCCAAAGGTAAAGACTCAAAGTCTGCCCTACTATTTTCTCATTACTGAGGAGACAACATAGATTTATACTTTTCCAAAGAGCATTAGTACAAAGTGAAATGCAATCTTTTCTTTTCCAGGATTTTTAACTTGGATCGCTAATTCCATTTTCTTACAACGATAACAGTTACGCTAAACGCGCATATCTATGCACTCAATGCTTGGATTCAACTGAAGATCAATGTTGTATTAATGTGTCTGTATCTTTAAATATTTCTGGTTTTGTGTGTTTCTATTGTAATTCTTGAGGATTCAAGTGTTTTAAACATATTTGCCAAACATGCATTGAGAAAAGGAAGGATTTTAACACTTAAAAATATTCAATCTAAATGCATACTCTCCGCAAATAAAAAAAATAAGAAGAAATGCCCTTTCCCTTTTATTACGTTTATCAAAAATGAAGAAAATAAGCATCAATCTTCTTATTAGAAAAACGCACAGGCACGTAGTGTAACGGAATTGTTATAAAAAATGAACGCAGTGATTTGAGTTCAAAAATCATGGATGTGGCCGTTTGAATTACACTTTGCACTTATGTCATTAGGAGAATCATGAATCCACCCTCTCTCGCCTCAATAGCTAGAAATAGATAGTACAGTAGACCGTCATATTTTACTTTTTAGGGTAGGCAACCGGTGTAGGAAAAAGAAACCCCAGAATTCATTCTAACTGTACTCCGTTTAATAAATTGATTGTTATCATCCTAATTGTGGAGGAGGGGTTAGCTCAGTCGGTAGTAGAGCGTTCGCAAGAAACCACATGGTTCCTATTTCGATTCCGGTCCTCGCCAACTCAGTGTATGAGTAGCACAGGGATCTGTGCGGTAAAGTAATGAGCTGGACGGTAGGTGTTGGCACTCCATCTCATATGCCAAAAAACAATCTCCTTGGTCTAGCGCTAGTGAAAAGGGGATAGACTCCCTCGCTGATTTGCTGATACCGACTTTAGGTCGCCCCGACGACTACTTTTATATATTCATACAAAAGAATATGACGTTTATTTTCGCTTCAGTTCATTAAGTGAAAGTGCGACCAGAACAAGATACATTTTCCATAATCTCACGACCATCGAAAAAATACCCAATGCTATTTAAAACCTTTGCCCCGAAAAAAATCTCTTGATGTTAAGAATTACTGTTTTAACTTTTTAAATTTTTACTGTCACATTGTTGTGAAGTTTGCAATACATTTGATCTGGGGTTTCATTTTGTCAGGACATTTAATCGAAATAATTTGTAATCATCCAACATTACTGAACGTGAAATCTGTGAGGCAAACGTGAACTGAAAGTTGTCATTCGTGTTCAAGGTTAACATTGATCAGCCGATTTTCAGTAGAAATTGCCAACTCAAAAAAAGAAAAAAAAACAAAAAAAAGTAAAGAAAAGAAACGAAAAAGAAAAGAAAAGAAACGAAAAAGAAATCAACCTATCACTTCACTGACTGAACTCGTAAGACCCTCTGCAGCCGGCAGCTGCGATTAACATGTTTGTATTTTAATATTTAATAATTACGAGTGTCTATATTTATATGAACATATCTACCTTTATATCATATATATATATATATATATATAATATATATATATATATAATATATATATATATTATATATATATATATATATAGTGGTACCAAGAATTGCGCGTGTAACTCGTTCAAGTTCGTAATTAAATTTCCTTGTATACCAATTTAAAAAAAACTGTTATGCCATTAATCCTTTTGCCCCCCCCCCCCAATAAATAAAAAAACTCCCTAATTTTTGTCACATATTATGAAGACGTAAAATATAATGAATTATGTGATATAATATCGTTTATATTAGTATTTTCTTTGGCCCGTAATAAATTTAGAAATTTAAATGTATTTAGTGAATTTATTAATATAAGCGTCTCTGAAGTTCGCTCGAACCTCAAATTTCAACTCACAACAGAAAGCAAATAATAGACTGAGTGACGGCTCGTAACTCGGATAACTCGTGAGTTGGGGCGTTTTTATGTCAAGGTACCACTGTATATCTAAGGGTAGTGAAGGCATAAAGTCAACGGCGCTTAGTAACAGTCAGTTTCACGCCCATGCAGTTTCAAACGAACTACTCGGTTTAAAAATTCCAATATAACCCAAGACTAGCACAGTCTGGATCTGTGCGGTAAAGCGGAGAGCTGATGGTAGGTTTAACGCTCTATCTCATAAGCAAACCCAAACTCTCTTGTCCAGTGTTAGTGGAAAGAGGATTGGTTTGGTTTGGTTTTGTTTAACTGTATATCAATCTCAGTGGTTTTAATGCCGACAAATTTTGAAATGAATTATTTTTAATGGATAATCAATTTTTTATAAACACATTTTTATTTAATCCATAGATAGCACCCTAACAGGTACTACCACTCCGTGAAAAGGGGATAGACTCACTGCTGCCCGGCTGATACTGACTATATGTCTCACCACCGACTTTCCGCTTACTTCTAAGGTTACAAGTCTTCACACCTGATGACACTAAGCAATCTAATTCGTATGCCACATTTGTTTAGTGAAATAACAATGGACTTGTGTTGGAAGTGAATATAATAGATATTGCTTTTGTCATGTCCAAATCGAGAGAAAGAGAAAAAACAACTCGTCACTTTGAATTCTTATCTATTGTGTTCATTTCGTTCCATCCGTTTCGATTTCTATTTTTGAAAGATTATTTATGAAATGTTACGAAAGTTCGTTTGATATTCCCTTTCGTGATAAGATGCTGTTTCTTTTATGTGTTTACCCTTCAGCAAATTTCTATGTACCTATTATCAGAGTTTATTATATACCGTGCGGTTATACATGATTATATCTGATTTCCTTAGAGATGATATCTTTTTTTTAAATCATATAAAAATAAAGAATTTGAAAAATAAATTTCGTATATTATGTAAAGCTTAAAAAATTGCTCTCATACACACAACAATCACCCACCATATATATATATTATATATATATATATATATGTGTGTGTGTGTGTGTGTGTGTGTGTGTGTGTGTGTGTATTTAGGAAGTATGAATGGGTATAATCAGTTAGACATATATCTGTGTGTATGCATATGTTTATACATATATGTATACATACAAACATATACATACGCATATAATATAATAATATATATATATATATATATATATGTGTGTGTGTGTGTGTGTGGTGTGGTGTGTGTTACTCATTCATATATATATATATATTAACTTATTCATATATATATAATATATATATATATATATATGTCTCTCTGTGTGTGTGTGTGTGTGTGTGTGTGTGTGTGTGTGTGTGTGTGTGTGTGTGTGGCATTTCGTGTGTCCATTTCTCTGTGTGAGAGTCCAAAGTCAGTGAAAGTAAAGAGATTTCCAGATAGTGGTTAATGTTATTTTTATTGTCAAAAGTTTGAAACCAATTGTTTATCACAAGTTTTATTGTAACTGTCAGTTTCACGAATTTTTCATCGATCATTAGGTTAGATCAACACGTTTTATAACGAACTTAGTTTCAGATGGAATTTTTCTATCATATATTGTTTGATCTATTTGATCCATACTATAAGTATTAACCACATAAGTAAGTGCCATTGACATGTTAAGATAATAGTTTAAAGTAGAAGTGTTATATCATTAGGATGAGGATTTATATATTTAAATATGACCATATTTCTGTGGATTTATAAATGCTTATTTGTTTGTTATTGTGTTTTTGTAATTTTGGGCTTTTCATTTTTTTTTTTTGTTTTTGCTTTCACGGCATCTCAACTTCTTAAGTGTTATTTAATGCCTAAAATTGATTCATTTTTTAATATTTCATTATAATCTTATTTTCATTCTCATTATTCCATTGTATATTTTTGTAACTGCACATTTTTATTAATCTAAAATCATGTTTTGCATAGTTTTAGGATATGAAGTTTTCCTATCTAACACAAATATTTTGCACACAGTTATATGGTTTCCAGTATTCCTATCTAATGCTAATAATTTATAAACAAGTATATGGTTTCAAGTAACTATTTTTATTTAATAATAATTCCCTTGTATGCAGTTATATAGTTTCATATAATAATCCGTAGTAAACGCTGGGGTTCCCGTGGCGTACAGGCTAACATACTTAACTGCGACATCGTAGTAAGCAAGTTTGAACTCCATTCGCACTATTATGTCAAAATTTGGACGAATATCCTTTGGAAAGATATATACCTCTTCACCCCTATGCTACAGCTATAGATTAAATAGTACCACTAATATTCTTCTATGAGAATGGCTTTGGCATTAGAAAATCCATGAAAATATCAATCTCAAAAACAAAGAAACCAACCCAAACCAATCCTTACTAAACAAGTAAAGTAACTGCTAATAAAAATTAGTTATACAGTATCAAGTATTTTTATGCAATATAAATCATTTTCAAACATATCTATTTCACATTTAGACGGTACCCTAACAGTACTATTATTCTGGTCAGAATTGACTTTGGACTAATGGCAATGAAGAGGTGACTGCACTGTCCACAGAGTTCCAAAACTGGAGGCTCATTACCTGATGCATTTTAGTATCAGACCCAGCATACCCTTTTGCTGGGGGAGTCTTACCTTTTCTACAGAGGCTGCAGTCAACATATTCTAAGTCCCATTGACAGGTTCATACATATATCTGTATGTATAGCTATGTGCCTATGTATGTACACAAAAAATATTTGGGTTATATCCCGACCGGTTCCAGTCTTAGGGCTTCATCTGGGAACGTTTTATCAGACTGATTTTATTGACAGGCTAACATACATATCTAAAGAGAACTTTTGCATTTTAGAAATAACTTTTGCTCAATGTATTCAATTTGACCATAGAAGTGTTTGGTCTTTGTACAAAACCAAAATGATTATAGAACCTGAAAAGCTGAATGCAGATTGGTGGAAGGTTTATCACGTGACAAAGGGAACATGGTTTAGAGTTCAGTTAGGTATTTAGTGAGCTGATTTTGAAACGCTTAGGGGAACAGTTGCATTTTAGATTACACTCAACCCACAAAGGACTAATATTTCTCTTTAGATGACGAAGATGCCGTGACAAGGAATATCAGTACATGGAAGCTAATGAGAGTGTTCTTTGGTTGTTTTAAATTTGATATAAAGCCCATTACGTTAAGATTTCCAAACGAATACCAAATCTATCTTCATTGGTTTCTCTTATGGATCTAATATTAGGAGATCTGATGTAATCAGGGACATTTGAGGATCAGCTAAAGTCATGAGTCAATCCCTTTTCAGTGTAAAAATATGTAAGGAAAAAGAGATATGGTGATTGAAAGACTAAATGCATATTAGTTAAGGGATTATTACATGACATCATAGTTTAGGATTGAGTTAGATATTTTAACGAGTTGCTTTTGAGACGCGTAACCGAACAGTCGCATTTTAGATTACTCTCCATCCCCATGACTTTAAGGCTTTAGATGGGATGGCTAGAATTATCCGATTCTAACAAATAATTTATCTTCGACAAATAATGGTTGAATGCAATCGTGGGGATCTTTCAGAATACTCCTTTATCAAATTCGTGTACTCACAATATCAACACATAGTACACGTTAAAAAATACGATATTTTTGACGTTATTCTGAATTTATTACTCGTTTTACAGAGTAAACAGGATATAAACATATAGGTATATGATATTGTATTATATTTCTGTATTTTTTTTGAGATGTACTGATAAGTCATGTTGAAGCTGTCTGCACTTAGGCTCAATTATTGTATTTTTATTTTGTTTATTGGTTATTTTGTATTTTTTAAATATTTATGGCCTGTTTTGGGGTTTTTGAAATATTGTTTCTAATACAGGTTCTCTACCGAATTGCTGATCCGCATACTCCTTGTGGGAATTTGCGTACTTTGGGAGTTTTAGCACAATGACACACAACTTGACTAGCAACACTGCTTCGCAGGCAGGTGGGTAAAGTACAGGCTCCACCAAATTGGGGGCACTGCTTGCGCCGTGGATAATCATCAGCCGTGTAACTCGCATTAAGGATTGAAGACCCATTTATGTGGATGAGCAGTTCCACTTGTCGATGTGTGCAATGAACTAGTGGTCATCCGACAGTAACTGTGAGAGCCGGACGAGCTAAACCGGGAGCTAGGTGTTAGAGGAAAGACGGTCCGGCACGCATGTGTCACGGGTCCATCGTGCGGAATTCATAACAGTCAGCTGGTAACCTACTCAAGCAGAGATCACTATATTTAAGATTTATTTTGTAGGAGTGCTGTTCAGATAGATGAGCGGTAGTGCACTGAGATGGGTAATTACTGGTCGAATGCGATGTAAACTTGACGTTAAAGCTGTATTGAGAGTTACAAATTAACACCTTGGGAAGGTTGGCCAGAGTGGCAAGTGTGGAGCAAACTGCCTTTTCATCCCAAACCTTTTTGACGTGATCTGCAGAGGGATAGTTGACGGTATTAGTGCCCCCGCTCTCTTTGGTGAGAATTTCAGAATTAAGAAGCCAACTTGTAATTTGGTTAAACATTTTTAGTTTGTTGCCGCTTATGAAAAGGATAAGGAGAAGGCGCACGCATGTTACCGAGGTTGGTCGCAGAACTGGACTGTAATTGCGTGAGGTTTCACGACTGCGTAAAGCGAAACAAATCCAACAAGAGCGATATAAAACGGGGGAATGATATTATACTTTAAAGGATTTTATTATTATGTCTTGGTAGTTGTTTATTAGATAAAAAGGTCAAAGAACATTCGGGGTTGAAGCAAACATAGGTAATATATGTATTTGTAACCAACAGTTTCAAATAACTGGTTTAAATTTTCTTTGTTTGTTAACTTTGCAATAAATATGTCAAGATAAGCGGTCTGGTCAAAATATAGGTTTTTTATTTTGATTATGTTGGCGTGTTGTATTGATTGTATATTGAATAAATTATAAACAGAACTTTTCGGCTGATGTATCCACGCCGATATACTCAGGTGCCCATTGAGATTTGCCTAATCGAGCTAGCAATAGGCTACACTTTGCTGAAAATCATTCAAAATGTTTAATATTAGTGCAAAACGAAAGGCAGTGACAAATATATGATGATCTCATTTGATATATGATCATTAAAGGTAAATTAAAAAAAAGATAATTGATGGATTCTATGTTGGGACGAGAAGCTTTTCAGAACTGATACCTTATAGATTCTGGTGATAGAAATAGATTTGAATCACAAAGAGAGATGGAGTAGAATAGAGAGACTTGGATAGATTAGATGGATAAGATTAGATTCAGGAAAGAGAGAGGGGGGAGAGAAACTTGAACTACAATGAATACAAAGAAAGAAGTGAAATATAGTATATTGAAGAGTGGAGAGAGAGAATACAAGAGAGAGAAGGAGTGAGAAAGGGAGAATATATAGAAGGAGAGAAAAGAGACAGGAGAAAGAGAGTAGAAGATGAGGGGGAGAAGGAAAGAACAGAGAGAAAGGGAGTACAGAGAAGAGAATAAGAAAGAAAAAGAAAGAAAGAATGAATGGACCTGAGGAAATAAAAAAAAAAGATGAAGAGGAAAAAGATTGAGAAGGAGAAGACAGAGGGGAGAGATAGAAGATAGAAGGAGACAAAGTAAAAGAGAAGAGGCAGAAAGAGAGATTGATATACCCTGCGAGAGAGAATGAGAGAGAGAGATTATATAGATACGTATAGAGAGAGAGAGAGAGAGAAGAGAGAGAGAAGAGAGAGAGTGTAGTGTGGTTGTGTGTGTTGGTTGGTGAGAGGAGAGAGATGGAGAGAGAGAGAGAGAGAGAGAGAGAGAGAGAGAGGTGAAATGATTTAAAGGTTATCAATTATGCATTATCACTTTCTGCCGAGTTATATTTTATGTTAAGGGCAAAAATAAAAAGAGTTTTACATCAAAAAGCAGAGTTAATCTCCCGAATAATCTTATGCCAATGAGACATATGTTCTATTTCCTTTAAAACGTACAAAATGTTAAAGAATGCGTTAATCACAATCCCAACCTCTGAGCCAAAATTTTAGACAACGATTTCACGGTCCTATAAATTTGATGCTTATGTATTACGGCGGAAGCCAATAAACAGAAATTTCACCTATTCGACTTTCTACAAAAGTCAATTCAAAATACGCACTCACCCTCAAAAAGATACAAGATGTAACAGGAAAAAAAACAGTCATGTCAGAACAGAAAAGCGAAAGAGAAAAAACATTATGATAAACAAAGTTATGTTTTAAGCAGCGATACAAAAAAATCTTTAACAAATAAAAAATAAATATATGTCACATGATTTTTTTTCATTCCATGAATAAACGGCGATATGTTTTTTTCTTTTAAGTTGGTTAAATTGTTTAACTCGATTCGTTTTCCTTTGTAACGTTGAATTCAGATTTTTGTATAAAGATGTCCAGATATAATCTACCTGTGACTAGGTTTTGGCTGCTAAAGTCTCTATTTTGAGGAATAGGTGTGTGCCTTTTCTGATGATCAACGAACTTACTGTGCGTTTTTTTTTGGTACGTGTGCAAATATATTGGTCATGCGCAAGTGTAGTTATGACATAGCGTTGATAGCTGTGACGTACGGATATAATAAGAATGATTAATTTGATTTAATATAACAATCCAAAAGGAAATATTTGATACTATCACATTGGCGCATCCTAAACATAAATACGCCTCTTTTCATACACACTACGCCACTGTGGACTACAGTCCATAACGTCCAGCCTACACGCATTTTGTCAATGACACCTCATGACAATACTGCGCATGTACTTAAACAAACAAAAACGCATTCATCGTAAGCAGCAAAACGATAATAAGTTATAAAATAGATTATTAAACAAAAAATTCATTTAACTAGAAATGCCAATAAAGATGACTTCAATTTCCAGTGATTCTTCCTGAAAAAGAGATTTTATCTCGAAATCCAAGAATAAATACAGGTGTACTCATAGCATTGTTAATTATTCTTTACCACTCCTTGCCATTTGTGGTGTATTGCTTTACAAAATCATAGCCTCTCAATACGCAATATATAACAATGCTTCAAAGCAATTTAAAACTCTCTTATAATATATATACATACATACATATATATATATATATATATTATATATATAAATACGTTATCGGTATCAGTTTGTGAGAGCGATTTTCAACATTACCTTCGTAGAAAATTTTTTGAGGGCATGACATTAAGATTGATCCTCTAAGTTTAAAGAATAAATGGTTTTCCTGAAGGTGGAATGTTTTTGCTGCCAGAACAAGATAAAAAAAAAGTAAAAGGAAAATAGTTTTGACGTAATTCGAACTAGAAACGTAAATTTTCAGATGGCGGAAAAAAGTATTAGAGGTTTTAAAACATGTGTTTTTCTATACTATCAATAGATTTGTACTAGACAGCTCATCTTCATGTGATTAGAAGAGGATGTACCACATATATGGCACTGATTCGAAAGTTTAATACCTGTGTCATGTTTTATATGTAAATCGGTACAACGCACCACACTCGCTAACTATACACGCTCGTATAATACTACTCCTGGGCAAATTATGATTAAATTATCGACAATTGAGGCCTATTCATTATTTAGGCAGTATAATAAACTGATAAACGATAGGGATTTGAACCATTTTTTTTTCTTTATAGTGTGAATATTTCTTAAACACCAATTTATCTTTGATTAACTAAATTCATCGTTTTTATCTCTAAGCAAACACACAGGTAAAATAACTATGGATTTGGAGTTAAATGTGGAAAGGATTGACTAAAGCAAAATATATCCTACATTACGTATTGTCTGAGTTTTGTCTTGGTCGTGATCATCATCTCTACCATAACACACATCACACACGCAACGAACACACACACACACACACCGCAGCCTTTAACACAAAGCGACTGTGTGTATTAAAACAGTTAAAAACTCTTTCCGCATTCTGTAATGTGAAGAACAGCCTACATGGCTTAAGGTGCCTTGACTGAGCACCTCATAACCGATCGGATTTCATTCCGGTTGTAGTAGTTACAAATGGTCTACCACACGTGAAGAGACTTTGATAAGTGAAACGCGTGTCTGTGGAGTGACCCTATATTATATATATATATATATATATATATATATGAATATCGGGAGGGAGTGAGACAGAGACAGACAGACAAGATAGAAAGATATTATATATATATATTATATATATTATATATATATATATTAAGACGAGAGCGAGAGAGAGAGAGAGAGAGGAGAGAGAGAGGATTACTGGAGTTTTTGAAAACTTCTCTTGTCGGACTTCTCTCAATATCAGCAGTAGTAGTATACTGATCTCCTAGAAATGTTCGCTAAACGGGATTTAAGAAACACACTTTAGTATTTATTGAGTTAACTTGTTTGGCAAGCTCCAAAGTTTGGGGTACCCGACGAGAATTGCATCCATTGTACAGTAAGTAACGTCTGTAAGACTTACTATTCAGTACGAAAAAGCTAACGTGACCATCTAAATTTTTATCTCCACCAAATGCGAGGACAATCACAAACCTATTCAAAGCAAACCAGCAATTGATCACATCAAGTCCAGGGTAGAGGTGTAGCAAGGGGGCCTGTAGAGTATCAAAATGGTTCTCTTCCATTAAATAATGGGGCTTCTAAAGGCAAACATTGAAGTAATGAAATTACCTCCTCCAAAATTATAAAGAGCCTGATCACAGAGTTGAATTGTTTATTCATCAGCTTGATAACTGGATAAGTTATTGAGTATCACTACTACTACTCATTGTGAGGTTAAACTTGCTGAGGGGAGGGTGGGGGGACTTCCACATATTTAAAAGAAATCTTTGATAGCACGGTTATGAGTTAGATTATGGAAAAGAGAGTAGACGTGTCACTATTGGTTTTGTTCCCTGTGTTTTTTAGTCAAAGATTTTTCTTCTTCTTCTTTTGTCATGAAGCACAATTCACAGTGTCTTTTGGAAAGTGTGGAAATAGTGAAATATAATTAGTAAAATTTTCATTTTTTTCTTTTTTTAATTTTCTTTTTGGAAAGTTTAGTATTTTTCTGTTTTTTTTTTTTTAAACAAATTATTTTTGGTTTTAAGTTCGGGTTTTTTTAAATCTTATTTAATTATTATATTTATTTTATTAGTAAATTATACAATTGTTATTATCTTCATTTGTTGTGGCAGAATATAAGATTCATAAAGAAGAAAGAGTTAACAGTTTGATTTAGAAATTTAGTAGAAAACAGAAAAATTAATGTATTAAACGTTTTCAGACAGACATTTGGTTATATTATAGTCAGAATTTTTTTTATCAGAACTATTAAGAGTTCTTATTGATATATTAAAGAACTAAAAGACATTTAAATATACGTGAAGGGATTTTATCAATAACATAAAACAAGTAATTTTTAAAACATAAACAACAAAAGTTCAGTTTTAAATGACCCCTAACAACCATCTGATTAAAATTACAAAGGCCTTGAATTTTATTCTTCGTCATAAAAAATACCAGATAAATATAACTATCACTTTATTAAATATTTTCAAAAAACTAATTCTACATTTATTTTTCTTTCTTAAATTATTTAAATGTTGGTTATTGTATCTTTCAATAACATTTTCAACAAAAGTTTGATCTTTCAAGAATTAAACTTTCTATATAAAAAGTGAATTGTGAACACATCTAAGATTAAGCATAGTTCATTCGCATATAAGACAATGAATCTGCAACTAAATATCTGAATAATGAAAAATTACACATTCAATATAATTTTAGAAAAAATTAAAAAGATTTAAAAATTAAACAACATTTATAAAAACACATAAGTTTAAGATTTTGATGAACCAATCAAAAAAAAAAAAAAAAGCTCCTTTTGCAGACTTAATCTTTGCTAACATTTGAAGATGAACTTGTCTTCAAATATATTTCATCATTTGAAATTTTTTTAAACACTGATGTTTTCAAGTCAATAATTGTACTGATGAGTAAAAATTTGTATAAGTTTTCTTTTTTACTAATTTTATTAATGATTCAGGAAATGTGTGTTGTGTGTGGTGTGTGTGTGTGTGTGTGCACCTTAGGAATTAAACTGTGATAAGCTAAGATCGGTGGAAAACCAGATTATTGAAGTTAAATTTTTTTTTTATATATTTAAGCAGAAGTTTGATTTCATATTTTTGAAGCATATAAAAAGAAGGTGATATAACTAAAAAAATCATGTTTAATAGATATTTTGGGAAAATTATAGTTTGCAATTAAAATATGAACAGCTTTTTATATTAAAAATTATAGTTCTATTCTAATGATTTTTGAGATGAATTTGTAAAAAAACAAACTATTAAAATTCATAATCTGATTTTTTTAAAAATGTCTTTTAACGGAATAGATATTCTGGGGAAAATGTAATATACATACTCAGATATAAATATAGAAACCACAAAAAACCGTGTTATATTTGTTATACAATATTTATATTGGAGATATCGGTAACGCAGAATTGCATGTTTTACAAAATGAATTTATTTTTAAATATAGAAAATACAATTAGATAATTTTTCACATAGCAAAATTTTGTTCCTTGAGGCTTTGAACTTAAAAGAAGAAAAAAAAAGAGATCATTAACTAAATTGTAAATGAAGTACAACATTAATGAACAGTTTATAGGTCCAATGTCAACAATTTGATCTGATCTATAAGTTTTACAATGTTCATTTTTAAAAAATATTTTCAAATCTAAAAGAAGAAATGTAACAAAACAATGTAAAAATTGTTAGATGTAATTTTTTCCCTGGGATACTATGTTGATATTCCAATTATTTTACTGTTATAGAAACTTTCTCAATAAAATCAAAGTATTCCCTTTTTATGTTGAAAGATGATATATACAACCAAAAGCAGAAAGAGAAAAATGATAACAGACAAAACAAGAATACAGGACTAAAAATTTGTTTTATGTACTTTACAACAAGCCTTGTAGAATAAATTCTACCACTGTATCTGTGTGAAGATTCATGTTGTGGTGGACTTACCCAGCCCATAGAATTCTTTTTAATCAGAAGGGGACAATAATAATAATCATCACAATATCATTATAATTATGCAATGAAAATAGATTCTTACACTTTTTACATTTTATATTAAGCTTTTACAATTTGAAGCAGCACACAATGAAAATTTAGTCAACCAAGATGGAGACGAACTGGAGGTGGGGTCAATGTTTTTCTTTTTTATTGTTGAAAAATGATGACAATGGATTAGAAAGTTAAAAAAATGTCAGAACCTGTTGCCACGGTGATTGTCTGTGGAATCAACAAAGTGGTGAAAGAACTTTTGGGGTCCATTAACAAAGAGTCTCAGCTAGCTTGGAGAATTAGCACAGAGGCAAAGTGAAAACAGAGGAAAACACATTTCACAGGTCAACTTCCCCCCTATCTTATCTAATGAGTT
>CM042150.1:79577898-79580398 GCA_023376005.1 Doryteuthis pealeii
ACCATCGTTTGTTTTGTTTTGTTGTTTTGTTCTGTTTTACGGCATATCAACCTCAGTGGGTCATTTAATGCCGATAAAGTTTTGAAATAAATCAATTCTTAATGGATAATACAATTTTTTTATAAATACATTTTTTCTATTTAACCCATAGATGGGACCCTAATAGGTACTACCACTCCGGGTCAGAGTGGACCAGGGAGCAATGGTGATGAAGGGGTGCTCCACATTCCCCAAACATCCAAAACTGGAACCTCACCATCAGATAGAGTTTAACGTCATTCCTAGGACATGTAGACCCGCAGCAACCGCCTTCTAGCACCCATATGATAAAAAGGGGTTGCGGCTTGCCATAAGAGCAATAGGGTTGGGAAAATCATATAGGTGCTAGAGCTTGACATATATATATATATATTCATATAAAACCGCCAAGAAACTAAAGCTAATAAGTAAAAAGTGCTCAATACCTAAGTAGAGCCAATAATAAAGATAAACCTAATGAACCAGATAAATCTACTAAAAGGTCACTGAGTGCTCTTTAGGGCTAAGATCCGACTCTATATATATATATATATATATATATATATATATATATATATATAATATTATATATTATATATATTCTATAGGAATACTTTGGAATTTTAATATCTTGTGGTGTTTAAAACAATTTGGTGAGGCAGTAGAAAATTTAAGTCAGAACGCATCACAGTTTTATTAATTTTTATTTGTGACTTGAATCTTGTCATATTAGATTCATGATTTTATTCTCAAAACTATTTCGTTCAATCTACTTATAACAAAATATGTTCACAGATTCTATGCTAGTCTCGCAGAAGATGAGAATTTTCACTGGGAATTGTGGTCTGTGTCAGATTAAATCAAGTTCGTAAATAATTCTAAATTGAGACAGCAAATTTCTAACAACCTTGTTAAAGTAATAATCTACTAAGCTGAGCTTAATTTGGCTCTAGATCAGAAAGTATGGACACCCGCTGAGAATTGAACTTGCTAACAATGATCTGATAGTCTAGCATGAAAACCATTACGCCACGGGAGGTGTCCCTTAAAAGCACATATAATGAGTAAGTAGATAGCAAAAGTCCATTGTGCAAGTATCAGATATTGGGAATATAATATCATTTCTAAAAGTCAATGATCTAATATTCATGTCCTATGCAATTCTACGAGGTGTAATTGTTAACGAGCTAATCTTGCATATCAATTATTTACTAACAAGTGAGTTCGAACTCCGCTAGATGTCCTGTAATTGTTTTGCAGCAATAACGTAGCTTCGTACGAAGACGGGCTAACCATTTAGGAGCAGCAATTATCGACTTGAGTACCAGATAAACCAAAGGTGTAGTAAATTCTATTCTAATATTCCTGTTTTGTCCCGAGTCCTTTGCAAGTTGTAAGGACAGGAACTCTCAATGGTGGAAAGAGAATATTGTATCAATGCCAAAGACAATTTTTATGGTGACTTAAATATATTTATCTATCAACACACACAACACACACACACACACACACACACCACACACACCACGCAAATAAATATTTACTTACTAATTGGCGCCAGATTGACAATATTCAGTCACATGATGTAGTCTACTGACTACGAAAAGCTTTAATAAATATGAAAAATGAAATAACGACCATATGGGAGTTAGATCAGGAAAACTAACCTGTTGATAAAAATGTTGAAACTTAGATTCGTTGATTGGGTAATTTTATTCCCTTTTCTTTATATATATATATATATGGAGAAAAGTAGACAAACACGGGATGTTGTGGAAATTTGATGTTAATTGTAAGTGAGCATATGTATAATGTTATATACTATAAATAAAAAATAAATAATAAAAATAAATAAAAAATAAATAAATAATAAATAAAAATCTTTTTAAAAATAAATTAATAAAAAAAAAAATAAATAAAAAAAAATAATTTAAAAAATAACAAATAGATATATAATAAAATAAAATAAAATAAAATTAGAGTTCTCATACATACATACCAGCTACATATTCAATTTCAGATATATAGACAGATACACAAAAGATAAGTAACAACCTAATAAAAATAGATAGATAGATATAGATGGACTGAAAGACCAAATATAGATGAACAGACACACAATAAGAAAAAAAAACAAAAAAAAAAAAAAAACAAAAAAAAAAAAAGATAGGTTGATAGACATGAACACACTCAAGCTAAATAGATAGATAGTTAGATAGACCGACAGACAGATAGACATAATGTTAAACATTCATAAAATAATGAATGACATTTAATATATATTGATAATAATAATAATAATAATATAATATAACAATAATAGTATATAACATTATACATATGCTCACTTACATTTTAACAAATCTTACCCTTACAAACCCTCACAAAAAAAAAATAATAAAATAAATAAATAAAATAAAATAAAATAAAATAAATAATAAATCAAAAAAAAAATCACACCAACATACCAACAACACACATA
>CM042150.1:79582898-79587898 GCA_023376005.1 Doryteuthis pealeii
TATATATATATATATATATATATATATATATATATATTATACTATAATGAAAAATACGAGAACAACCGATATTTTCTAAATACGATTTGCACATGAAAAAGAAAAAATCCATTACGGAATAGAGAATAATACAATAAAAGAAAGAACCTAAATCATAGGGACAAAATGTAGTTAATGCGGAAGAAGAAAAGTTGATATGAGTGAATGCAAAAAAACAAATTCATTGCTAAAGTATATAAACGAACTTGTTTGAAAATGCAGACACGAAAACATTTTCCGACGAAAAACTAAAAGCAATATATGACAAAAAAATGTCATAGAGAGGAAATAAGGAATTTCGCATATTCAAAAATCACAATCGGCGTTAAAATGTTTCTTATAATCAAGACTAGTGAACATAATTTTATATATTAAGTTAATAAACCATTAAGTAAATAAACCATAAAACAAAGTGGGGCAAAAATTGTTGTCTATTTCTGGAAAAAGCTATATAATTGAATACAAAACAAAAAGGGGATTGCAAAAAAAGGAATGAACTCGTTTGAAAATTCAGACATAAAAACAAATTCCTAAAAGAAACGAAAAACAAAACGGAAGACAAAAACGGGGAAAGAATAATTGTCGCTTACTTAAAAATTGCAAATGGCGGGAAAATAATTAATATTATGCATGATTAGTAAATATTATTTAATACTTTGTTTGCAAAATGTTCGTATGTGCTAGTTTATATATTTATATATATTTATATATTATATATATTGTCATTTCAGTCTCGGAAGACTATAATATAGTTTTTGTGCCCCTGAACTTACAGCGCCTCCAGTGACTGTAAAGTACAATGTTTGAAAAACATCCTCGACCACAGATGTGTCATTTGAAGGTTGTCCCTGAAGATGTTGATGCTCAGGTGCTTTGTTGTCGCTGCTTTCTTCTGGACCTCTTAGCTTCATGGTGGTCCGTCAGGGTGACTTCTGACAAGAACAGTCCTCTATGGAGAGACTGCCGCCACCGAGGGCGGTCCTGAGACAAATTTTCCCAGCTGGAAGGAGCAATGCCAAAGCACCTGAGATCATTCTTCAGAAATCCTTGAAACGCAGCTGATGGCGACCAGTCTGTCTTTAACAGACTACTGGACCAACGGAGTTCAAGTTGATATAGTACTCACAGTGGTTGATAGTATCGTTATAAATCGCTTTAGTTTCGTGAGTGTTTTGAAAAAAATGTATAGATAACATGGAACCTAGTCTAATTCGGAACCTATGCTTTACAAGTTAGAACTGGACTATAACACTATCAATGAAACCGAAAAGATTTTGTACAAAGGGGATGCGCAGTTTGGTTGGTTGGGTTGGTTTATTTTTAACGGCATATCAACCCGTCAGGGTAATCATGCCTACGGTTGGTGTGGTATACATATTTGTGTATTCTATACGTGGCATTATTGGGATCATACTCTATACATTGATTTGTTTCATGTCTATATTCTATGGTATAATTTATTTCCCAAAAAGGAGAAATCTCTAGGGTCCTTCATATTGTTGCTTTAAAATATGTTTTCTGATGTGAGCAAAAAATCTGCATTCCATCAATAAGTGTTTGACTGTCAGGGGTGTTTGACATGTTTCACATTGTGGTTGTTGTTCTTGTTTGAGTATATAAGAGTGTGTTAGTTTTGTATGACCAATGCATAATCGGGACATAATGACTTGTTCCTTTCTAGACTTATCACAGTACTAGTGTTATATAAGACAATAGCCTATTGATTATGTTCGGTACTGTAAATTCAAATTTTACTGGCATTTTTTAGAAGATTTGGAAAATAACCAGCAATATGATAGACAGGTAGTCATCTCTTAGCTGTCATTGCTATCTGTTCTGTGATTGTCTGAACTTGTGAACGAGTTACAGATTCAGAGTTAGATCAAGGAGCAAAGGAGACATGCGATGACGTCCTTCCGACGAGCTATTTCTTTCCTCGAGTTCGGTTAACTTGAATATTGAATAAAGAGTTTAGATCAAGGAGCAAGGAGACATGCAAATGACGTCTCTCCGACGAGCTATTTCTTTCCTCGAGTTCATTTAACTAGAATATTGAAATAAAGACGTTAAGAAATGAGCAAATCTTGAGACATCTAAGAACACCCCAATCAGAGGACAGAGAGAAACGAGCCCAGAATAACAGAATAGAATAATAGAAGTCCCAGACAGCTAAAAAGATATGTATAATAAGAAGATAAGTAAGAAGGCTACCAAAGAAAAATAAACTGACGGGTCAAGAAATTCCACTCGGAATTAACTATAGGGCAAGGTCAGATGGGTTTAAAACCAGAAATACCGAGGCCGTGCTCCAAGCAATATAGACAAATCAGGCGAGTAGAACTAGGGGAGTATCCAGTGCGTCACATTCAGGACCTGGCAAAAAGCATCAGGAGGTGTTGAATTGTATCTCACTTTACCAAAAATATGTCAAAACCTTTTATACGCAGTAGAATTACACTAAATCCACAGAAAACAAATTATTTCTGAAGATTGCGTTTGTGCTTTTTCACTTTTAAAACATATGGAATTATTAGCAATGGAATAAGGTAGGTATTTAAATCAAAATCTAAGAATTTGAGACAAGGTCATTTGTTGAGACATCCATTGAAGATCAAACTCGCTATTCAATAGTAATAATTATGAAAAATTAATCTCTTTGTATATATATAAATATATATAAGTAAAAAAGTAAAAGTAAAGTCGTCGGGGCGGCCTAAAGTCGGTATCAGCCAATCAGCGAGGGAGTATATCCCCTTTTCAAAAGCGCTAGACCAAGGAGATTGTTTTGGCGTCTGAGGTGGAGTGCCACACCTACCATCAGCTCCTTACTTTATCGCACAGACCCCTGTGCTACTCATACGCTGAGTTGGCGAGGACCAGTATCCAACTAGGAACCTTGCGGTTTCTAGCGACGCTCTACCGACTGAGCTAACCCGGCCCCTTTATATATATATATATATATATATATATATATATATATATATTTGATACAAGGTCATTTTTTAAGCGGAGTTTAACAGGTTTAAAATTCAGTTCTCCTTTTGCTAGACCGATAGCCATGCCAAGGTTAAAGAGTCCAGCCGGTTCTAATATTTATGCCTATCTGGAGGGAAAATAGTTGCATACATATATTTCGGAAGGGTATAGACACAATGTGAAATGCAAACGGCCTGGTCAAGAAACTGTAGTCATTTCGCCATGTCCATTTTCTAGGACGATAAATATTACAACACTTAGGCCTACTTATATATATATATATATATATATATATATATATATATATATATATATATATATATTATACATATTGTACAATTGCCACGTTAATTTATCCGTTGCACCGCTATTAGAAATTAATACAAGAGTGCACAAGTTGTAGCATAAAAAATAGAGCAATAATAATAGTAATAATGGAAAAGATTTAAAGGTCTACCATAACATTTTCCCACTATATATATATATATATATATATATATATATATATATATATACATATATATATAGAATATGGAAGTATATTAGCATTACTCAATCAATGTATACATTCAGTATTACACAATCCTCAAACGTAAGAAATGATATTTTTCTCAATTCTCTCGTCTAAGAAATATGTACATATAATTCGGTTATACATACACACACATATATATATATATATATATATATATATATATATATATATATATATATATATATATATATATATGTGTGTGTGTGTGTGTGTGTGTGTGTAGAGGTCGAAACACGCTGCCTCTGGATGACTATATATATATATATATATATATATATATATATATATATATATATAGTGTGTGTGTGTGTGTGTGCGTGTGTGTGTGTGTGTGGTGTGTATTAATAAGTCATCCCAGACACGTGTTTCACGCCTCTTCAGTGTGGCTAGACACAACAACTAACCTTGACTGACTGTTTGCCAGCCTGATTTCTCATCCCTTCGGCCACTGTCAGCTGCTGTAGCGGTGCTGGTGTTTAAACTATTGAATACATATATTTTACGATCACAGAGAGATCTAATTTGCGAGCAAACGGTCAGTGCTTATATGCTTAGTAGAGAAAGTTAATTTAAATCACCCCTTATAGAGCTCATGCCCAATTTATGGGAGCATATAAATATAATCAGATATGTAACGTAATTATATATTATATAATTGCAGTTATATGCCAATATTTATTATGATTTGCTCCTTTTGAGTTTTCACATCAACATTAGCTGATGGTCTTTCACTGGAGTCTGAGTGACAGCAAGTCTCCTCAGGTCTCCAGGACTCTTCTGAGTATTCTGGCCGATTGCAGCAGTGCAGTGTTCTGAATGGTTTCAACCCTTCCTCTGATTTCCAAACATTCCAGACCCTTTTCCAATCCTTTTGGGACTGTTCCAAGTGCACCAACTACAATTAGTATCACCTTCACTTTCATATTCCATAACTTTTTCAGTTCTCTGGCAAGGTCCAGATAATTGTCTATTTTTTCATTTTCCTTTAGCTTCACCCTGTGATCTGCTGGCACTGCAAAATCCACCAGTTGACAAGTTCTTTCTTTTTTGTTTATCAACACTAGGTCTTGTCTTCTTGCTGGGATAAGGGGATCCGTTTTTATTTCAAAGTCCCAGAGAATTTTATGCGTTTCATTCTCAAGAACAGATTCTGGTTTATGCATATACCATTTTATTATTATTATTACTAGCAAATATATGCACCCTCCGGGTGCAAGTATTTGAATTTTAATGTAATGAAATATATTAAATTTGAAATACTTTTGAAACTAAATAACAATCCAAATAAAATGATTTGAAACAGAGGGGTATAATCGAAGAATAGAACCACTTTGAAACTAAGTCTTCCATCATTTTTCATCACTCCATTGCTGAATTTTCCTAATTTAACTATTTAGTTAAATTAGGAGGTAAAGAATAAAATTACTGTTATTTCTTTATATTAAAGGAT
>CM042150.1:79592898-79625398 GCA_023376005.1 Doryteuthis pealeii
TCCTGTATCCTATTTCTTTTGTTGGCTCCCATCTCTTTTCTTTTATTTCTGTAAACTCTTCTTTCTCCTATTTGTTCGCCATTCTTTTCAATCATTTTTTTTTGCCTTTCAGCTGATAGTAATTTTGCGATGCCGACAAAGAAACTAGACAGAAACCACACACATACACACTCATTCACACACACAGAGACACACAGACACACACACACACATACATATATATTATATATATATATATATATATATATTATATATAATATATGAGAAACGAAAAAGTGATATTATAATATACGAATAATGACATCGCAGAGTTAGTCGTGGGAAGAAAGAGAAAGATATAGAAAGGAAGGTGTGCATTCATCTAGAGGTTGGGTGTGTGGGTGTGGTGACTAGAGTGTGGCATGAAAAGAACGACGGATGCGCGCGAATAACATGTTGCCTGGCAACCGGCGAGCCGGGTACTACTTGTAATTTGAGAACTATGTCAGTTCAGAGAAATGTCGTAACGACGTTGCTTTGAAAGTATTCCACTAAGAATTGGGCCGAGCAGCACCGGCGTAAAGCAACATCATTACCGAAAAGAAAACTATCTTAATATCTATGTCACGCGAATAGTTATTTTTTAAATATATCTTTTCGGGAATTAACTTTTTTTTTTATCTGTCGATACTTACAATGCTTAGGTAAGTTTGACATAAGGTCACGTATTTGGAGAACTTATTCAGTTTGGAACAAAGAACAGCAATAGAATATGGAATAAACTTACAACTATTCGGTACTATCAAAGATCTGGAGTCTTGACATACTCAACAAAAATTATTAAATCTTACTCCAGTGTTAACCGAATTTTTTGTGGCTGAGAAATCCGTTATATTCATTACCTAAGTTCTGTCGGTGTGGCTTAGAACACGCTAACTGCACCCTCTTCAGATAAGGTAAGATTCCCTCTCTGCAAAAAAAGGAGTATCCTGGGTAAGTTATTAAACTCCAGAGTGAGTCCCCAGTTCTGGCGATCTGTGGAGGATGGAATTCCCCGTTCATTGCCCTTACTCATAAGTCAACTCTGACGCGGAGTGGTAGTACCTGTCCCATCTATGGGTCAAATTGATCTGTTAAAAATCATCTGTATTCAATAGGACCTATTACAGTCAATCACACTGAAAGCATCGATTCTCGCTAGATCAATGAAATTAAGCGGTGATAAGCCTCTTCAATACTTATTTGGGTGACTACTTAAGCAACAGAAGGGACTGTAAGCAACTTGAGACCTTTGTTTATTAAAATGACTTCATTCGGCATTAAATGATCTGAAAAGGTTTGATATGCTACAAAACAACCAATCAAAAAGTTTCTTTGGAATTTTTTTTATTTAAGATTGTAACACTTAGCATATTTATAGATTTAGATATTTTTTTGTTTTTTGGTTGCAGTTTTAGTCTTCACTACGCTATGTAATTTTTTACGTCTCCAACTTAAGGAAATATCTCTGAACCTAATTATCAATGCTTATTTGAATATGAATAACTAGAAGACTGGCCGTTGGACTTATAATCTTGTAGGCATTCAATAAGCTTTATTAAAATAACAAAAAAAATGAAAATAGAATTAATGAATTATTCGTTAATTCATTTAAGTTTAGAAATTTAGATCATGCAGTATTAATTGTTTGCAGCAGCATTGCTTCCACTTTATAATTATTTATTTGCAAGATGGCTTTTAAAGAGAAGCCTTTTTGCCGTTAAAGAAAAATGCTGTCCCTTTTGCATTAGAAATTATTTTTTATATCTTATATACATAACCAATTTAGTAACTCTACATAGTGTACTGGTTCACGAACAAGTTTAGCAAATGATTATATTCGCAGGAAATAGACTCGGTGAACCGAGTTCAAATCCTGGCTGCATTTTACACAGTGCTAATACTCTTGTGAAAGGTATAAATCCAATTATCACCTTCCAGCCTCCGGTAGATAGTAGGGCAGACTGGGATCTTTAATCTTGGTATCCGAGACCGGATTCCTTGACAATACTATTTACTCGTAGCTTAGGAGAGAAGAGAAAGGATAAAAGCTTCGTTCATGCTTTGAACTCGAGTCCCCGATTCTATTTATTGCGACGATAATCATTACGCTAAGGTTCCGTAAGTAATCTGATTCCTGTTCGTCTGACGAAGCAAAGCTAAATAAATCCCTAGAAAGGAGAGACAAACTAAGGTTGTACAATAATAGATGTAGATGTTCTGTTGGATTCACCAAAAATAGCAAACCGCCCTAGTGTTTAACAGTTTTCGTCTGGTATCCGGACACCAGTGTGCTGTACACAGTGAGAATCAGACTCAACAAAATAGCTCTTATAGATGATATGTATTTATTCAATATCTTCGCCCAAACAGGATGCGACCCAATGCGAATTTTAAGCGGAATTTAACAGGTTTCGAATTCGGAGTTCTCCTTAGACCGGTTGTCATACCAAGGTTAAAGATCCCAATCTGCCCTACTATTTACAGAAGGCTGGGGGATAATTGGATTTATACCTTTCACAAGAGTATTAGCACTATGTAAAATGCAGCCATAATTTGAACTCGCTTCGCCAAGTCCATTTCCTACGACGATAACCATTACACAGCAAATGCTTCTTAGAAATTATACAACTCTTTTGCCACAAAACATCCATTTATTTTCAATTATAAATCTATGAATTCTGAAGAAGCGGTGAGTGACGTAATCGTTATTGTCTTATGAATTTGACTCGATAAAATAAGTTCAAATCATGGACAAAGCTATGTTTCACTTTCGTATTAATTAACTTGGAGAAGGCAGGAATCCCTTTCATCTGCACCGAGATAAATCTAAGAGAAGGTAAAAAAAAAAATTTAATTTATAACTCTGTGCCACGGGCTAACAACTCCACCCCATAAGATTCTACATGCTACGATATCGCAGCAGCACTACAGACGATATGACTACATTCATATACCCTTAAGTACATTTATTTCTATGAACTATTGCTTCTAATGTTCAGTGTATGGCAGAGTTGTTTAAATCTGACGACTTTGATAGGTGTTCAAGTTAAATCCTTTATAGCTAATAATAATAGAGGCGTGTTGGATAATGGTTATCGTTGTAGAAAATGGATTCTGTGACTCGAATTCAAATCCTGGACGAGTATTTTCATTTCCTATTACATCGAAAAATACCCTGTGCTATTTAAATTCCTGTGCTCCGAAAATCCCATTTTATCTGGAGAAAGGTATGCATCAAACTATTCCCCCATCAGTTATGTGTATATATGTAGGATGGACTGACTTTTTTTAACCTTAGTTAGGCAATCAATCTAGGAGAAGGAAGACACTATATTTAAACCTGTTAAATTCCGCTTAAGTAATTGACGTTGGGTCACATCCTACACGTGCGTTGGAGTTGGTATATATAGATGTTGCCTACATCTATGTTCCAAGCATGCTGTAGATAGATAGATAGATAGATAGATAGATAGGTAGATAGATATATAGAAAAATAGATAATAAAAAATGAATATGAGTAAAATTTATAAATGAAGAATGTTTGTTTTGAAAACTTATTTTTGTCTTCAACAAAAGATGACGTATTTCATAATCAATAAACTCTGCTAAAAGTTTTAAAGAATATTAGATTTTAATCCAAATTTTCAGTATTTAATAATTAACACATACAAATAAACAGAACCTTTATCATGAACTTATTCAAATACGGCCATTTATTTATTTATTTATTTATTTATTTGTTTGTTTATTTGTCAAGAAGCCAATACGGAGTAATAATAAATAAATGATTATAATCTATAAAATATTGTAGGAAAATATATATTTTTAAAAACTCATAAAAACTGGCTATTCCACAGGTGCTGATAGCATAACTAGATTAAAAAATTCGTATCTGAATTATTATTTTTTCTTTACAAAATTAGTTCATGATGGCTGGAAGAAAGAAGTCGCCCACGATGCTTTGCTTTATTATCAAACCCAACCATATTCTTTGAGCAGATGTTAAATTATATCTTGAAGAAAGCAGCATTCCAACAACAGCTTGCTTTTCCGAAAGCAAGATAAAAACATTACCAAATTCTCAATACCAGGAACCGAAGGTAACGCCCAAATTTACTAACTAAAAGCAATACGTGACTATCGTTCATTACCGCATGAGCCACGGTACTTATTCTTTGATCTTCATATTATGTTGAAAAAATAGGTTACCAGCGAACTGCGAAAGGTGGGGTGTACTGATGAGTGCTTTCCTGGATTCTTGACTCTCCCACCCACAGGCGAACATATATGGCCCTAGGTAGGCACCCACATACTACTGTGCATATATCTAAAAGTCGGTTACCCCGAGGATGCACATAGAAAGAAAAACAATTACAAGTTGTCTCGTCCGAATTCCACTGGCCTGGTTTACATTTAATCCGTCCAATCTTGGATGAAAATGTTTTATTCAAGTTTGGCAATGGTGTGTGCTGTTTTAAGTTGGAGGCCGTGGTGTAATAGTTAGAGTCATAGGAAATGGACTCGGCGACCCGAGTTCAAATCCTGTACGAAGCTACAGTTCCCATAACGCTAATACCCTTGGGAAACTTATGAATTCAACTACTTTCCTTTCAGCTATGGGTAAATAGTAGGACATACAGGGCTCTTTAACCTTGGTTAAGCAACCAACCTAGGAGAGAGAAAACTCTGAATTCAAACCTGTTGAAGTTCTCTTGGGGTGGTCACTATTAGAATAGGCTCTGTCCTCATTACTGATCTATTCCACTAATTTAATTTACTAATAATTCTAATTTTTTAAAACTGTTATAATGACTAGAACTATATTCGGGCCACCTCCAGTCATTAACAGTTCTTTTAATTGGGCCCCAAAATATGAACAATATGTTTCTTTAAAGATTTCGTTTTTATAGAGCTTTCGTAATTGTCACAGATTCGTGTTGCTCTGTGTGTAACCGTTATTTTCCAAGAAATGGACATAGTGACTAGAGTTCAAATCCTGGAGGTAGCTGTTTGCATTTCATAGAATCAAGTTTTCTCCCTCGAGCAAGGAGTAAATAATAGGAAAGACTTGATTCTTTAATCTTGGTATAGCAACCGGTTTAGGAGAAGGACATCTCGACATTCACATCCGTTAAACTGCTTAAAATTGACTTTTGTCACACCCTTCTTGTGGGGCTGGGTTGGTAAGTACATACTGTTTACCTTCTCTTTTTTTTCTGTTTTTCTTTTTGCTTCAGCTAATCCAATAATAAGTTTCTTTGAAAAATATAATCACGATTTCATTCATTGAAACTGTTGACATAAAACCTTTGGTTTTCTTTGTTTATTGGCATATTAACCATAATGGTTTATTCAATGCCAAAGCCATCCTTGTAGAAGAATAGTAGAGGTACTATGCAACCCATAGTTGAGGGGAGGAGGGTTTCATGACTGATACTGAAAACTGAATTCACACCATACCCGGAGTGAGATGGTCTCTACCAGACATTTCCTTCACGCTACACGAGTAGCGCCCCTACAACCAAACCAGGTGGTTACGGAACACATTACAGAATAACCTATAATAAATCTTAAATGTCACAGAACGGCTACACTCTACAAATTCTACTGTAAGGGATTCAGCTTTTTAATGTGGCCAGAATAGGATCAATATTTTTCAAAGAAAGTTACAATATATGTGCTTTTGTAAATTTCATAAAACGCCAGTTTACTATTCCTATTGTCAGTTATTTAATTTTCTTTTAGTGTGACCTTTTTACTTAAACAAGAAAACTAGCTATAATGCATAGTATACCAAACATCCTATACTGTAAAACACTAATAGAATATGGTGCTTTTTCTGTTATTATACATACTATACTGTAAAACACTTATAAAATGTGATGATGTTTCTGTTATTATACATACTATACTGTAAAACACTAATAAAATGTGGTGGTTTTTCTGTTATTATACATGCTATACTATAAAACACTAATAGAATGTGGTGAATTTTCTTTTATTATACATACTATACAGTAAAACACTAATTGAATGTGGTGATTTTTCTCTTATTATACATACTATACAGTAAAACACTAATAAAATTTGATGATTTTTCTCTTATTATACATACTATATTGTAAAACACAAATAAAATGTGGTGATTTTTCTGTTATTATACATCCCATACTGTAAAACACTAATAAACTGTGGTGCTTTTTCTGTTATTATACATACTCTACAGTAAAACACTAATATGTGGTGATTTTTCTCTTATTATACATACTATACTGTAAAACACTAATAAAATGTGATGATTTTTCTGTTAGTATACGTACTATGGCGCGATTGCCCACATTGGTGAATAATGTAACAACTTTCGTTCGTTTTTGCAGAATTAAGGTTTTTTTGTTTTTGTGAACTGATTTGACATTTTTCTCCGACCCAAACACCACGGAGTGAATGAGCTCTGATGATGATTTTTGTAAAATCGAAATATTGATCAGTATCAGCTATGATTATATCATAAATTGTTTTCTCTTTAACAGGATTGTGTGATGTTTTCATTCCACCTTTTCATACTCATACTATACTGTAAAACACTAATAAAATGTGATGATTTTTCTGTTATTGTACATACTATACTGTAAAACACTATTAAAATGTGATGATTTTTCTGTTATACATACTATACTGTAAAACACTAATAACATGTACTGATTGTTCTATTATTATACATACTGCACTGTAAAACACTAAGAGAGTGTGGTGATTTTTCTGTTGTTATATATCGTTAAAAAAAAACAACATGAGAAAATTATTCAAAAAACATCAGATTTTATTTTGTCATTTTTAAAGAAATTATAGTTATACCTAGAAACATAAAAATAGACCTGAACTTTACCCCATAAACTTAACCCTCCAAGCGATTTCTAATCTATTGAGCAACAAAACGTGGAAGCAACTTACTGTTGAAATAAAAATTATCCTTGTAAAAAATAACCCTTGTAAAAATTATCCTTGTAAAAGACATAACAAAGAATCATTCCTCCCAATTTACTTCTCGGCATAAAATTACCACAGAAGAGTTGACGTGCTTTTAAATTAATCAGTCAATAATTTATTGTTGTTTATGATTTGCTGTTATAAAAATGATGAGTAAGTTTGTAGTGATTTAAAAAAAATAAAATTAAGGAGAAAAAGTCAAAACTGATTATAATAAAACTTCCCATGTTAAAGCGAGAATTAACTGGCCATTCAGAATGTAAAAAAGTGAATTAATTTTACCTCATTTAGGATTGATCTCTTGCTCTTTACGGTAGCTCGTTAGTAATACTAACAAATTAGGGACGTTAGTTAATATATTACAACAAAAGAAATAATTGATTATTCAATGCTTCTTAAACTCTTAACTCTTTGCCAACAAAATTTCCTCCACGGCTCTACTAAATTTTCTTGGTATTTTTCTTTTACGTATATGATGGGATATTTCATAGTTCACTATCTATTCACCTCAGAACTCATTCTATTCTAATAAAATATGGCAGGGGTTTTCCCGTATTAATTTTTAGGGAAAAGAAGTGGAGGTATGTGCAAGAGCCGCTGCCAATAGTATGCGGTAGGATCGCAGTAGTGTGGGGGCCGCTGTGAGCAGTTTAAAGCAGACAAAGAATGAATAATATTAAATATCTGTTCCGTCGTATTTCTTTTAATGTCATCTACGTCCTCAAATCTTACCTATGAGATCAAGTTTCAGTTTAAGAAACAAGCAGTCAAAACAAGTTTAGTCTGTTGTGTATAAAGGGTGCTGATCTTGTATTGTCATATGTTTCACTAAAGAACTGTTGTTCAAAAAATACTGTACCCGCTGGATTTCTTTCTTTTCAAAATGACAATGATTCGACTCGAAGCATCATTCTATTATATAAGTCTCTCAGCTTCAATTAAAGGTTACATTTTGACATTTAAACAATTAAAGATTTAGTCTCGATAAAACCTTTTGTATCACAACTCGTATATCAATATTAAGATATTTTCAGTAATACTTTGATCGGATCTCTGTCTGAAGTTGACACTTGAGATCGTTGACATCAAGTATATGGATGCCCTCTTAATTATCAGAGATTTTACTAGCACTCCAATGTAGTGGAAGCTAGAGAAACAGAAAGATGGTGCTCGGTCAATTTTCTTGATAACCATTCGAAGTCTAATTTTAATTTGTCAGGCACGTTGTACAGATAACAATTAAGATGAGGACAATAGTCCGAATAATCCAAATAATACTAATTATCAAACCTCATCTCAAAAATTCCGTAAAACCCAAACAACTAACTTTGGCTTCAAAGTTATGTGATGGCTCCCGATTACGACAAGAAGGTTCCCGAGTCCTAAAAGAAGGTTCCCGAGTTCAAAAAGGCTCCAGAGTCCGACAAGAAATACCTGAAAACGTTGTATAGATAACAATGAAGATGAGGACAACAGTCCGAATAATCTAGATAATACTAATTATCAAGCCTTATCTAAAAAATTCAGAGAAATTAAAGATTTAGTCTCTATAATGATTGTATCACAACTCGTATATCAATATTAAGATATTTTCAGAACAAGTAATACTTTGATCGGATCTCTGTCTGAAGTTGACACTTGAGGTCGTTGACATCAAGTATATGGATGCCCTCTTAATTATCAGAGATTTTACTAGCACTCCAATATAGTGGAAGCTAGAGAAGCAGAAACGTGTTGCTCGGTCAATTTTCTTGATAACCATTCAAAGTCTAATTTCAATTTGTGATGAACACACACATGATACACAGTTGAATTCTATCCAAACACACCCCTATGTATTCCCGGTCGGTGAGAATAAATAAAACAAATATTGTTATATGTTAAACATATTCCACTGTTTTTGTTATCATTTGTTATTCCTATATCTTGGGATATAACACATTCAAAGTTTAATTTTAATGTGACAGGCACTAAATGCATATTTATTTACTCAACCCCTCCACCATGTGTAGGAGGTGTCACAAGGTCACTCTTTAAGCGGAGTAAAGCTGGTTTGAATTCAGAGTTTTTTTTATCTAGACTGGTTACCTATCCAAAGGTAAAGACTCAAGTCTGCCCTACTATTTTCTCATTACTGGAGGAGACAAGATAGATTCATACTTTTCCAAAGAGCATTAGTACAAAGTGAAATGCAATCTTTCTTTTCCAGGATTTGAACTTGGATCGCTAATTCCATTTTCTACAACGATAACAGTTACGCTAAACGCGCCTTTATCTATGCACTCAATGCTTGGATTCAACTGAAGATCAATGTTGTATTAATGTGTCTGTATCTTTAAATATTTCTTGTTTTGTGTATTTCTATTGTAATTCTTGAGGATTCAAGTGTTTTAACATATTTGCCAAACATGCATGAGAAAAGGAAGGATTTTAACACTTAAAATATTCAATCTAAATGCATATCTCTCCGCAAATAAAAATAAATAAGAAATGCACTTTCCCTTTAATTACGTTTATCAAAAATGAATAAAATAATGCATCAATCTTCTTATTTAGAAAACGCACAGACACGTAGTGTAACGGATATTGTTATAAAAAATGAACGCAGTGATTTGAGTTCAAATCATGGATGTGACCGTTTGAATTTCACTTTGCACTTGTGTCATTGGGAGTATCATGAATCCACCCGCTCTCGCTCAATAGCTAGAAATAGATAGTACAGTAGACCGTCATATTTACTCTAGGTAAGGCAACCGGTGTAGGAAAAAGAAACCCCAGAATCTATTCTAACTGTACTCCGTTTAATAAATTGATTTTGTTTATCATCCTACTTGTGGAGGAGGGGTTAGCTCAGTCGGTAGAGCGTTCGGCAAGAAACCACATGGTTCCTATTTCGATTCCGGTCCTCGCCAACTCAGTGTATGAGTAGCACAGGGATCTGTGCGGTAAAGTAATGAGCTGACGGTAGGTGTGGCACTACATCTCATATGCCAAAAAACAATCTCCTTGGTCTAGCGCTAGTGAAAAGGGGATAGACTCCCTCGCTGATTGGCTGATACCGACTTTAGGCCACCCCGACGACTACTTTTTATATATTTATACAAAAGAATATGACGCATTTTCTTCAGTTCGTTAAGTGAAAATGCGACAAGAACAAGATACATTTTCCATAATCTCACGACCATCGAAAAATACCCAATGCTATTTAAAACCCCTTTGCCCCGAAAAGATCTCTTGATGTTAAGAATACTGTTTTAACTTTTTAAATGTTACTGTCACATTGTTGTGAAGTTTGGCAATACATTTGATCTGGGGTTTCATTTTGTCAGGACATTTAATCGAAACAATTTGTAATCATCCAACATTACTGAACGTGATTTCTGTGAGGCAAACGTGAACTGAAAGTTGTCATTCGTGTTCAAGGTTAACATTGATCAGCCGATTTTCAGTAGAAATTGCCAACAAAAAAAAAAAAAAAAAAAAAAAAAAAAAAGAAAAGAAAAAGAAAAGAAAAGAAACGAAAAAGAAATCAACCTATCACTTCACTGACTGAACTCGTAAGACTTTCTGCAGCCGGCAGCTGCGATTAACATGTTTGTATTTTATATTTAATAATCACGAGTGTCTATATTTATATGAACATATCTACCTTTATATCATATACATATATATATATATATATATATATATATATAGTGGTACCAAGAATTGGGCGTGTAACTCGTTCAAGTCGTAATTAAATTTCCTTGTATACCAATTTAAATAAACTGTTATGCCATTAATCCTTTTGCCCCCCCCCCCAATAAATAAAAAAACTCCCTAATTTTTGTCACATTTTATGAAGACGTAAAATATAATGAATTATGTGCTATAATATCTTTTTATTAGTATTTTTCTTTGGCGTAATAAATTTAGAAACTTAAATGTATTTAGTGAATTTATTAATATAAGCGTCTCTGAAGTTCGCTCGAACCTCAAATTTCAAATCACAACAGAAAGCAAATAATAGACTGAGTGACGACTCGTAACTCGGATAACTCGTGACTTGGAGCGTTTTTAAGTCAAGGTACCACTGTATATATAAGGGTAACGAAGACATAAAGTCAACGGCGCTTAGTAACAGTCAGTTTCACGCCTATGCAGTTTCAAACGAACTGCTCGGTTTAAAAATTCCAATATAACCCAAGACTAGCACAGTCTGGATCTTTGCGGTAAAGCGGAGAGCTGATGGTAGGTTTAACGCTCTATCTCATAAGCAAACCCAAACTCTCTTGTCTAGTGTTAGTGGAAAGAGGATTGGTTTGGTTTGTTTGTTTTACTGTATATCAATCTCAGTGGTTCATTTAATGCCGACAAATTCTGAAATGAATTCATTCTTAATGGATACTCAATTTTTTATAAACACATTTTTCTATTTAATCCATAGATAGGACCCTAATAGGTACTACCACTCCGTGAAAAGGGGATAGACTCACTTGCTGCCCGGCTGATACTGACTATATGTCTCACCACCGACTTTCCGTTTACTTCTAAGGTTACAAGTCTTCACACCTGATGACACTAAGCAATCTAATTCGTATGCCACATTTGTTTAGTGATATAACAATGGACTTGTTGGAAGTGAATATAATAGATATTGCTTTTGTCATGTCCAAATCGAGAGAAAGAGAAAAACAACTCGTCACTTTGAATTCTTATCTATTGTGTTCATTTCGTTCCATCCGTTTCGATTTCTATTTTTGAAAGATTATTTATGAAATGTTACGAAAGTTCGTTTGATATTCCCTTTCGTGATAAGATGCTGTTTCTTTTATGTGTTTACCCTTCAGCAAATTTCTATGTACCTATTATCAGAGTTTATTATATACCGTGCGGTTATACATGATTATATCTGATTTCCTTAGAGATGATATCTTTTTTTAAAATCATATAAAAATAAAGAATTTGAAAAATAAATTTCGTATATTATGTAAAGCTTAAAAATTTATCTCATACACACACAAGCACCCACCATATATATATATATATATATATATATATATATATATATATATATATATATATATATATATATGTGTGTGTGTGTGTGTGTGTGTGTATTTAGGAAGTATGAATGGGTATATCAGTAGACATATATCTGTGTGTATGCATATGTTTATACATATATGTATACATACATATACATACGCATATATATATATATATATATATATGTGTGTGTGTGTGTGTGTGTGTGTGTGTGTGTGTGTCTTACTCATTTATATATATATATATAACTTACTCATTCATATATATATATATATATATATATATATGTGTGTGTGTGTGTGTGTGTGTGCATTTCTGTGTGTGTGTCATTTCTCTGTGTGAGAGTCCAAAGTCAGTGAAAGTAAAGAGATTTCCAGACAGTGGTTAATGTTATTTTTATTGTCAAAAAGTTTGAAACCAATTGTTTATCACAATGTTTTATTGTAACTGTCAGTTTCACGAATTTTTCATCGATCATTAGGTTAGATCAACACGTTTGTATAACGAAACTTAGTTTTCAGATGGATTTTTCTATCATAAATTGTTTGATCTATTTGATCCATACTATAAGTATTAACCATATAAGTAAGTGCATTGACATGTTAAGATAATAGTTTAAAGTAGAAGTTTTATATCATTAGGATGAGGATTTATATATTTAAATATGACCATATTTCTGTGGATTTATAAATGCTTATTTGTTTGTTCTTGTGTTTTTGTAATTTGGGGCTTTTCATTTTTTTTTTTTTTTTTTGGTTTTGCTTTCACGGCATCTCAACTTCTTAAATGTTATTTAATGCCTAAAATTGATTCATTTTTTAATGTTTCATTATAATCTTAATTTCATTCTCATTATTCCATTGTATATTTTTGTAACTGCACATTTTTATTAATCTAAAATCATGTTTTGCATAGTTTTAGGATATGAAGTTTTCCTATCTAACACAAATATTTTGCACACAGTTGTATGGTTTCCAGTATTCCTATCTAATGCTAATAATTTATAAACAAGTATATGGTTTCAAGAAACTCCTTTTATTTAATAATAATGTCCTTGTATGCAGTTATATAGTTTCATATAATAATCCGTAGTAAACGCTGGGGTTCCCGTGGCGTAGAGGCTAACATACTTTACTGCGACATCGTAGTAAGCAAGTTTGAAATCCATTCGCACTATTATGTCAAAATTTGGACAAATATCCTATGGAAAGATATATACCTCCTCACCCATATGCTACAGCTATAGATTAAATAGTACCACTAATGTTCTTCTATGGGGATGGATTTGGCATTAGAAAATCCATGAAATTATCAATCTCAAAAACAAAGACACCAACCCAAACCAATCCTTACTAAACAAGTAAAGTAACTACTAATAAAAATTAGTTATACAGTATCAAGTATTTTTATGCAATATACATGATTTTCAAACATATCCATTTCACATTTAGACGTTATCCTAACAGTACTATTATTCTGGTCAGAATTGACTTTGGAGTAATGGCAATGAAGAGGTGACTGCACTGTCCACAGAGTTCCTAAACTGGCGGCTCATTACCTGATGCATTTTAGTATCAGACCCAGCATCCCCTTTTGCTGGGGGAGTCTTACCTTTTCTACAGAGGATGCAGTCAACATATTCTAAGTCCCATTGACAGGTTCATACATATATCTGTATGTATAGCTATGTGCCTATGTATGTACACAAAAAACATTTGGGTTATATCCCGACCGGTTCCAGTCTTAGGGCTTCATCTGGGAAGGTTTTATCAGACTGATTTTATTGAAAGGCTAACATACATATCTAAAGAGAACGTTCGCATTTTAGAAATAACTTTTGCTCAATGTATTCAATTTGACCATAAAAGTGTTGGTCTTTGTACAAAACCAAAATGATATAGTACCTAAAAAGCTGAATGCAGATTGGTTGAAGGATTATCACGTGACAAGGGGAAAATGGTTTAGAGTTCAGTTAGGTATTTTAGTGAGCTGATTTTGAAACGCTTAGGGAAACAGTTGCATTTTAGATTACACTCAACCCACAAAGGACTAATATTTCTCTTTAGATGACGAAGATGCCGTGACAAGGAAATATCAGTACATAGAAGCTAATGAGAGTGTTCTTTTGTTGTTTAAATTTGTTATTAAAGCCCATTACGTTAAGATTTCCAAACGTAATACCAATCTATCTTCATTGGTTTCTCTTATGGATGTAATATTAGGAGATCTGATGTAATCAGGGACATTTTGAGTGATCAGCTAAAGGTCATGAGTCAATCCCTTTTCAGTGTAAAAATATGTAAGGAAAAAGAGATATGGTAATTGAAAGACTAAATGCATATTAGTTAAGGGATTATTACATGACATCATAGTTTAGGATTGAGTTAGATATTTTAACGAGTTGCTTTTGAGACGCGTAACCGAACAGTCGCATTTTAGATTACTCTCCATCCCCATGACTTTAAGGCTTTAGATGGGATGGCTAGAATTATCCGATTCTAACAAATAATTTATCTTCTGACCAAAATAATGGTTGAATGCATCGTGGGGATCTTAATCAGAATACTCCTTTATCAAATTGTTTCCATCACCCAAACGTAAAACGATTTTTGACGTTTTCTGATTACTGTTTCAAGAGTAAACAGGATGTAAACATGGATATGATTGTATTATTCTGTTTTTTTCTATCTCCTCAATATAGAAAACTTTGCCTCGTTTGTTTGTTTTGTTTTTGTTTTTTGTTTTTTAAATTTTTGTCTGTTTGGTTGAAATATTGTTCAACCAGAGGAATGTCCACCCTGTCGACTGGGGCGTTAGAATTCCCGACTGCACCTCTGCAGAGGGGTAAGACACCCCAATGGCCACCTGTTGGCCGTGGATGGCGACCCGTGATGCTTAAGGATCGAACCCGGGTGGATGAGCAGTCTATGACTTGCAATACACCACTTTGGCCCTAACTTGGACTAGACGGCGTCGGAGAGGCCCCCTCCGATCAATCAGCTGGTAACCTCCAACCCTTTTTATAATATGGGAGCTAGAAGGCGGTGACTGAGGGTCTACATGTCCTGGGAATGACGTTAAACTGATGGTGAGGTTACAGTTCTGGAGTTTGGGGAATGTGGAGCACCCCTTTCATCACCATTGCTCGCTGATCCACTCTGACCCGGAGTGGTAGTACCTGTTAGGGTCCCATCTATGGGTTAAATAGAAAAACATGAGTTGATAAACAAAATTGTATTATGCATTAAGAATGAATTTATTTCACAACTTTGTCGGCATTAAATGACCCACTGAGGTTTATATGCCGTAAAACAAAACAAACCAAACCAAAACCAGGGAATGTATTATACTTTAATGATTTTATTTAATGTATGTAGTTGTTTATTCTAAAAGTCAAGACATTGGTTGGCGCAACATATGTATTTAACCAACAGTTCAAATAACCTGGTTAAATGTTCTTTGTTTGTTAAACTTTCAATAAATATTCAAGAACAGTCTGTCAAAATGAAAGGGTTTTATTTTGATTTTTGGCAGTGTTATCTTTATCATGAAATATAAACCAGAACGTTTCGGCTGATGTATCCACCGGCCTTCTTCAGGTGCCCATTGAGAATTTGCCTAATCGAGCATAGCAGTGCTTCACTTTGGAAAATCATTCAAAATAGTTTGAATGATGTGCAAACAAAGCAGTGACAAATATATGATGATCTCATTTGATAATGACATCATTAAAAAATTAAAAAAGATAATTGGATTCTTGGTTGGGCGAGAGCTTTTCAAAACTTCCTTGTAATTCTGGGATAGAAATAGATTTGAAAACAAAGAGAGATGGATAGAAAGAGAGACTGAGATAGATAGATAGATAGATAGATGGATTCAGAGAAAGAGAGAGGGGGGAGGAGAGAAACTGAAACACAATGAAACAAAGAAAGAGAGTGAAATATAGTAATTGAGAGTGAGTGAGAGAGAGAGAATACGAGAGGAGAAATACAGAGAGAGAAGGAGATAAGGAGATATATAGAAGGAGAGAAAAGAGTAAGGAGAGAGAGAGAGAGAGAGAGAGAGAGAGAGGGAGGGAGAGAGAGAGTGGAGAAAGAAAGAGGGGAGAAAGGGAGTGACAGAGAGAGAAAAAGAAAGAAAAAGAAAGATGGAATGAGGGAAATAAAAAAAGATGGAAGTGGAAAAAGATTGAGAAGGAGAAAGACAGAGGGGAGAGAGAAAGATAGAAAGAGACAAAGAAAAAAAGAAAGAAAGAAAGAAAGACAGAAAGAAAGACGCAGAAAGAGAGATTCATATAGTGAGAGAGAATGAGAGAGAGAGAGAGAGAGAGAGTAGAGAGAGAGAGAGAGTGTGTGTGTATGTGTGTGTGTGTGTGTGTGTGTGTGAGTGAGAGAGAGAGAGAGAGAGAGAATGAATTAAAGGTTTTCAATTATGCATCATCACATTCTGCCGAGTTATATTTATGTTAAGCAAAAATAAAAAGAGTTACATCAAAAGCAGAGTTAATCCTCACTGAATAATCTATCAACGAGACTTGTTCTTTTTTCCTTTAAAACCGTACAATGTTCAAAGAATGCGTTACACATCTCCAACCTCTGAGCCAAAATTTCAGCAACGATTTCCGGTCCTACAATTGATGCTGTTTACGGGGAAGCCAATAAACAGAATTCACCTATTCGACTTTCTCAAAAACTTTTCCTCTAGCTCATCTCAACCAACCCACTCACCCTCAAAAAGACAGATGTAAACAGGAAAAAAAAAACAGTCATGTCAGAAACAGAAAAGCGAAAAGAGAAAAAAACATTAATGATAAACAAAGTTATGTTTTAAGCCAGCGAAAAAAAAAATCTTTAAAAAATAAAATAAAATATGTCAAAATGATTTTTTCATTCCCATGAATAAACGTCGATGTGTTTTTTTTAAGTTGGTTAAATTGTTTACGATTCGTTCCTTTGTAACGTTGAATTCAATTTTTGATAAAGATGTCCAGATATATCACCCTGTGACTAGGTTGGCTGCTAAAGCCTATCTTGAGGAATAGGTGTTGCCCCATTATCCCGAACCCTTACTATGCGTTTTTTTTTTACGTGTGCGTATATTGTCATGCGCGTGTTTATGAACATGCGTATAGGCTGTGACGTTACGATATAATAAGAAATGATTAAATTGATATATATTACATCCAAAACGAAATAGTATACATCACCATGGCCACCAAACACAAATACGCTCTTTCATACGCACATATGCACGTGGATACGCAAATGCACAGCCGCGCGTGGTACAGTCATAACGTCACAGCCTACACGCATTTTCATGTACACGCGCATGACAACATACGCACACGTACAAACAAAAAAACGCAGTCACGTAAACATGCAACAAGAGAATACAGTTATAAAAAATAGCATTATTTAAAAATTCATTTAACTAGAAATGCCATAACAAGACGACTTCAGTTCCAGTGATCTTCTGAAAAAGAGATTTATCTCGAAAATCCAAGAATAAAATACAGGTTAACCACAACACCATTGTTACATTTTTCTTTACACCTGCATTGTGATAGCCTTCAAAATCAGCCTCCCAACCAATATATACACAATGCTTTAAGCAAATTATAAAACTCTCTTATATATATATAATATTATATATATATATATATATATATATATATATATATAAATCGGTCAGTTGTGCAGAGCGATTTTCAACATTACCTCGTAGAAAATTTTTTGCATCGAACATTAAGATTCGAATCCTAAGTTAAAGAATAAATGGTTTTCTGAAGATGGATGTTTTGCTGCCAGAAAAGAAAAAAAAGTAAAGAAAAATATTTTTAGCGTAAGTCGAACAGAAACGTAAATTCCTCAAGCAGAAAAATATTTGAGGTTTAAAAAACATGTGTTTTTCTATCATCACATAGTTTGTACTAGACAGCTCCATCTTCATTGGATGTTCCACATATATGGCACTGATTCAAAGTTAACCTTGTGTCATGTTATATGTAAATGTACAGACGCACACACTCGCTAACATACACGCTCGTATATACTACTCCTGGGCAAAATTATGATTAAATTATCACAATTAAAGCCTATAAAACTGATAAACGATAGGATTAAACCATTTTTCTTCTTTTATAGGTGAATATTCCTTAAACACAAATTTATCTTTGATTAACTAAATTCATCGTTTTTTTCTAAGCCAAACAAAGGTAAATACTATGGAATTTTGAGTTAAAATGTGGAAAGGATTGAGCTAGCAAAATATATCCTACATACGTTTGTCTGAGTTTTGTCCTTGTGTTCCTCATATCTCTACCATACACACGCACACACGCACACACACACGGCCTTTACACACAAAGCGATGTGTGTATTAAAACAGTTAAAAACCTCTTCCCATTCTGTAAGTGAAGACAGCCTAATGGTTAAGGTGCCGGACTGACACCAAACCGATCGGATTTCAATTCCGGTTGTAGGTAGCTTACAAAATGTCTAGCCACACTGAAGAGACTTGATAAGTCGAAACGCGTGTCTGTGGATGACCCTATATATATATATATATATATATATATATATATATGAATGTAATCTAGAAACAGACAGAGACAGACAGAAAGATGAAGATATATTATATATATATATATATATATGTATATATATAAGAGAAGAGAGAGAGAGAGAGAGAGAGAGAGAGAGAGAAGAGTTACTGAGTTTTTGAAACTTCTCTTTCGAGACTTCTCTTCATATCAGCAGTAGTCAGTAATAATGGTCTCCTAGAAATGTTCGCTAAACGTGATTTAAACGAAACACACTTTAGGTATTTATTGAAGTTAACTTAGTTTGGCAAGCTCGCAAGTTTGGGGTACCCGACGAGAATTGCATCCATTGTACAGTAGTAACGGTCTGTCAGACTAATTCAGTACGAAAAAGCCTACGGTGAGCTAGCCATAACAGTGGTTGAAGTTAGTGAATGAACAACCAGCGTTGTTAATTATTTCAACGCCGCGTGTCCATATGTGCTGCATTCTGTGAACAAACAATAGAACAGACGATATTCAGGCCCATCAGATGATGGGTAATCCATCAATATTACTGACGGCTGGGTCAGGCTAACCCGACATTCAACTCCACCAGTATTTCTCATTTACTGTTTAGAAGTTAACACGCTATAAATCAGCCAAACAGATTTTAACCTTTTAGGTAAAAGCGTTGAATATCCATTCGTGTATAATTTGTAAATAGTTCTCTATAGAAAAGAATTTTAATGAATCCAGCATTAAATAACTACAAAAAATGACGCATACGACCCTTTAATATTTCTAACGTTGTTTTCTTAATATCTATATACTTATGTATACTTTTTCAGTACTACTACATGGCTGCACCTCTTGGAATTTAACGAAAGACTTGGACAAAGACTAGATGGGAACTACACAAGGACCGTCTTGAACAAATCCTGGATGTAGCCCCTCACACAAAGACAACTGTACGGTGATCTGCGCCCGGTCACAAAAAACATCCAAGTAAGACGAACAAGCTATGTTGGATACTGCTGGGAAAGTAAGAACGAACTCATAAGTGATGTTCTCATGACATATGCACATGGATTCGCCGGTGTAGACCGACCAGCAAAAACTTACATTGGTCATTTCTGTATGGATACTGTATGTCGTGTGGAGGACTTGCAGGAAAGATGACTACTAGGAACAGGTCGAGAGAGAGAGAGAGAGAGAGAGAGAGAGAGAGAGAGTCATGGGAATCCGTGCTGTCAGTACGACTTGATGATGATGATGATGATGATGATGATGACGATTTGTTTGCTCTGTATTTTCTAGAATTTTACATTCTGATGGGGTATTGATTAAGTTTTTTAACGGCGTGTCAACCCGTTTAAGATAATTTCCAGTAAGGTAATGGAACTGTATTCATTGTACGGTTTTTTCTACATTTTATCAATTGTTTCTTAATAATCTTTTTGCATACGATCCAAGTGAATTTTAAAGCAGAAATATTTGACCCATAGATGGGAACCTAAAAGATGATACCACTCCAAGGTCAGATTACTTAGAGTAATAGTATTCCCCACTCTCAAAATCTCCAATGGAATTTTTCTCTAGCCATGGTGGGACGTGAAGTGAAATCTTTGAATTATAACCAGCAATGAGAACGATTTAAAATTGACCTTGGGCCTCATTATGCACATGTCACAGGGAACAGATAAATGTATACATTGCAAACATTAAGTAGGAATTCAGTAGATTCAAAAACTCTTCAAATAAAATTATATTTTACAAAATTTATAAAAAGTTGTTTTTTAAAAAGGAAGTCAAATTCAACTCTAAGAATCTTTTTCCGCATAAACATGTAAGGAATCAACAACCGACTTAGGGCTCTTCAATTATCTCTGTGAGGACTTCAAACTGAATCGGACATTTTATTTTCTACATTTTTGACGCCAGACATCGTGGCGTTCGCATTTTGCTGTTTAAGGATATTCTCGCGAGAATAAATCAACTTTTGTAACCTTGTGACATTGAAATGCACACTGAAACCACGGCTTTAAAAAAAAGCCCACAAATGTTGAATAAAATATATTTTTTCAATGCTTTCTAGATATCGAGAAATGTTCTAAATTTCATCGAGATGCTCAGAGATCATAGATTTCTCTCATATGAGAACTAACCTTTATATAAATTTTAGATTTCAAGTGTTAGAATTTAGAATATCCAGTTGATGATGCTATAATACGTTCACTGTATCCCTGCAAGGTTTTAAGACCACACTCAAAGGGGTGTCCTGGATGTGAAAATAAAATGTACCTAATGGTGAGGCTCACGTTCTGAACATATGGGAATTGTGGAGACTTTTTCATTGGTTTATGCTAAGGTTCACTCTGATCCGTAGTTATAGTAAGTGTTTAGGTCCCATCTATGTGTTAAATACATCTGTTTAAAGATGATTTAGATTAGATAGGAATACCATGTGAAAACAAATTATTATTATTGTCACCTTTTCTTAAATATTACAGGAACACTTGATGTAATATAACTGTGAAAAACCGAATGAAAATCATTTAATAGGGATAATTACTTTAAACCATATATTCATAGATAAGTTATTAGTGTTACTATTATCTGCGTTATTCTGACTATTGTCCTCATCTTCATTGTTATCTGTAGAACGTTTCGGCTGATATGCCCTCCGGCCTTCTTTAGGTATTTCTTGTCGGACTCGGAAACCTTCTCGGAGCCGGAAACCTTCTTTTTGAACTCGAGAACTGAATTTTTGAGATGAGGCTTGATAATTAGTATTATTTTTGCACATAGCCTAGTGGATAAAAGAGCTAGGTTAAGACAGTTCTAAGTGGCAGTTATCTCTAGATTGCAGGTTCAATCTTGAGCAAGGGCACCGGTAACATAGAATAATAATTAACAAAGTTTAACGCCTCTACCCCAGCTATGGTTAGCTGAATGAGAACAGGATACCCCCGTGGAATGAATAAAGGGTTAGGTTTAAAGTTCCGTGTTAGCTTCCGATTACGACAAGAAAGTTTCCGAGTACCAAAAGAAGGTTTCAGAGTCTCTCATGGTCCCATCTCTTTTAGCACTTATTTCTGATTTAATAATTATTATATATATATTAAAATTACAATTCAGAATTAAGGATAAGGTAATTACAATTATTTAAATACCCTATAGTCATACTGTTAACACCAAATATCAAGCACTAAAATACTCGCTAAAATCATATGGAGCCAATAAGTCATCGGTGTGCTGGATGAAATATCACGGCTTATGGTTAATCTTCGGTTGAGATTTTTCATTTGTCTTTGCTCACTGTTTACGGTATATCGTAAGTGAATCTGTAATATGCTTAAATAAAAGAAAGATTTGTAAACTGCAACAATAATTCCACACTCGTGTGCTCGACTTTTCGGGTTATTTATTGCGCTTTTTTTTTCAAGGAATTTCGTCTTTGCTGCTCGTTTCTTGATTTCATTAAGATTTGTCCAAGTGCTGTCTATACAAATTATACGGTGTATAGTAAAAACTACGAATGTAAGGTCAAAGTAACGTGAACAAAACGCGTCTGTTTGCTTTTACAAATATTTTTTTTTAATCCCGGGGATTTTGAAGACGAAAGCAAAAACGAAATAAAAGAAATAGATTTCTCTGAGAGATTGTCTGTCTGTTTATTTCGTCTTCCTTGTTGAGTGCATGTACATTGAAATATGGAATACTACAAATAATTAAATGACATGCACATGGACACTGGAGTTGTCTATTGTCAGTAACGGTCGGACAGCCAGTGAGTCTATTCACTTTTTGCTAGCACTAGACAAGGGAGATTTTTTGCTAATGTGGAGCATCACACATTCCGTCATCTCATATATACTTTAGCATATAAATCAGATTACCCAAGCTATGCTACTCATGCGCTGAGGACCGTTATTGAACCCGGAACCTTGCAATTTCTAGGTGAATCCTCTACCGATTGAACTAAACCGGCCTTAAATCAACGAAGTCAGGGTTGCAGAACTTTGGGTGTTTGGTTGTGAAAACTTTTATTTGTTTGAGTTCGAGATGATATCCTAAATTTTTACGAGTTGCTTTTCTTTCTTTTCAATTTCAACTTTTACGTTTTCCTCGGGTGTCTGTTTTATTTTCGCATAACAAATATTGTCCAGAGGAAACAGCCTCTCTTCGCACCAGTACACGTCACGTCCGGTGACTGGGTTTGGGTACTCTAGAAATTATCCTCTGCTGATCTATGCATTGAACCCGCGATCTTCCCGTGAACTCGGCCAACGATTCTTGTTGGTTAATGGTTTTCGAACCACACCGTGTACATTACGGTGGCAGTTCTGAGAGAACATGCAAGCATTGGTACCAGATGTGAGTTCATTGAGAACGGAAGGCATGGCTACTTAAAACCAAAAGTTAGTCAATTCCAACTGTAAGAGACACCTGAAGAGGTCCCTAGACTACATCAATTCTTGTGATAAGAAATAAAATAAAAGTAAAAAACGAGGAAATTTACGATAAAGAAATCAAAAGACGATTGTAAAAGCGTCTCGTCTAATAAAATCGAGACATCAGAATTATGTTATATAATGTGACTAGCAAGTAGGGGCTTTTTGAAGTTGTATAAAACATAGCAAGTTAACCTTCTGACAGGTGATTCTGTGTAAAACATATCAATATCTCAAAGGAATAACAAAACACTAAACTCGGATTTAAAAAAAATATGAGCTTATCTTCTGTCCATCATACATCATATCAATCGAACAATGTGAGAAAAAGAGAGCGCTGTTTATATATATATATATATATATATATATATATATATATATATATATATATATATATATATATATATATATATATATATATATATATATATATATATGTATACGATTAAATCGAATTGTTAAAAATACGAATCGTTTTAAAAATATACCGACTTTAGTTTCCCGCATTAGCTCAAATCTTTAGAGCATTTTTGTCTGCCATTGTTATGAAATATATTGGTGGGTTGTACCCATTTTCAATGTAGCTGGTATATTTACATACCCGATTCCCCCCCCCGTGATGCCAGAATTCACTCGGCAGAGTTTTGTTTATTTTTATTTCGGCATCTACTTTTCTTAACTCTTTCCAAGTGTTCATTTTCTGTTCTGGGTCACTAAATTCTGCTATTTTTAATTTTTCTTGCAGGCACAGCATACATGGATCATCGTTCCTTTTTTTTTTTTTTTTTTCGAGCTGCTTTTTAAAAGAATGATTTTCCATTTTACCTGTGGTCTTTCTTGTGATTTTCATTTAATGGCCACACATGTTTTGCAAGCGTTGTTGTCTCAATATTTTTGTCCATGAATGCTAACTTGTGCTGCGTAATCCTATTTTAATGGGTTGCTGTGTAGTGTGTGTGGGAGATGTGACATATGTGAGAAACAAATATTCAGTGGATGTATTTATTTATGAATGAATAGTTTTGTCGAAACGCTATTGTTTTTTTTAATATATTAAACCAACTATCGGGAAACATTACGAAGCGATACTATGAAACACCCTACAGAATATATCCTACCATCGCTTCGTGATATTGCCCAGTAGATAGTTTAATATGTAAAAAAACTAAACTATTATATGTATACATATAAATATGTCCTCTGAATATTTTTTTATTGAACATATTTTTATATATATATATATATATATATATATATATATATATATATATATATATATATATATATAATGAGAGGTATCCAAAACTTGGTAGTAAGGGATGATTCTATATGTGATTTCTAAGACACACTGTATTATTACTGTATGATCCAGTATGTATAAATACAGTGAATCTTTAAATCACTAAAAAGAGCCAATATATAATAAACTTTTTAGATTATATACAAAGCAATATGTATGGAATTACGTGTTGGGTTTTTCCTTCCTTTATATATATATATATATATATATATATATATATATATATATATATATATATATATATAAAATAATAGTTTCATGTATCTTCTTTATAATAGAAGCCACCATTGTCAGACGGAGCGTTATTTGCAGAATGTATTTAAAAGGTTAAATAATGGAATTGCACATTTTTCATTGTTTATAATATAGGGAATTAGCATATTTATAGTAATATCTAAATAAATATAAATTACATTTGTTTTTATATTCTTATTGAAACATAATTATTTTACTCTACGCCTGCATGCATCTACACGGAAATGCATTATTCCACAAGCTTATTCAATATTTATCATATTTTGTGTCGCAGAATTTTTTAGATGAGGCTTGGTAATGTTATTTACTAAGCTTTACATGAAATGTTCATAAAGCTGCTTCAATTATAAAGTAAGAGGTATTTTCTGTGAGCAAGTATCTGATTTTTTTAAAAATCCTGATGCGAAGACATCGTCATCTCTTCATCGCGTCTTTGTCCCCAAGAACTTTTTCCTGAACACGAAACACTAGAGTAAACCAATTTAGTTTTGTTTTTTTTTCATAGCAAGTTTGTTTTTTGTAATTAGTTCAAATATATGAATGAAATCTTATCACATTGAATCTCAACCAAAAAAAAAATAAAACAACGAAAAAAAAAAAAAAAAAACGTTTAATCGCTTCGAACTAATAAATGTTATATATATTATAAATTTTTAAAATGTTGCCAAAAATAGGTACCGTAATAATATTCAGAAAAGCTTATATAGTGCCACAGTTAGGGTCATATTCGATCGGGTTTTAAAATATATTCGACCGAGAATGTTTGATTTTTTCTTCCCAAAGATGAAACTACTAAATAAAAAAAAAGCGTAAATATTTTCATCTTTTTTTTTTTTTTCGAAAACAACATGTAACCTTAAGATGTTGTGTAAACGCTCGGCTATTTTTGACAAAGAAGCTTACATAGAATAAATACAGAAGAGTTTTCTACTAAGTTAGAGTTTAGGTTGTGTAATGAGCTTACACGGACTAAAATAAAACTAAGAATAAACAAATACATATACAAAAAAAAAAATATACAAAATCATCTTCACTCTATGTTCAGTAGAACTTTAGTAGATTTGTCGATAAAAGTAAACATTGATTTTAAAATAGGCCAACTCTCTGAAGTTATCATAAGCAGAGTTGGGTTTTGTGAAAGTCTGCAAATCCTTTCCAAAAGGTCAAACAATAAGAAAAACAATTACCATACTGACAATGTTGTCTATCCGGAAGTTATTTCAGGGTCATGATAGGCATCTTAAATACTTAATCAAAATATTTGTGATATTAGATTTATGTTTATGTTACATGATAGGCATTTTAACTTAAATACTTAATCAAAATATTTGTGATATTAGATTTTATGTTTATGTTACATGATAGGCATTTTAACTTAAATACTTAATCAAAATATTTGTGATATTAGATTTTATGTTTATGTTACATGATAGGCATTTTAACTTAAATACTTAATTAAAATATTTGTGATATTAGATTTTGAAAATGAGATACATGATAGGCATTTTAACTTAAATACTTAATCAAAATATTTGTGATATTAGATTTTATGTTTATGTTACATGATAGGCATTTTAACTTAAATACTTAATCAAAATATTTGTGATATTAGATTTTGAAAATGAGATACATGATAGGCATTTTAACTTAAATACTTCATGAATATCAGGGACAATCTTAAGACCATACACAATACTGGTAATACTGTTAATTTTAAATAATTGATCGTGGTTTCTGAAGCGAAAGAAAAAGTACCGCCGATATCTAGCGAAGATGACGGATTGCATTCATTAAGTTCTTGCATAAAATAACAACGCAGTCTTTTCTTTTATTTCCTGATTAGTATTTGTAATTTTAGATTATATGAAATCAATTCTGAAACATTTAATTGCATCTATACTCTAAAAAGGCATCTTCACTTCTGTTGCAGAGGCTTAGAATACACTTGCAAATGGGTAGTACCCACCACAAAAGGTTAATTTGGGTATGATACTCAAATTAATGGTGAGGGTTTAATTCTGGATTTCTGGGGCGTGTGAACTCATTAACATTGGGAGTAATGCTAACCCTCGGTAGCATTACTCCCAAGTTTACTGAAGTCGTTGTATTTATTAGAGTCCCATTTATGGGTAAAATAAATATGTTTAAAATTAATAGCAGTAGTAGATATGCTTGAAACTATAAAACCAGATCAAAGTTATTAATTAAGAATAGGCAGTAAATGCCTTATTATTAAGCATTTTCTAAGGGAATTAGTGTGAAGTGAAACACCAGCAAACTTATCCAGAATTTGAACTCGGGACACCGATTTCATTTTCTGTGACGATAACCGTTACACGAACCACCCCTCCAACTACATTAGTAATGAAATATCTAGTTAGCCATTAGCTTGACCTCATTAGTTATTGATAGGTTATAGCTGTTGATCTTCATTGAGTACCTCAGTATTGATAATGTTTGTTTTGGTTTCTTTGTTTAATGCCATATCAAACGTGGGTTATTTGATGCTAAAATCATTTCTGTTAGCATTAAATAATCCATCAAGGTTGATATGCCATTAATCAAAGAAACTAACCTATCCAGAATTAACACTTTTTTTTAATAATCATCTGTTTGTATGAAGTTTCAAGTATTTCGATTCAATATAATTTTAATATAATAATGATTTTTTTTTTAAATGAACAACAGATAGCACCCTAAGAGGAACTAGCACTCGGGGTCAGAGTGTACACCTTCGTTGTCACTACTGACAATAAAGGGGTACTCCACACTCCGCAGAACTCCAGACCTGGATTTTGCCATCAGATCAATTTTAGTTTCATACCCAGGACACTCCCCTTTGTGGGTTGTCTTGCAGTCGGTGTATCTTATCCAGATTTAGTTAATGACTATTAAAGAGCAGTGATTTAGACCCTCACTAAGTGCCATATACTAGCCGATTTTGTTTCAATATCCTAAGTACGTTACATGTTGTGTAATGGTGGTGGAACTAGGTTAGCAAGTAAGTAAAGTCTACGAAGTTGCCTATTGTCAGTATTAGCCGAACAGTGAGGAAGTCTACCCCCTTTTCGCTAGAGCTAGACCAGAGGGATTGTTTATGCTGAAGTTGAGCGTCACACCAACCATCACCTACTAGATGCTTTACCTCAGAAATCAGATTACCCAAACTATGCTACCCATGCGCTGGTTTTGCATGCACCGATATTGAACACGGAACCTTGCGGTAGAAGACCATGGTTAGTAAATTTATTTCTGAGTAATCCATTGTACTAGCCCTTCGACCATACTTGAGACTACGCGTTCTAATGATTATAAATCTCTGCTATCAGAGCATATCCAAGGAGTTCGATTCTATCTGAGTGCCCGATATATGTAGACTGGTACAATCTCAGGGAAGTTATGTAAATGACTGTATTAATAAACAGCGATTTGCATACGACGATAGATGAAAAGACAGATCGATAGATAGACGAATCGATCGACTAATAGATGCCATGTTTTATTATTTGCTGAAACTGTTCAAAACAAAATCTAGCTCAGCGATCAATAAAGATTAACCCTTTAACATCTGGCGCATGAGAGAACAGAAAATCTGTGCGCGTTTTGGCTGACTTCCATTTTGGACAGCGCTTATCTTTTCTGCCTTATCGTAAAGCGCGCAAAACCCGCCTACGTTGTAGTTTGGCGGGAAGAGAGGGAACCAATGTGCGGATGAGATAGAAGAGGAGAAAGAGGAGAAGGAGAAGGAGAAAGAAGGATAGATGAAGAAGTAGTTTCAAGAGGCAAGTTGGGTGAAGAGGAAAAGTTGCTGGGATGTATGCTAGCTGAGGGTTGGGGGTGGGGCGGAGAGAAAAAAAAGAAAAAGTGAGGCAGGGGAGAGAAATTTCAAACTACAGATCAAAAAGATTTTGAATGGATATTTCAAAATAAAACAGTAGCAAATAAAGTAAAAGAAATTCAGAAGGAAAAAAAAGTAAACATTAGGGAAGAAAAACATTGCATTAAGAAATGAACTAAAAAGAATGAAAAATAACAAATAAATAAAACAAGAAAATAGTATTAAAAAAAGAAAAGAAATATAAAAGGGGAAAAAGAATAGTTATAACGACAAAGAACATCCATGTGAACTAAACTAAAAAGAAAAGAAAAAAGCAAGAAAAGAAAGAAATATGCATCTAAAATATTTGTAAAGAAATACAATAAAAACAAATAGGAAAATAAGGACGGAGAGAAAATGTAAACAAAAAAAAAATAAATAATAATCATTAGAGAGAAGACGAATACTTCAGGTATTAGAAAAGATTTGTATCTAATGCCGTTATCAGGTTAGCAAAATCCTGCTGCTAGTCACCTTCACATGAATAGACAACTGGTTCTTTCCATCTCTTCCTTTTTCGATTCTTTTTCCAAAATTTCGGAAGCAGGTAGTGATCTTCATATCATCGTAGATAACAATCGAAGACACTGGAGAACAAATAGACTTCATAAGTCCTCCAATCCGCTTTAGAAAAATAAATGAATAAAATTAATTATTATTTCTTTATAATTTTAATTTAAGTTTCCAATGACATTCAGAAAATTCTGAACACGGAAGGTAAAGGCAGAGCAACATAAAGTTTTTGCTATTTTTCAAATTTTAATGTAATTAAATATATATATATATATATATATATATATATATATATATATATATATGTGTGTGTGTGTGTTGTGTGTGTGTGTATATATATATATATATATATATATTATATTTATATACATATATATATATATATATATATATATAATATATATATATAGAGAGAGAGAGAGAGAGAGAGAGAGAGAGAGAGAAATAGATAGAGATAGATATAGTTTAATAATCACATAGGCGGGGAACTGTCAGTAACCAAGCGCTTTTGACTCCATGTCCATGCTACCCTTACTTAGATATAAATGCTCTATCCACAAGGTTGATTACTATTTGCTTATAATTATTGCACCCATATATCCATAATTATATATGTATATATATTTTCATATATATCTGTATATATATATATATATATATATATATATATATATATATATATATATATATATATATATATATATATATATATACTACACCAGTTGCACCCTGACACCAAAAAAATGGACTGACACTTTGAAAGGATTGAACAGAAATTCGTATGACATGAATCGTCACTCGAGTTCAACCAAACACACACACACACACACACACATACACACACATATACACACATATATATATATATATATAAGAAAAAGTTGATTTACTTCTGTATATCTGTATGCTTGTTTGTACAATGACAGATTGCACGTCCTTTTATAAAGTGATATTGGTGTAGACAATCAAAGACTCAAGTTAAATAAAAATCTACACCTTATTTTGCCTGATAAGACACAATCATCAGATGAACTTAATATAAATTTTCATAAATACAGTTTCATAAATAAAGTTTCAACAGCTGAAACTTCTGAACAAATGGTAAGAATCTGTAATCTCAATTAATTTTTATTTTTATATTGTCCTGCATTCGATTACTATTTGATTCAGCAAATGTTTATTTAACAATTGTTTATTCTCATTTGTTTACATACACACGCCACCCCGCATATATATATATATATATATATATATATATATATATATATATATATATATATATATATATACTATTTTTTATTATATATATATATATATATATATATATATATATATATATATATATGCATAAAGAGTGACAAATATCAGTTATAAAAGTCGTCGTCGGGGTGGCCTAAAGTCGGTATAAGCCAAACAGCAAGGGAGTCTATCCCGTTTTCACTAGCGTTAGACCAAGGAGATTGCTTTTGCGTCTGAGGTGAAGCGCTACACCCACCATCAGCTCCTCACGTTACCGCACAGATCCCTGTGCTACACATGCGCACCGGTCCTTAAATATCATTTATAGAGCATATATATTAAGTTAGCGTAGTGAAAATATGAAGAAAACGGTGATTGGTAACCGAGAGTTTCTCACCAATGTGGAACTGTCAGTTACTAAGCACCGTTGACTTCATGTCTTCGCTCCTCTAACAACCAGGAAGAAGACGATTCTTCGTGATTAGAAAGTATTTGATCATTAAAAGCAACTGGGCTATTAAATATATATTTTAATTGTATAATTAAGGATTTTACGAAAAATGAGCGCTGTAAAGTAGGAAGAAAATGGATACATGGATAAAAAAAATGAATACAATCGTTTCTGACAGAATGATATAACGTGTATACGGTTCGCATATATCAAAGCTTTGTAGCATATATCATAGCATCTGTATTCGTGTGTTTATATGATGTTAGTTTTGGTTTTCAAGTAAATAATCTAATATTGGAAAACTCCCGCTGAAGCTTCCAATTAATTAGCTGTATATAACACGTGAAAATTTCCCACAGAGTAAATCAACCTGTCGAGAACGTTAACAGATAAATGAGTATATTCCGAAGATAAATAATCGGTATTTCGGTGTCTAAAAGGAAAGAAATATTCTCCAGCGCTGACTTCATTGTTTTTTATTGTTTCTTGGTTGTTTTTTTTTATTGGAATTTTAAAAAAAGACATTTTGCCTCTAAACGTATTTTCCTCACCTATCAAAACAACTTTTTTGGCCTATGTTGTCTCAACTACTCAGGAGAAGCAATGCTCTTGTAGTCTACAATACAATGTATAAGTTGGGTATTTACTCAATACCGAACATTTAATATATATATTTACCAACCCTTCCGCACGAGCAGGATGTGACACAAGATCAATTTCTTAAGTGGAGTTCAACATGTTTGAATTCAGAGTTTTCCGTCTCCTAGACTGGTTGCCTAACCAAGGTTAAAGAGCCCAGTCTGCCTTACTATTTATCAGTAGGATTCATATCTTTCCCAATGGTATTAGCGCAAAGTGAAATGCAATTGCCACGTCCAGGATTTGAACTCGGGGCGACGAGTCCATTTCCCATGACTTTAACCATTACATCACGCGCTTCCGCACATTTAATATATGGGTTATAGTAAATGACCTCGTATACTGATAAATACAGGACAAAGTATCCTAAATATCAATTGTAATATGATCCTGGCCATAATCAGAGGCGAATTCGAAATCTGTAGTGTTTGGCAATTTTTTATAGGAATATATATATATATATATATATATATATATATATATATATATATATATATAAGGGTTTTATAATTTGCTTGAAGCATTGTGTATATATTGGTTTGGAGGTTGATTTTGAAGGCTTTCACAATGCAGGTGTAAAGACAAAATAAGGTAACAATGGTGTTGTTTGTTAACCTGTGATTTATTATTTCACAGGTTAACAAACAACACCATTGTTACCTTATTTATCTTTACACTTGCATTGTGATAGTCTTCAAAATCAACCTCCAAACCAATAATATATATATATATATATATATATATTGGTTTGGAGGTTGATTTAGAAGACTATCACAATGTAAGTGTAATGAAAAATAAGGTAACAATGGTGTTGTTTGTTAACCTGTGACGACCTTTACACACAAAGCGACGTGTGTATTAAAACAGTTAAAATCCCCTTCCCATTCTGTAAGTGAAGACAGCCAAATGGTTAAGGGGCCGGACTTACACCCAACCGATCGTATTTCAATTCCGGCTGTAGGTAGCTTACAAAATGTCCAGCCACACTGAAGAGACTTGATAATCGAAACACGTGTCAGTGATGACCCTATATATATATATATATATATATATATATATATATATATATATATATATATATATATATGTATATAAATGGGGAATCATGGTAGTATGTGATACAAAAACATTATTGTGTAACTGGCTTATTGATTCTGACTATGTTGAAATTAATTGATATGGCCCTCACACCGCGTGTAAATTGAAATATCCA
>CM042150.1:79627898-79637898 GCA_023376005.1 Doryteuthis pealeii
ACTGCAAACGAACCACATTATCATTGATTTCGGTCTTTATATATATATATATATATATATATATACACACACACACACACACACACACACACACATATATATATATATATATATATATATATATATATAGTTGGGAGAATATGTGCTTAATTGAAGTCATACCTAATTTGAAAATTAATTAGTTGATAATTAATGAATTAGGCGGATATATCTGTTTAAATGTGAAGCGTAAACAAATCAAAATTCATTAATTATCAACTAATTAATTTTCAAATTAGGTATGACTTCAATTAAGCACATATTCTCTCAAAAATTGTCGGCATAACCTTATCAAACTAACTGTTTGCGTACTTTCATATATATCTTATTATAATGGAGATTGTGTGTTTTTCTGTCTGTAACCGAAACTATATTCCTACTCAATTCACAATTCTCTTAGTTATTGACATCACATTCTCCATGATTTTATTTTTATTTAAACCTCAATTATTAATAAAATTGTCTTACTTTATTAATACTGTTAACCATGTCTACATACTGACAACATGCAATTATATTTATATATACAACATAATAGCGGTTTACAGTGTGAACGGGAAGGCTAATTTGCATATTAATATTAAAAAATCGAATTTAATAAATATGTGCTTAGTATTATTGATTTCTAACTGTTTGGTTTTATTTTAATGAATATAAGCAAAAATCTCTTCAATAAATCTTAGATGAAATCCATTAACAAGATAAAATAACTGTCATTTTATTCTTTATTTCCTCTTATAACTAAATACTTAAATTAGAAAAAATAACAATGAAAGACGAGAGTGATGGAAGAGTAAGTTTCAGTTGTTCCATTTTTTATTATACTCTCTCTGTTTCAAATCTTTTTATCTGTATTCTTATTTAGTTTCATTAGCCTTTCTAATTTAATACAATATTTTATTACATTAAAACTTAAATACTTGCACCCGGAGGGTGCATATATTTGCTAGTATATATAATGCAAATGTGGTTCGTTTGCATTTCATCTTAGTAAACCTTATCCTTTGCGTGTGTACGCTAAACTTTTCTTAATGACTGAGATAGCTGCGAGGATCTAATGGCCACACATTGTTATGCATTGAACTCACCCAAAAGTTAATATACCGGCTGTTTCTTAGACTATTATCCATTGCTTCTTCTCTTAATTCTCTCTATAATTCCTCTGTAGCCTCGTCACCGACTACTGCTGTGTTGGTGATAGCCGTCTACTGGGGGAGGGAAAACACTAAAACGGTACATTACAGAAACGTGACGATCTAAATTTAAAAGTGATGAAGCAATAAAACGCTATAGAAAAGAAATCAACAAATATTAAAAATATCTGTACATTCTGGATAGAAAACATCTAATATTAAAAGCAGACATTTCAATGGATTTGATTTTTTTTTTAAATATCATGGTTATACGCGTCAATAATGACCAGTGATACTGGGAAAGCTCTCGGGGAGAAAATCTCTGACAAATTTTCAATAAAATTGAATCAAACTTAAGAAATGTTTAAGGCGATAAAAAAAATCAATAAGATACACTTTTAAAAATATCATTTCTGTGTTCTTTAATAAAACATTATATATATATATATATATATATATATATATATATGTGTGTGTGTGTGTGAAAATAAAATGGAAATTAATCCGACAGTAAGAATAAGATATAATGAAAAAACAAACGATGTTTACAACTGAAATAGGCTCATCAGAAGAGAAAGTGTGCAAACCGTTTCGGGGCCCAATTCTCTTGACGGTTTACGGGCCGAGTGTTGCTTTTTAAACCGTCAAGAGAATTGGGCCCCGAAACGGTTTGCACACTTTCTCTTCTGATGAGCCTATTTCAGTTGTAAATATCGTTTGTTTTTTCATTATATCTTATTCATATATATATATATATTATATATATTATATATATATATATATATATATATATATAATTTGAAAATTTGCTTTTTCGAGCATTGTTAAGTAAAGTATATTATTGTTTATATTTTTTGAAGGCAATTACAATGCGTACATCGTATGAAATTTGATAATTATTGAAAATAATCATGACATGTAAACTCGGCAAATAACACGCGTGACGTGGAACACCGTACAGCTGTTTCAACTTTATTGAGTCTCATCAACGGTGTATACCTACGATTTCTCTCCTGCTGATAGCACAGATTACCATAGCTCTCTTTTGCCACTAGTCCTTATCAGTCATCGCTCCTAGCACGTCCTCCTCACGACATCCAGTAACCGTACAAATATTATCAATATTTTTGTTGGTCAAATTATTTTGTTTTGCTCAAATGTAGATGGTCACCTACTTCCCAAGGAGTGACCAGGATGGTTTGTTCTTCTTCCTTGGGTGTTTTGCATGATAGGAGGAAAGTGGCCTTACAACTGACTTTGTGGAGTGTTGCTTCTAAGATTTGACAGCACGCATTGTCCTTGTATAGTTACCACCTCGTTTTCTCTCTAATCATACATATATACGTATATACTGTTATATTGTTGAAGGTTTTCTCTTTGAGTGAAAGCAATATTGAATGAGTGAGGTGACCCGAAGGACAGGCCAAGTGAGTCATGGAAACTGGAAGCCTTTGGGACCGGAAAAGGAGCCTGGAATAGTAAATGGTTCCAAGATAGAGCTACTGTAGTTTTAGAGCCGAATTGTGGAGACAGAAAACTGAATATACCCAAGCCGAGGATTCGGCAAAGAAGAAGAAGAAGAAGAAGAAGAAGAAGAAGAAGAAGAAGAAGAAAGAAGAAGAAGAAGAAGAAGAGATTTTCATATATCTCTCCTAAGTTCATAAATCAACCTGTTGTTTGAAATTGGTTATATATAAGCGCTTCAGAATTTTTTTACGTTACCATTATTCTTGATCTTATCTCGATATATATATATATATATATATATATATATATATATATATATATATATATATATATACAGTTACATTTTCTCTATTTATTCCCTGTTATAAAAATCACTTTTATATATTTTTATTCAAACCTGAAAGAATAAAGCACTGCCTGCTATCCTTCTCGATCGTCAGATGTGTCACTGGTACTCTCTGGTGGTCTGAGAAAGGTAGCAGCAGCAGCAAAAGATATTACATCTGTCGGAAGAAGGCTTGACAATAAATATACATATCTATCTATGTATATATATAAAACATATATGTTTACATATGACTAACCTGCTACTGTATTTCAGTCAGCCACCATTTTGAGTTAAACTGAAGAAATGTTGTACGTACCTGCAACAGAAGAAAAATATGTATTATTATTAAAATGATGACAAAACAAGGTTTGAAAATAACTTATTATACATGTTCAAAGTATATCAAGGTACAAAATAAGTTTCCTCTGAAGACATTTGAATAATGCCTAGGATATCTTAGAAATGTCATCAAGGCTTATTTCATTCTATATACTATCTTCCCCTATCAGTTGGGCTTAGAATACTCAGACTATATCCCCTGCAGTAGAGTAATAACCCCCTCCCCCAAAGGAAGTGGGTATGACACTAAATTGAATATGGTGGTGAGACTACAATTCTGGATTTCACGGGGAATGTGAAGGACCTCTTCATTTCAATACTCTTAGGCAATACTCTATGCTCCTATCCATGTGCCAAACATATTTATTTTCAAATAATTTGTATTAGACAGGAATACTTGACGTCACATAAACCCGTACCAAAATATAAACTGAACGTATAATGTATGCAATTCCCTAACCTCTAGTCCCAAAATAATCCCAGATAGGTTGACAGGCCGTTAAAATCAATCAATCAGTAAATACATTTTGCTATTATTATCATCAAAATTTAGGATGTCGTTTAAAAGCCGGAGAAAGAACATCCGAATTTAGAAAAAGGATTATCTCATGAATAGTGGGAAATGTTGGTTATCGATCATCTTTCAAGCCAGAAATAGACAAAATACTCCGAATGCACTAAAAATGTTTATTATTTGATTTGATATAACGTTTTACATACCAGCGACTTTCTCCAATTAATTTACTATTGACAATCGTACGATATGGAGTTGTGCTTTATTTTTTCTGGTGCACTAGGTATCCCACTAAACTGCATCGGATGTCGATGACCCATTTCTGGAGACCTGGAGAGTCTGGAGAAATTTTCTATTACTGCTAGGACCGTTCTGACCCGAAGGTTTAGTGCCTTTTAAAGTCCTAGGTATAAGTTAAATAGATCTATTTTATAATTTATCGTATTCAATAGGACTGTGCGCAAGATAAACCCTAAAACCTTTAAAATACAACTACACAAACAATGTAAATACATACAATAACCCATTACCGGTTGGTATGCCATTAAAATCAATCAATCCTTTATTTTTTTGGATTTTGTCAGTCTTGCAGCTTTTGAAATTTCTATCTTTTTTCTTTTAAGATTCGGTTACCCATCACAAGACAAACACAGCAAAAATAAAATTGCAACCCTGATGTAATTTTACTGTACAGAGAATACATATATATGGCGTTAAGGTGACGTTCCAGCCATTTTGGACAAAATATAGACCCAATAAGATTCATATTAAATACCTATTCATATAATCAGGAGATCTCTCAGTTAGTACCAGGAAACATGCTGTGTATCTTGTGTAAATCGGCTGTGTGGTGAAAGTGGTAATGGTAGCTTCAATAATAATACGGATTGTAGCAGAAGCATCCCTCACATTTAAAACTGTCCCCTGTATAGTGCAAGTGATAAAGGTAGTGCCAATAATAATAATTACAGGTTGTATCAGAAATACCTCCCACACTTAAAACTGTCACCTGTGTGGACGAAGTGGTAATGGTAGTTCCAATAATAATAATACGGGTTGTAGCAGAATCATCCCTCACATTTAAAACTGTCACCTGTAGGGTGCAAGTGGTAATGGTAGCTCCATCTAGCTAATGTTTTACCCCCTCCCCCCAAATACAATCATAGCTTGAAACAGTGCTCATTATGCGTTTATTGTTAGAGATTTTCATGCTCATTTCATGTGGCAGAATGATGCTGTTCCAGATAGAAAATCAATCTGCTGTGTGTTGAAAATTCCATAATTCTATGAAATTGGCACAGAAAAGCTGTCTCTGTAGTAATCAGATTTATAAATCTTAAAAACGTTTCAACTGTAAATGCACCGTTCCAAGCCATGATTGTGGAACTCTAGTAAAAGAAGCAGTTAATTGTGATTCTTAAATTCATTTATATTGCTAGTACACTAACGTACATTTACTGCAATATCTCTGCTTACTTCGGCTTACTTAAGATAATGCGACTTCTTTCTTGCATTTGGGATTCTTTCAAAAGGGTCGGCTTTCAAGTTGGCACCTATTAAGTTTATAATACAATCGACTTTTTCGTCGCTTAATATTACACATTCGCTTTATTGGATATTTGATCTGGTTGAAATAGCTGACGCGAATCGAACATTATAAGCAAAGAAATGAATCCAAAGAACTATGTGAACAAAAATAAAATAAAAATAAAGGCGTCGTTTATCAATATGTCAGGCAAGAGGATTTGGGGAAAATTGAGAAGTGTTTTCTCTTGCTAATCACACATTTTGATTGATGAGGTGGGATCTAATAGTGTTTACTTCCATAGACTTTCAAGCACAATACAAGCAGGTATTTTGCACTTCTAGGAAAATAGGGAAATTAACGAAAAACAATATAGCAAAACAAGAACCTGCATATAATAAATAAATAAATAAATAGCTGCATTGAAAACATTTTCTGTTTTCTCTATTCTATCTCTCTCTCAACTCACACACACATACACACACATACATACATACACACACATACATATATATATATAATATATATATATATATATATATATATATATATATATATATAAGAAGGTTCACAAAAAGCATTATGTTTAAAAAAAATATATTATTATCTTATTGTAAGATAATGATTTAAAAAACAAAACACAATCCTTTTTGAGAACCTTCTTTTTTATGGAATATCTAATTTTCTTCCCCCTTAACGCTTTGTTATTTTACCTCCGTCCACACTTGTCCATATCATTACCTTCTCTTCTTCCTGCTCCCCTTATATTCACCGCATCTTCTACCACATTCATCCTGTTCTGGTCTTTGCCCCCTCCTGCACTATGCCTCTATATTTATTTCCCTCCCCTCCCCATTCTTTTTTTTTAATTTTCATCACTTATATACCAATTTGTATAAACAAATAAAATCATTCTGGAGAAAATAATGAACTAACAGAGACAAAGTATTGATTGAACCGATTGCCTGTGTCGTGTTATTCACTTTTCCTGTATATTGTTTCACATTTTGTCGGATTTTCCTTAATCTGTTGATTTTTTTACACACACATACGCACACAGACTGACACACGCACTCACAGACACACACAGACACACAGGCATATATATATATATTATAAAATACAGGAATTCAAAAATTCAAAAATATAATCGAATACATAAAGAGCGTCCACAATAATCAACCGACGTAATTTGCGGTCCAAAAACATAACAAGAAATGTCTTCAAATAAACACCAGAACATTTAGCAACCTGATGATGGTGAAATAACCTGAAACCTGGGTAGTTGCTTATGAATAAACTTTTATATTTAAAAAAATTCAACAAATAAATAAATAAAGCTCCTACAAATTTGTGATTGAGCACTGTGATTTCTTTGTTTCATCCCAAATTTAAAAAAAATATCTATCTATCTATCTATCTATCTATATATATATATATATATATATATATATATATATATATATATATATATATATATATAAGTCGTGGTAGATTAAAGTTGGCATCAACCAGGCAGCGAGTGAGTCTATCCCCTTTTCACTAGGGCTAGACCAAGGAGATTGTTATCGTATCTGAGGTAGAGCTACACACCTACAACCAGCTCCTTACCTTACCCCTCAGATCCCTGTACTACTCATACGCTGAGTTGGTTCCTAGGTTGACAAAACATTGGTGAAGGCAACCCTTCTAGAAGTTATCTCCAGAATCGAAACTGCAGAAGTAAGTTCCAGCATCAAATCTCTGCTTATTTGTAGCTAACATTTGACAGGAAAATTCTTATAGAAGGTACTCTGTGATTAAATCTGCTGTTTGGATAGTCACCAATTATCTCGAAATGCTTGTCACTTGTCACATATGTAGTCTCGGTGAGTAGCATAAGTGTCGCACAAGCATATGTCACTATAAGCCAACGACGTACAGATGTCTTCTTAACTTATTATCTTATGCATCTTGTATATTTTTCACAAGTTGAATTGGTTATTAATCAGGATGTTTGAGCTGTAATTTTGGTGACAAAGACGGTTATTATCTGTCAAATATATGACAGTCATCATATGAGAAACGAGCTCTGATCGGCAGTACCTGCTGGTGAACCATCACACAAGGACAAAGTCACCCAAGAGAGGACTGCAGCTGTACTGTGGATTGGTTTGGAAAGAAAGTAATTTTCTCGGAGAAGATTGCTGAAAAACTTTCTTTGTTTAAATATTAATTTGCTGATTGTCTCTTTCCGCACGTAGGCATGGCCATATCCCCAAGCGGTGAAAAGTTATTTCACGCACTGAAAAATGTCGACTACTGGATATTAGTTCTTCCAAAAATAAACAATTAAATTAAGAAAAAGTTATCGGAATCGTATTAAAATATAATCTAATTTAAACCATGATATATATATATATATATATATATATATATATATACGTAAATATACATATATATATATATATATACATATATACATACATATATATACATATATATATATATATATATATTATATATATTATTTACCGATCGTTTTTAAGACCGTTTATATATTTACATATAGGTGTATGTCTGTTTATATGTGTGAATATCTGAGTTTTTAAATATGTATATACATAATACCTATATATAGGAGGAGATAGGTAAATTGTCATTTAAAAAACGCAAAGGTCAAAATAATACTGACATCTCAATTTATTACATATACCTATAAAAAATTACTCATAATTCAAAAAGCTTTGTAGCGTGTCTGTCCACTTTTCCTTCATGGCCAGTGATAAAATTCCACTCTTTATTATCTTGTATGAGAAATAAGAATGTCTTCATGCACTACCCACCGAGATCGTTGTCAATCATGAACTGCTTCTCACCAAAAAAAAATCGGGGATTTTCAAACCAGAACAGAGTGAGGCCTTTGAGCAACTGTACCTTCGGAATTACCATTGAACTCGTCCAACTCTTTTCGAATCTCTCTGAATGTTTGAGATGAGGCTTGAAGATTAGTATTATTCGGACTATTGTCCCCATCTTCATTGTTATTTGTGCAACATTTCGGCCGATATGCCCTCCGGCCTTCTTCGGGTATTTCTTCTCGCACTCGGGAACCTTCTCGGACTCGGGAACCCTCTTTTTGAACTCGGGAACTTTCTTGTCGAAATCGGGAGCCATCGCGGAACTTTGAACCTAACCCTTTATTTATTCCACGGGGGTATCCTGTTCTCATTCTGCTAACCATAGCTGGGGTAGGAGTTGTGTTATTTTTCTAACTACCTCTACTCAGGATTGAACTCGGTATCCAGAGATAACTGTCACTTAGAACTGTCTTAACCTAACTATCTTATCCACTCGGTCATTTGTCCAATTGTACAATAACAATGAAGATGGGGACAATAGTCCGAATAACGCAGATAATACTAATATTTTCGAATCCTCTGTACTATTTAAGTTAAATCTAGCTATTGGAATTTCTGGTGTAAATGTCTAGCAGTACAGCATCATTTTTTCAAAATTTATAAAGGAGTGAATTGCATTATGGTACTGGTTTCCTTGCAGATACTGCCCAACTAAGTCTAGTTTGCTATACAATAGACAAAATCTTTACAAAAAAAAAGCGCTGGCGCGAAATTGATAATTCAAAATAACGACAATTTATCCATCACACCCTGTACAATATCAATACACGCACAAACACATATACCTTTATACATATATATATATATATATATATATATATATATATATACATATGTGTGTGTGTGTTTTCTGTGTCTCTCTATACATACATACATACATACATACAATCTAACACATAAATATGTACGGCCCTACAATATATATATATATATATATATATATATATATATATATATATATATATATATATATCAGATGTTTGGCAATCCACGAAGAAAACAAATATATTTACTTCTGGATTAATTAAAATCGATTTAAAAAGTGCTCAATAAAAAGAGCTAAATATACGTTTTAAAAGCGAATGGTTTAAAATATTCCGACTGTAGTTTCTCGCTGTAGCGAATCTTCAGGGAATTTTATTTCTTTGTCCAACCATTGACATATATATATCCGGGTTGTACCCATTCTAAAGTATGTGGGTGTGCCACCCACCCTACGTAATGCCTGATCCCACCATACACAGTCTATGCTTGTTTAAGTGCCTACATTTATTAGTCAACTCCTATCGCGAGTTCAAGATCGTATCTGGATCCCTGCATTCCGCTTATTTTCAGTTTTTCTTGCAAGCACAGCATACATGTGTTTTCATTTCCTTTATGTGAAGGTGCCCTCCTATATATATACTGACAGTTGAATCCCCAATTTAACAGCAATCTATGACAATATTGATGTTTCTACTTTATTAATAATGGAGATTCGCTTCCGGTTTTTGTCTGTAACAAAAGTACGTCACTGCTTACGTCACATTACCTAAAATCGGCATAACATAGAATAGATACACTTAAAATTTGAACATGCAACATTAGACAGTCCTTATTGTTTTTTTAAAACAACTTTTAATAAATATATGACTGGTATTATATATCTATGTTCTTGCTTGATGAATGTCTTGGCAAAAAGACTGACCAAGTTTTGAAATAAATCAATTCCTAATGGATAATACAATTTTTTATAAATATATTTTTTTATTTAAC
>CM042150.1:79640398-79647898 GCA_023376005.1 Doryteuthis pealeii
TATATATATCTGTGTGTGCGGGGGTATATGGATAGTTTTGGATACAGACAGACGGACGATCGGATAAGGTTTTTTATTGTACCCTTTCCAGCTTGTATATGTATTTATACAATTTTACCAGTATACTCCTGAAATAAGAATGTGTAGAATTTGAAAGTGTCGGGTAGGTGAAGCTTAGAAAAAAACTGGATCAGTATTAATTGGCCACTGCAGGGGGTAGGTTGAGCTCTTACACCCTACTGGATGACGTCGTTGGTACGACGTTATTAACGTGCTAAGCATACTGCTTATTTTACATCTGGTCTGCAATTTTTATTCTTATGGGCAAAGATAACTAAATAAATCTTCTATGCACTGGACGTTGCAAGTAGATCATTGCCTTGTACCAGTCTAAGGAAAGATAGTTATTGTGAACTTTAATCAATTTATGGTTTTGTTTCAGACTATGAAAGACTTCGTAAATAATGGCTACTACGCATCAATTCTTTCTATATTTTGTTATCGGAAATGTTGTCTTTTTAAGTGCAAAGATCAAAAGAAATCAAGCTTGATTACTTGGCTTTGTTTTCTCTTTAAATCTGTCTGCTGTATTGTTTTGCCAATAAAACAAACTTGAACCGTCCTCAAGGTTTAATACAACAAAATACAGCCAGGAGATTCTTTTTTAAGAAATGAGTGAAACAAGTGAATTAAAAACTGACAAAAACAATTCTCTCTATATGGAAGCAAGAGGAAAACAGCCATAAATAGAGAGAGAGGGGGGGAGAGAGAGAAGGGAAAGAGAGGGGAGGAGAGATGAGGGAATATTAAGAAAGAAAGAAAGAAAGAAAGAAAGAAATAACGAAAGAATGAAATCAAAGTGAGATCATTCACCAAAGTCAGTCGATTGTTGTTCGTTTTCTGTTTGAGAGAACAACACGAGTCACTGAATTTCTAGAGGCCAATAGCCGCTGGCCGCATTCAAAACCGTTTGTTTACATTAAGAAATAGCGACATTTAAATTCAGCTTTGCAGTTATAAGGACTAGTTAACTGGTTAATTATGAGGCGGTCGACGCGTAACGGTTATCGTCGTATGAAATAAACTCGTCGACACGAGTTCGATTTCCGGACAAGGTACAAATGCTCTTGGTAAAGCGGTGAATCCATCTCTTCTAATCTTAGCTATGGGTAAATTGTAGAGTTTACTGGATTCTTTATCCTTGGTATGATAAACCATCTTCAAAATTGAGAGCAATCTTATAAATATAGCAGTCTATATTATCTCTTTCTCTCTCTCTCTCTCTCTCTCTCTCTCTCTCTCTCTATATATATATATATATATATATATATATATATATATATATATATCATGGCTATTTTGTATTTTTATAAAATAAGTGTTATTAATTTTAATGCAGTGAATTAATTAAATTCCAGATAAAAAGTATAGAATTAAAGAATTATAAAGACATTTCTCTATTTAACTCAGAGATGAGACTCTAACAGGTACTACCACTCCGGGTCAGAGTTGACCAAGGACCAAGGGTGATGTAGGGGGGCTCCATTTTCCCAAGACCTCTAGAACTGGAACCTAACCATCAGGTGGAGTTTAACGTCATTCCCCGAACATAAAGACCCTCAGCCACAGGTTTCTAGCCCTTATATAACATAAACAGCAATACTTCCTTTGATGAAATTTCAGCTGAAGGTTTTAGTTCCGAGAAGGCTTACCTTATTTTTTAGAGGTAAACCTTTCTTACTTTTTTACGATTCGTGTAGCCAAATTTTAGGCTTCTAACAATAGCGCTCTCCAGCGGAGGTCGTTTGTGTTGAGCGGAGCGCGATACTTAATGAAGAATCCTTTGGCTGTTCATTGGTGCTTGCAGGTCCTTCATCAATTATTGGAAATGTACGTCTCTCAGTATCAGCGTTAAGTAGTTAACCAGCCACGTATTCGGGCTGTTGATTGGCAAAGTTTAAACCACGTGGCCTAGCTTAGTTTATAAATTTAAGTTGTGTATTGCAGTACACATTATATACAAAAATAATCCAACATACTTTTCTATGATCTCCGTTTGTTTGATGTTGTCCGATTGTAATATTCTCAGGTATTCTTATTTTTTGTTTCTTGAAGTGTTCTGATACTTTCTTAATTAGTTATTTTATACTTAAAATCGCATTCTTTACATTTTACTGTATTTCATTTCTGTAGAAGTTTTTTTGCTCATGTTTCTATCGAATAATTTTTAAACATATCTATTTGTCCGATTGAAGGAATCCTACCAGTTTCAATCATTGGGTCAGAGTGAACCTGGAATTACTGACAATGAAGGGGATACGCCACACTCCCCAGATCACTAAAAGTCGAATCTCACCCTCAGGTGCAGTTTAGTGACATATCCAGGACACACTTTTTGGAGGGGAGGAGGGGTCTTAACCCTCAGCATGGGATACCATCGACCCCATTTGGAGCCCCATCAACAAGGCGGATTATTATTATTATTATTATTAGTATAGTAGTAGTAGTAGTAGTAGTAGTATAGTTTATTTTATCTTAGTATTGCTTTTTATTACTTTTTTCTATACGAACAAAATATCGGGCATGTTCACCTCGGTTCGATTAATCCATTTTATTCACAATTTTTCGTGTATACAACATTTTTTTCAAAAAAAGAAAAGGTGTATGTTTAACAGCAATGATATTTTTCCCAATGCCTGACTTTACGAGGAGTTGAATCAAGCCGAGACACAGGTGGTGATCGATCGTCTCCAAGGCAACTATTACGTGTAATAATTATCGATCAGCTAGATCGTCGCTTCCTGAGAACCAGACGCAAAAGTCAAAAATGGTGTCTCTTGTGTTTTGCAAGGTGAGTTAGAAAACGAGCAGCTTTATTTATTCATTTATTTAGCGTTTATAGAAACATTGTTCACATCGAAAGATATATCAGCTAAATCATTTCCAAAGCAAAATCTGGTTAGATTACAATTCAGACAAGGTTAGTCTAGGAAGATTTTATTTTTTTTCTCTTTTATTTTATTTTCAGATTGACAACCCTGATTAAAGATCAGCTGTTCAGTGTTGACCTTGAACACCTGCGAAAACATTCAGTCTCTGATCTCAGTTCAGCTGACACATCTTGAATTTTTACAAGAATCTCATTAACCTTTCTCCCACAAAATGTAACACAAGAACGAATTCCGTTTCAATGTTCGGAACACTGCAATAAGCATTTAACAAGTTAATGCAGGTTTATGGAAATCAATTTTAATCCCTGACACAAGTTTTTAGGCAACACAAGACAACTGAGAGATTTTAGAAAATAAATTTCTGTTTGATCGACAGGTCAGTTCACAAATCGAGTAAAATGAAAGTTGATATTTTGTTTGTATCTCGAAGTCCCAGATAAATTTATACACCATATTTTCTAACTAGAATACTGGTTGTACATAGACCATTGATCTGCATGGCCTAATTTTAATCTCTTGCACAATTCCCACTGGATTATTTTTCCTACCCACACCGGTCTAGTCCTGTATTCTTTTGTGTAAGTTTGCAGCATTTGGTTATGTGTTTAAGTGTTTCCTCTCAGTCACCATATAACCTACATTTTCTACTTTGCTCAATTATTAATATTTGCTGTAAAATTATTTGTTCTTTTTACATTATTTTGTGCTGCTATTGAAAAATATTCGGTTTATCTCTTCAGGTTTCCTCTTCTTAGCCTTTTCTAAGTTATCTTATATGCTATTTGTTGTAAGGTTTAAGGGGTCAAATAAGAACAAAACGACGGTAACAAATGTAGAAAATTTATTAACAAAAGTAGACAAATACAGTACAGATAAGTAAAATTACGTCCTACAAATAGAGTTATTGGCTTACTCGCATTTGCTTACTGCCAAGCCACAATTGTCCCTGTTACTTATAGTAACCCGTCGGCGTATTCCATTAGTCTTATAGGGTGTATCACCTATAACACTATTTCTTTATTTTGTCACTTGAAGTATCCATACAGTTGTTTTCTTCCGATTTTTATTTTTTAGATTTTGTGATTGTTGTTTTCCTGTTTGTCGTTTAGTAATTTATTGCTCTCACTGGTTTCTGTAATCAATCCTTTTACCGTCTTTGTGTATTCACCGGGTCACTGAATCGTTGCATCTATGCAATCCCAAGTGCCGACTTGACACATAGAACCCTTCTATGTTATTCCAGGAATGCAAACCTTTAGTGCATCACCATCTATTTCCTTGTTCTCTTCAGACTTTCCTTTCTTATTCATGTCCAAGTCATCTCCTGTGCAATTCCCCTACCTTGTCACTTGGGGGTTTCATATCAGATATGACCTCTGTTTGACAATGAGAGTGATCTCTCATGAATTATTATTCAGTCTCATTACTTTCTGGAAACCCTATCTTAAATGGGATTTCTGCCAAATGGAATATTCCTGTAATATCTGTTCCCTTATTATTCTAATCTGGTTCATGTATCTAGTTACTATTACCTTCGATCAAATCCCAGTACAGCTCGCTGGGAATTGTTAAGAACATCTTATAGGTTATGGTGAACAGACTAAAGATGCTATCAATCGAATATTTACCGCCCCATTCCCGGGACTGGGAACACCGTTTTCATTCATATTATTCCCGAGGGAACTGTTTGAAAGGAGATAAAGTTGATTTCTAATTAAATAGTTTGTACGAATTCGCTCTCAGTATTTAATAGCCAAGTTTAAATTCAGTTACCTAAAATGTTGGCTCGGTTCATTCTAAAAATGCTCTTCATGAGTGTATCTTTACAGAAATTGTTGGGTCATTTTTTTCTTGCAAAGCAAGAATAAAATCACATAGAATTTAAAGCTAGTATACTGATCAAATCTATTTATTAGATTAAATTGTGGTAATGCATTTATATCACTAAGTTTATTTCGCTACTATTATTGATGAGAAGCCGATTACCGATTGGATTGTTTCGCACAACGAGAAGAACCAGTTACAATATGCTCTAAGGTAAATGGACTCTCTCACTGATTTTGACGCATGAGGGTTCATCTAATGAACAACCTACACAGTGTTTTGTCTATAATGGTGAAGCTTGTGTTGGATCATCCGCACTTTTTGCCACAGTTGATAGGAAGGAATTGGTGCACAAGGAATGCCACAAACCCAATCAACGACAGACCTCAGGTTTTTCAAATTCAGAGCTTTCCTTCTCCTAGACTGGTTACCTATTCAAGTTTAAAGAGCCCAGTCTGCCCTAGTATTTTACCCATAACTGGAGGGAAATATATGGGTTTATACATTTCCCAAGGGTATTAGCGCTACGTGAAATGCAAACAGCCTGGTCTAGTATTTGATCTCGAGACGACGAGTCCTTTATCTTACGACTCTAACCATTATGCAGACGTCTCCATTAAAGCACTTAGGTAAATAATGTTCTTTACATGCGTTTTATACATCGGTAAAATAACATTCATGTGTTATTTAATGACAAAACCATTCTTGCACCTCAGCAAAAATCTCCCTTATCCAGCTTTAGTGAAAGGGCAATAGACTCCCTCGCTGTCAGGCTGATACCGAAAATAGACCATTCCGCCAATTATGTATTTACTGTTCTTCTACAAGGATGGCTTTGACATTAAATATGCAACAAAATTTGATATACTAAAGCAAGTCATAGGATATATCGGGTATATTGATCTAATAAGAATTACACAATATGTGTCGTTTTTTAACTGGCTTACAGTTATATATACGCATAAGTTTTTTTTTAATATGATATATAGATTTTTTAATGGGAACGATATGATGATGTAGTGGTGCGCATTGATTCTTCTGGAAGAATGGGAGCGGAATAATATTTGGCAGCCATTGTAATAATGTTGTTGTTTCATGAAAATGCTTTTATTGCAAACAGGTAAACAGATATGAAAATGAGGAACCTTATGTAATTATCTTTTCATTAGTGTTATTTTTTCCGCTAGTCTCTTTCTTATTCTAAAATACGAAATGCAGGTTTGAATCGTAAGGATAATATTCAGAGCCAATCCTTCCTCGTCCAATCATTAACATTTACAGTACTCGCCTGTTCTTGACATCTACCAATTAAAGCCACCTAAACTAGAAACCCTTCTTCCTCTCTCTCTCTCTCTCTCTCTCTCTCTCTCTCTCTCTCTCTCTCTCTCTCTCTCTCTCTCTCTCTCTCTCTCTCCAGTACTCGTCCTCTTTTGTCTTCTACTAATTAGAGCCACCCTGCACTAACTCCCCTCTCTCTCTCTCTCTCTCTCTCACTCACACTCACTCACTCACTCAATCTCTCTTACGCTCTTCTCTTTCTCTCTCTCTCTCTCTCTTTCTCACTCTCACTCATTCACTCACTCAATCTCTCTTTCTCTCTTCTCTTCTGTTTCTCTCTCTCTCTTTCTCTCTCTCTCTCTCTCACTCACTCACTCACTCACTCACTCAATCTCTCTTCTCTCTTTTCTTCTCTTTCTCTTTCTCTCTCTCTATTTCTCAATCTCACTCATTCACTCACTCAATCTCTCTCTCTTTTTCTCTCTCTCTCTCTCTCTCTCACTCTCACTCACCCACTCACTCACTCAATCTCTCTTTCTCTCTCTTTCTCTCTTCTCTCTCTCTTTCTCATTCTCACTCACTCATTCACTCACTCACTCAATCTCTCTTCTTCTTCTTTCGCTCTCTCTCTCTCTCTCTCTCTCTCTCTCTCTCTCTCTCTCTCTCTCTCTCTCTCTCTTCTTTTCCAGTACTCGTCCTCTCTTGTCGTCTATCAATTAAACCCACCCTGCACTAACCTCTCTCTTTCTCTCTCTCTCTCTCACTCAATCTCTCTTTCTCTCTTCTCTTTCTCCCCCCTCTATCTCCCCCTCTCTCTCTCTCTCTCTCTCTCTCTCTCTTCTCTCTCTCTCTCTCCAGTACTTGCCCACTTCTTGCCGTTTACCAATTTAAGCAACCTACACTAAAATCTTTCCTCTCTCTCTCCTCTTGTCTTGTCTTTCTCTCTATTTCTCTCTATCTCTCCCTTTCACACTACTTTCTTCTTTTCCTCTCCTTCCCGATATTTTTTAACCTATTGATTAGTCGACCAACAAGCCCAGCCCGCCTTAGTGAAAATGGCCGTCATAATTATATAGGAGGTTGTCACTTCATTTGAATTGGGAATCACCGGTGCCAACAGGAAAACAATTAGACGGTGATCAGTTCTTTTTTATTAATTTTTTCCTCTTTCTTTTGTAATGATTGATAATTTTACTAGCGATAATTGATACTTTTCTAAACTTTTTTCCTTTTCTTTATTTCTTTTTTATTGAGTGTGATATTTTCCGCTTGTCATTATTAGCAAACTCGTTTTCATTTTTCTGTGCTGTGTGTACGTTGTCGTCTACCCTCGTTAGGCAACTTCTTTTTCGAGAGGACGTTCATTAAAAGAGAAACAACAAAAGTAAACGTGGGTTGTGACCCAAAGTACGGCGGAATTAGAAAACATTGAGAAATCTTTTAACCT
>CM042150.1:79650398-79665398 GCA_023376005.1 Doryteuthis pealeii
GATAGAGATTAACGTTATTCCCAGGGCATGAAGACCACCAGACACCACCTTCTAGTACTCATATGATAAAAAAGGTTGGGGTTTGCCATAAGAGAAATCGGTTCGGGGCAATCATATAGGTGCTAGAGATTGACGTGACCATCCGATTGATCTGAGGGGGCCTCTCCAACTACCCATCTAGTCCAAGTAAAGGCCAAAGAATATTTTATTTCTACTTTGATTCTTTTTTTATTTTTGTACCCTCTCAGTTGGGCCATGTTTCACCCTGCAAGGGTAACCTGTGTATAACACCAATCTACATGTAATAGTGAGTGATAGTTCTGTAGATCTTGAGTGTGGTGCGCCTCTTTATTGTAATTACTCCCAGGGCCACTCTGTTTCAGTGTTAGTAGCTATTACGATCCCACCTTTGGGTCAAATAAATCTGTTTTTGAACGGAGTCGTATACGATAGAACAGCTTGCAAAAAATCTGAAGAAACAACTGCTCTAAAATGTAAACATGAATGCAATTCCACAATATCTAGGCATAAAATAAGCCTAGATGGATTGACAATCACTTAGAATTAATCTATTAATAATGGAGATTCGCTTTCGGTTTTTGTCAGTAACAAAAATTACGTCACTGCTTACATCACATTACCCAAAATCGTCATAACATAGAATAAAATTTATTCTACGATTTTTGGCATGTTCAAATTTTGAGTGTATTTATTCAATAAATACACTCAAAATTTGAACATGCAACATTAGACAGTCCTCATTGTTTTTTAAAACAAGTTTTAATAAATACATGACTGGTATTATATATCTATTTTTTTTTTTAAATACATATTTAAAATTTACATTTCAAAATTGTTTTATTTTTTAATCCTTTAATGAATTTTATTATTTTACTTACTTAGGGTACAAACTCGCTGACATTGAATTTTTTACTCCCACCCCTCAGGCAATATGTTTCAAAAATCTATTTTTACATCGCCCGGAGGGTGTTTTTTATTTTGTACTAGTCAATCTAATGAATCCTTGTATTTCTCCGTTAAAAATACATTAGTCGCATCTCTACATGAACAGTTTTTAACAGAAAGCAAAAGGTATAAAAACCGGGTATGTAGTGATTATGGTCTATTTCCACCCGTCACTACATACCCTGTTTTTAAGCCTTTTTTCTTTGCAAATCACTTTTTATTAAAAACAAACATTGAGCTCTCAAACGTGACCTGAACTTTGCAGCACCCAACTGTTGGAGGGAAGGACCAGTTTAGAATCATCCTAATACCAAAAAACTTTGGTACCCCACGAAAGAAAGTATATATATATATATATATATATATATATATATATATATATATATATATATAAGGTAAAAAGTAAAAGAACGAACTACGCATGCTCAATTCCTTTTGCCTCTCGCTGCGATAACAACTAAGGTATTTTTTATTTTTGCAATGTGCAGAATACAAGTACTGTGAAACGCTGTATAGGGTCACGGTAAAGCCCCTTTCTCGTTTAAAGACACAGTTGCTTGCGTGACGACCCGCAGTTAAACTCATTTCCAATCGTTCAAGGGTCCGTCCTTTTCGCATTGATAGAATCACGTTTGTGTAATTTCCTACGTGTAACTCGCGGTCAGTTCAAAAGAGACTCAGGAAGAATTCAATTTGGAGAGGCTACTTTATCTGGTCTTTTATGTATCTTCAGTTTCAGATTTACACTCCCCGTGTGAACAACGCTTTATTCAAATTATATCCTAAACCCACAGACGCCGAATGTCCGGTTCAGTCATCCTCCTCTGAATGATGCGGCGTTTTTCAATTATTTGCCATGTCAAATGCACATGACAAAACCGCGAAATCATAATGTCCTCATGATCACTATGGCTTCGCTTAGCTGGGTTTAATTCGTTTCCTGCACTAACAAATTAATCTTATAATATTCCGAATACCTGCCCGTCCCTCGGTACACCTAAGGCTTTGCCATTCTCTTTCTAACCAAAACACGATTCTTCGAAATTGAAAATGTTTTAAAATATATTAAGAGATTCCCTTTAAATTGTGTGTTTTTTGTTTTGTTTTGTTTTTTGGATGGGATGTCTATCAGCATCTATGCTCCATCCACTCGCAATCAGCGCTTACGTATTGTTGTAGTAATCGCTACGAGAATATATAGCTCAGTCACCGTTCCTATATGCATTTAAAACATGACTATTACGACTCGGTATCAAGTCCTAAGGAATACACTTTATCTCATAGGTTGCCAGGCCTAATAAAAAGGAATACAAACCTAATAGAATGCAACAAATTAAAAAATAATACAACTAAAAAAGTTTCCCAACATCCGTCAAATACATCTATAAAGAAGCATACGCAGACTCCCTAACAACATCATATATATAATATATATATTATATATATATATATATATATATATGTGTGTGTGTGTGTGTGTGTGTAGTATAATAAAAATGAAAAAACACAGGTTTAAATGAGTTAAGTGGTGAGTTTATTGGCCGGCGCTGCAGTGTTTCGATCTATTAATTAGGTCATCTTCAGGGCTTTTGTTGGTATGTGGAAGGTGATAAAAAATTTTATCTCAGAATAAGGAGAATATACATATATATATATATATATATATATATATATTATATATATATATGTGTGTGTGTGTGTGTGTGTGTGTGTGTGTGTGTGTCTCTCTCTCTATGTATGTGTTTGAGTGTGCGTGTTTCGATTCGTTTTTTAATATCTTGTTTGAACTAATCTCTCGACTAGACTATAGCCGAAAATCGGGATTTTCAATTCGTTTCGTGCTTTGTCCGTGAAAGCCATTGAAGATACGACGTCAACCCTTTTAGTAGGTCGATTAACATCTCCACATTTGCTTCTATGGCTGTCTTCAATGGAAACCGAACATGAACTGTGTTTAACGTTACCGATGTTCCCTACGATGACCTAACGACCACTGGTCACCGAGGTCGCCAACATGGAATCCTTGTGAACGGTCGCTCTTCGCCTCACTAAATCGGCTGGCTGCGTTGCATAGTCATCGGTCGCCTGAACTACCTCGAGAGGTGAAAAGGTTGATCCAGTCCCGCAGTGATGGAAGAGAGAAAACGTTGTCGTCTCAGACAAATGCCTTCGCAGATTTCCTATAAGATCGACCTGCGTGGGTGTCCTCCCTCATTTACTGTGATTGGAATTCTTATATAAAGGGAGGAAAAAAGATAGACAGTGTGGGATTTAGTAGTGGTAGATGTACAGCGACTTGTCAAGGCGTTGTAAGGAGAGCATGCTAGACTTAACGACTTATTTCTATATTTCCTTACTCACTCGGTGCCTCGCACAGATGGCATTGTACAATACTAAGATTAACTTAATATCTGTATACAGTTAACGAGATGGCAATTAACTCAAAAAGCCAATATCCTATATATATGTATATATATATATATATATATATATATATAAAGATAAATCTAATGAGTCAGACAAACCTACTACAAGTTTCGTTTAGTGCTCTTCAAGGCTAATATCTGACTAAAGAGACTTGGAAAACACATTAAATATAGTACCTACCACCGTGAATCAAGTAAATTAGCATAAACTAAAACGACCAATAGAAAAACAACAAAAACAAAGGACACAATTTAATCTATTATTTTGTTATGTTTTATTTATTTATTTAAAAATGCTTAAGGAAGGAATCTTCGTGATTGAGTAGACCATGACATGAAACACTCCACTTTGGTCTTTACTTGGTCTAGAAGAGCAGTCGTAGAGGCCTCCTCTGATTAATCGACTGGTCACGTCAATACCTAGCACCTATATGATTGTCCCGTCCCTATTGCTCTTATAGCAAAATCCCTATACATTTGTCATATGTTAGAAGGAGTTAGCTGCGAATCTTAGTGCACTGCGTATGACGTTAACCTGCATCAAGTATTGAAGTTCAAATTCTGGAGTTATGTGGATTGGGTAGTACAACTTCATACCCTTTACTCCCATGTCCACCGTAACCCAGAGTGGTAGTACTTGTTAGGGTCCCATGTATGGGTTAAATACATCAGAACGTGAGTTTACAAAAATGAGTTTGAAAAGATTGAATACCTGATGAGAATGAATTGAACAAAGAGTCTTCGGCATCTGATAGCACAAGGTTTGACATGCCGTGGAATCACACCAACCAGCATACTTGATAATAATACGTAACAACAAACTATTCGCTTACAAATCATACATATCCCCAAAGGCATCAATTAACCCTCAGGAGTTGATATGCCATAAAACTAAGTCAAATAAATTATCATTTAAATATAATTTTCATAGTATTATACGCATATATTAACCTTAACTTCATTTGAAATAAGGCCAATCATGAGGAATGAAAATTCAATTTCATTCGGCCAGTCATTCAAGGGAGCAGACGTGCTTAGAAAACCAGTCCTTTGGTTTTGTCTTATATTATTTGGGCTTGGAATTCTAATTGTAGCCCTAGTAGAAATATATAACTATTTAAAATGCCAGCGATGCCCAAATATCGACATTTTATAAAACTGACACTGCATCCCAGGAGTTTCACAACATGTGATTATTAAATTAACCAGAGGTGTGAAAGTAATATGGGAATATTTTACTAACAATCTTTCTAAAGTTGGCACTTTGACCTATTCATTATACGAGGGGGTGCTGAAAAGATCTCAGCCTGACCAATAAGAGAATAAGTGAGAGCTATAAACTGTACATGCTATTCAACACACTTGGAATATTATTTCTTATATGGAGTTAATTATTTTATAATCCATCTACTTTGAAAATTATTTTGCTAGAGGAATTCATTGAAATGTATGAGGTGTTTGGGTCTTTAACCTTTGTTAGGCAAGTAGAGTAGGAGAATGGAAATACTGTATTCCAACCTGTTAGTTCCCGCCTAAGTAAATGGCTTTATATCACATCCTACCTGTGTGTAGAGGTTGGTAAGTATGTATATATTAGAACATTCTAAAACGATATAATTTACAATACGTGAAAATAGCTCACAGGGATTGGGTTAAGATTGATCTGGCATCATAGTTAAATGAACGAAACAGTCTATTAATATCGACTTCATTAAAGACATGTATGGCTTAGTAAAACTTACTTGTTAACCATCACTTATCGATATTATTAAACCTTTGAAATAATAAGATTTTTTTATCTAAACGTTATTTTATTGAATATCGAGAGACCAATATCTTAACAACGCTATTGTATTTTGCTCCAAGTTTTGCATACTTTGGCACAAAGCCAGGATTATGGGGGAACCAGTAAAGATCGAACACACTAGCCATGTCTTGCTAAACATTACCACGCGAGGTGCCCGGTTTGAGTGTTTCCATAAAGATCAGTTGGTTAATAAGAATAAGTTCCAATTACCGTCGAACTGGGAAGACAAAGCAGCAAGCGATTGTAACCTAAATACAAACTCGAATGCTACAAAGTCCACTGCAAAATGACAAAGTATATATAAGACTCCACAATGTCATTCAAATCAAGCAGTCAAGCAACCAATCAGAACTCAAGGAATGAAATGACCCAAATCACCCAGATTTATGAATGGGTCATTCTTGATTCCTATTTATACCAGCTGTCTTGGACACTGCTTGAGTCCTGCTTAGCTGCTGTTATTAAAACCAACAGTAGACTAACTGACTTCAATAGGTTGATTTTTTAAAAATATATTACTTTTCTATGGGTTACTTGGTTATTTGGTAGGTTAGATTTTACGGCAGATACCGAATACTTTATTGTTTTATTCATTTTCTGACTCATTTCTAAACACGTTTTAAAACTCATTTTGTATCTATTTAACGGTTATCGTTGTAGGAAATGGATTCGACATCCCAAATTCAAATCCAGGACAAGGTTATAATTTTACATAACGTTAATACCCGTGCGAAAGATATGAATCCAACTAATCTCCTCCAGCTATGGATACAAAGCAGTGTAATTTGGGTCCTTTAACCTTGCTATGGTAACTCATCTAGGAGAAAGAAAATTCTGAATCAAAACATTTTAAACTCCGCTAAAAATAGACCTCTTGAAGAAAGGTTGTTAAATACATATAGGAATGCACTGGAAATTATTTTTCTATGGAAATACAATTTATATGATATTCTATGAAAAATTAAATGTGTACTCTCCATATATATATGTATGTATGTATGTATGTGTGTGTGTGTGTATGGGTGGGTGTGTGGGTGGGTGTGTGACAAGTATAGGTGCGTGTATGTCAAGGTTTAAACGGGGAAAAATCATGAGAAAGTTGGAAAATATTTATATGCTGTCTTTGTGTCTGAGTGTAGGTGTACGTCTGTTTCTGTGTATCCCTTTTATATATATATATAAATATATATAATATATATAAAAAATTGAAAATTAATCCTCTTAGACAAGTCGTCATAGGTTAAAAAGCTCAGTCTGCCAAACTATTTTCCACCAGAACTGGTGAAGAATAGTTGGATGCATACTATTAGCACTATGTGAAATACCTCATCCAACATTTGAGCACGTGTCACCTCATCCATTTTTTACGCCTATATGTAATAGTTATATTACACAATGGACACCTCCAAAGAAGACGCCAGGGGCTTAAATTTATTGGAGGCTTCTAGCTCAATACGAGGTCAGTGCACTAACATGTAGAAGTTTGTATGAGTGGATAGAGAAGGTTAAAAGTAGCCGGACAAGCATAAAGCATGAATAAAGATGCGAAAGAAGCAGTGTATAAATGGTTGTAGAAATAACCAAAAACCCTCTTGGGGGGGGAATATTCTTGGAACTTCTTGGAGGGAATACTGGACAAAGTGCATCAAAAATAAGCAAAATGATGTACTTGTTTATCCACTACGTTTTTGTAAATCTATTAATAATGGACATTGGTTGTATTTCTGTCTGTAACAAAACTTACGCCATTACTTACGTCACAATATTCTCTATTCATAATGAAAATCTAATTTATAGTAAAAAATCGTTAATGCATAGAATAAAAACATGCCTATATATATTATATATACTCAAAATGTGAGTAAGCAATTTTTAAAATTGTTTTATACTCTCACCCCTCTTTTTTTTTTAGTAACAAGAAGTTTACAAATAAATAAATACCAATGATTTTGTCTAAATTTATATGCAAAATATTCAAAATAATTATTTCATTAATAATTTATAGATGCACGCAACATATTATTTGAGGGGGGGGGGCATAACTAAGTTTCCATTTCAAATTGTTCTATTTTATTTTTTACTCCTTTAATAAATGTGATGATTTATCTTACTTATGGTAAAAACCCTCTGAATTGAATTTTTAACCACTCGCCCCAGGCAGTAACTTTCTAAAAATCATTTTTACACCGCCCGGAGGGTGTTTCATTGTGGCTAGTACAAGAATGCAGATAATCTTGAGTAGTATTCTTACATGGCTACAAACATCTAATGTTTAACAAGTGAAACAGAATGATTTTTCTTGTAGTTTCACTTTCACTTTTAATCAATTTTAGTAGGTTTATGAAAATGATATAGTCATGGCCTCCTTTCTCCAACAGTGATGCTGATTTTTTTGATTTAGTGAGTCCCCGGGAAAATCTATGGGTCCCTAACAAAAGACGCCTCAACTCCTACCTTGTAAACTACCCTGTATACCAGTATGATAAAAGCATGTGCCAACACCACTCGACACAAAATATGTGAGCGGTACTCTTAAACAACTAATGGGTTAATCGTAGTTGCAGTAGCAAATAATATATTTTTGTTCAATGCTTCAATCAGGTCTGTGATGCATCTTTTTTCAAAGACTGGCATTTTTCCCCATATTGTTTTTTGATGAAGCTCCATAGTTGTTTTAATCACCGCATCATCGTGGTCGACGGATGTCTTGTGTGAATAATTTGATTAACACATCTCTTTTTTAGAACAGTGCAGGCGGCAAGGAGCTGGTTTATGTATGGCGTGGGTGTAAATGTAATGCATTATGCAATAGATTATATTACTATTCGACTATTATTCAACTGACGATAGCGTGCATCTTGCTTGATTGACAAAGTTTCTAAAGATTTACTTGTAAAGCCATTTTTACTGAACGGGTGGTCGATGGAGGTTGTAAAGCAATCGGTTAAGAGTAGACTTGTATGAGGGGAAGTCAGCGTGGAAACATATTTTTCATATTAAAATAAAAGCAAAAAAAAAAAACTCTGCTAGGATATTAGTTCTGTGTGAGATCATTTTAAAGTTGGTTATTTATTGTGAAGATCAGAAAGAAAGAGACAGGTATTTTTTTTTAGATAAAATAGAATATTGATGAGGAAATTGACTTGACACAATTAAGAGGATTCCTAGACGATTAGTGTGAAAAGGAATTTCTAAAGATCCAGTGTGTTATCCGAATTCTTAACGCGTTCGGGGGGAAGCCTGAAACGTTTGAAATGTTTAGGACTGAGGACTTAAAGAAAAAAAGAAAAGGGAAGGAAAGATGCACTAAAACTTAGCATTAATAGAATCAATTATATAATGAATTCTCTCTTTGGTTGGAGAAATATTTGAAAGAAAAAAGAAAGAAATCTAAAAATAAAAACAGTTGAAAAGCGAATATTTTTAAAACGAAGAAATCTTCTCAATTTGATGTTGAATTGGTTAATTTAACTTTGACGGGTGAACAAATCGTCAAAGAAAATGAAAACAATTTTAATATGAGGCAATTTAGAGAAACCAAAAATCTATAGAAAATAATATATATATATATATATATATATATATATATATATATATATATATATATATATGTGCTCTATAATTTAAGTTACTATACGCTATAATGTCCTCATCCTTATACTAGAATAACCCTACTATGAATTTAATGTATTACACTATAATTTAACCTAATATACAAAATAATTTAATGTATTATACTCTACAATTTAGAAGTAAAACTTTGAATATAACCCTGCTGAGCTCCGCTTAAAAATTGACCTTGTGTCACATACTGGCATGTAAAGGGGTTGGTAAATAGAAAAGAAAATTAAAATTACCCAATTATTACGGGTGTGATTTAACACACGGACACAAATATGTGGCAACCAGCAAAGATCGAACGCTCTTTTCAGTAGTAAAGCATCAACGGGAAGATGGGGCTGGTATATATATATATATATATATATATATATATATATATATATCTGTGTGTGTGTGTGTGTGATACTCTTTAATTTAATGTATAATAATATATACATTAATGTACTATACTTCCTCCCAACTAACAAAACCATACAAATACTGTCTCTGTTATTACTATACTGATAAATACTGCCTCTGTTATATACAATACCTTTTATAGATTCATGTAATGAACCGAGATTTCTTTTAGACCTCTGTTAGCAAAGCTGTGTGTTGAACTGAGTCAGATATGAGCGAACGTGTCATGGCCGACTTATAACATCCGGGATGAAGCCATATTTGATCCCATGTCTCTTAAAAACACTTGTGACCTGATCTTGGGAAAACTGATGAGTTACTGCTCACGTCAGATACTTGGAATAAAAGGCTTAACATAATGACTATACACTGACTATCTTTTAATGAAACTAAGAGATATCTTTATACAAAGATGTCTACGCCCTGGGGTTAAGTTTGAACATGGTTGATGTTTCTGTGAATATTGTGAGATCATGGACAAGGGGTCAGAGAGCCCGGTAGTTAAGTGTCCAAAAGGTTATTCTGCTTATTGTAACTTGTTGATGAGCAAGCTTGTTTCATAGATCAATTTGCGCATGTACGGAGTTCAGCGATGACCGGGTGTCCCACTTATTCGTATATCAGGCTATGCTGAACGTAGGAAACAGTTTGAGCGGCTCCACTGAGAGTTGTGCTAAATAAGCTTGTCTAGCAGACAATTAGGTTAAGTTTCAGTTAATTGGTATTTTGTAATTTCATCAAGCTATGTTTTTGTTTGTTTCATGGTGTATATAGGTCTGCTACTTTTAACACGGCTACTTTTCTTTTTCTTTCCTTATTAATTTATTTATTTATTTTCTTTTTTAGAAACATCAAGTTTAAAACTGGGGACATAGTGTATTATTTTGATTTCTAGGACTCTTGTACTCATCTTTATTGTGATATATATATATATATATATATATATATATATATATATATCTTATTATAATGGAGATTGTGTGTTTGTTTGTCTGTAACCGAAACTATATTACTACTCAAGTCACTATCCATTTAGTTATTATACATCCATTGTCCATGAATCATTTTTATTTAAGCCTCAATTATTAATAAAATTGTTTTTTATTATTAATACTGCTGGCCGTATCTACGTACTAATAACATGCAATGGTATTCATATGTACAGCAAATAGCTGTTTACAGTGTGAACGACAAGCCTAATTTGCATATTGATATCTAAAATTTGATTTTAATAAATATGTGCTTGGTATTGTTGATTTCTAATTATTTGATTTTATCTTAATGAATATGAGCAAAAATCTCGGGGATAAATCTTAAAAGAAATCAATTAACAAAAAGAAATAACTGTAATTTTATTCTTTACTTCCTAATTTAACTAAATAGTTAAATTAGAAAAGTTTAGCAAGGAAACACGGGGGTGATGGAAGAGGAAGCTTCAGCTGTTAAATATTCGATTATACCACTCTCTGTTTCAAATAATTTTATCTGCATTCTTATTTAGTTTCTTTAGACTTTCTAATTTAATATAATATTATGTTTTATGACATTAATACTTGCACCCGGAGGGTGCATATATTTGCTAGTATATATAATATACCAAACTTGTTGGTAGATCCTCGCGGTGAAAAAAAAAAAACAGCAAATAATTTGATTGTAAAAATATACAACCAAACATCACCCGGGGAGAAAAAAATTTTGGAAAAAAGAAAAGACCAAGATAATCGTACCAACCAAAAATAATCTATTGGTACAATATTTAACCAAAAGAAAAACAATTTTTATGTATATATATATATATATATATATATATATATATATATATATATATTCATACAAAACTGCCAGGAAACTAAAGCTAATAAGTAAAAAGTGCTCAATACCTAAGTAGAGAAAATAATAAAGATAAACCTAATGAGTCAAATAAACCTACTAAAAGTTTCGCTAAGTGCTCTTCAGGGCTAAGATCCGACTGAGAGTCGGATTTTAGCCCTGAAGATTCCCTGTCGTCATATTAGAATATACGAATTGACTAAAGAAAAGTAACAGTAAAATCGTAAAGTCGCCGGGGTGGCCTAAAGTTAGTATCAGCCAGACAGGGAGAGAATCTATCCCCTTTTTACTAGCGCTAGACCAAGGAGATTGTTTTGGCGTCGGGCGCCACACTTACCAGCAGCACCTCACTTTACCACACAGATCCCCGTGCTACTCCTACGCTGAGTTGACAAGGGCCAGTATCGAACCCGGAACCTTGTGGTTCCTAGTCGGACTATCTAAAGACTGAGCTAAATCGGCCCTAAAGAGGAGTAAAACCCCTAAAATAGAGTGTCATAGTTAATAAACTGCATCCAGGGCTTTTATGAGTTTTGGGAACCCCTAGTAGTCATTACTCAGGTCCAATCTGATCCAGAGCGGCAGCTGTTAGGGGTCTCATCGATGGGTCGAATAAATTTATTTGAAAATTATTAGATAAGAATACTTGAAGCCATATAACTGTGTGCAAACAAAGGATTATAATTAAATATGAATCGTTATGCGGACTACAGAGATGACCTAGCGATTCTCGTAAATACTCCTGCGCAAGCCGAACAACATCTGTATAGATTAGAGAAGGCAACAACAGGCCTCTATATGAATTAGGATAAAACGGAGCTCATATGTTTTAAACAAGATGGACAGATCTACAAACTGAATGGTAAGCCACTGAAATTAATAAACCAGTTCAAATACCTAGGGTGTAATATCTTATCTACAGAAAGCGATGTTAATATACGCATAGGAAAGGCATAGACCTTTATATACGGGTTATTGATCATGTGGAAATTTGATCTCACTGATAAGATAAAGTGAAAATTCTCCTAAACTGTAAGCGTGTCAGTTGTTATTGTATGGTTGAACCATTTGGATTCTAAAGAAACGTTTTGTGAAAAAAGCTAATGGGAACTATACAACGATACTGCATCCTGTCTTCAACAAATATTGAAAGCAGCACCCGATTAAAAACACTGTATGACCAAATGCCCACTATCACACAAACTGTTGGAATATTTTTTATATATATATATATATATATATACCAACCCCTCCGCACGAGATGGGTGTGACACAAGGTCAATTTCCTAAGTGGAGTTCAACAGGTTTGAATTCAGAGTTTTCCTTCTCCTAGACAGTTTGCCTAACCAAGGTTAAAGATCCCAGTCTGCACTATTTACCCAGAGTTGGAAGGAGAATAGGATTCATACGTTTCCCAGGGGTATTAGCGCTAAGTGAAATGCAATTACCACGTCCAGGATTTGAACTCTAGGCGACGAGTCCATTTCCCATGACTTTAACCATTACACCACGCGCTTTTTAATATAAGGTGTCCAGCAATACACCACCTAAATTTATAACTGGGCAAGGTCACATGGTCTATTCCTCCGCCAATCAATAGCCAGAATGCGTGGCTGATTGACAACTTAAACACTGATACTTTCATAGTCCACTTATAATACTGAGGATTGTTTACCATAGGATTACCAAGGATTTCCGCTGGACAAGCTCTCTTGCTTGAAGGCTAAAAGTATAGCCCATAAAAACGTAACAAGACTAACAAGACAGGGGAATCTGCGATGTCAGCGTGATTTGGCGATAATGACGAGTATTAGGAATTATTTCTTGAAGCTATAGCTAATTCTAGATTATTCAAATCCTTAATCTTGGGCTAGACGGGCGGTCGGAGAGGCCCCCTCCGATCAATCGGCTGGTCACGTCAAGCCCTAGCACCTATATGATTTTCCCAACCATATTTCCCTTATGGCAAGCCCCAACCCCTTTTTATCATATGGGTGCTAGAAGGCGGTGGCTGCGGGTCTACATGTCCTGGGAATGACGTTAAACTCTATCTGATGGTAAGGTTCCAGTTCTGGAGGTTTGGGGAATGTGGAGCACCCCTTCATCACCATTGCTCCCTGGTCCACTCTGACCTGGAGTGGTAGTACCTGTTAGGGTCCCATCTATGGGTTAAATAGAAAAATGTATTTATAAAAAAATTGTATTATCCATTAAGAATTAATTTATTTCAAAATTTTATCGGCATTAAATGACCCACTGAGGTTGATATGCCGTAAAACAAAACAAACCAAATCAAATCCTTAGTTACTTGGAACTATATGAATTTAAAAAATATTTGTCCTGGTGTAAGATTAAAATACCTTTAACTTCTCAATTTTACTTTAATTTCTAAAAAAAAAAAAAAAAAAGACTAAAAGACAGGACACAGTGATGTAACTAAAAGTGAGGATTTATTTTAAAATACATATAACGCAAAACCAATCACTAGCTTCGTGTTTATAGCGACGGTAACGTATCTTAACTTCTGTGAACTGTTTAGCCGGTGGATGTTTAATGGCATATCAGCTGTTATGGGTTATTTAATCAAAAAGCAAAATTTAAGCAAAATCATGTTTGTTTTTCATATATATGATTTCTTTAACTTCCTGTATATAAATATATTGATAAAAATAATTTTCTAATTTGGTTATTTTGTTTAATGGCATATCAACCCTTGTGGGCCACCCAATGCCAAATCCTGTCTTTTTGGATGATTTGTAAGCAAATAGTCATGTACATTAATAAACTGGTAGAATAATTTTCATTAACTTGCAAACAGATCTAAATGACATAGGTGCGACCCTAACAGGTACTATAGGGTCGGACGGGTACTGGGATTAATTGCAATAAAGGGGGTACTCAACACTGCCAAATTTGACCATTACTACTAAATGCTGTTTAGCGTCATACCCAGGAGATTTCAGCAAAGTGGGTTCAACCACCGATTTATTTAACTCTTAAAGTCCTAAGACGCGGGCGAAAGTCTTCCCGAAAGGCGCCGGATCCGTCATTAAAATTAAGAATCTAACAAGTTCGAAATCTAAAAGCGGCCGGCCTCCCGTCGAAAGGGAATCGGGTTAATATTCCCGAACCCGGACTCGGAGAGGGCCCGGGGGTGGCGACGCTGTTGGCAGCGGCGACCTTTACGGTCGTCGTCGTCGGTGGCGGCCGTTGCTTTCCCGGGTGAAACCGCGGTGACGCAAGCGAGCCCGGAGACGTCGCCGGGAGCCCCGGGAAGAGTTCTCTCTTCTTCGTAAAGGACTCGGCTCGTCCGGAGATACGGAAAAGGTATCTGTAGAGCGCCGCGGCTCGGGCGGCGTCCGGTGCGCTTTCGGCAGCCCTGGAAAATCCGGGTCCGGTTTTTTCGCAGCTCTCGAGCCGGTCCGTACCCACCATCCGCAGCAGGTCTCCAAGGTGTACAGCCTCTCGTCGATGGCATCAATGTAGGTAAGGGAAGTCGGTTGGAAGTCACATTCGTTTTAACTAATCAGCCCCAAACAATAACCTTTGTTTAAATTTAATATTAAACATATGTAGAAATCTTTGATTTAAGGGAAATAATAAGTAACTTTAGATGCAAAGGTCATTTTTAGCCATTTTTTATATATCCTTATAGAATGCTCTGTACTTAGAAAAATCTCAACAGGATGTTAAGAGTTAAAGTATAATTGTTTAGCCGCTAAATGAGGATCGAACTAAACTACCGTGGTTTGAAAGATTAATTTATTGAGGATTTCTCTGAAGTGGAGCCGACCAGCTTGCATGTGCGCATTGTTTTAAAATTTCTAATCGCACAATGACCTCCTCTAAAGCAAATGTGAGTGAGTTTGTCTCGTGAATTATAGACCATAAATGTAATTTTTTCTAGTTGATCTATAAACGTCACTTACTACTGAAATTGATTTACTCCAT
>CM042150.1:79682898-79705398 GCA_023376005.1 Doryteuthis pealeii
ACAACGCATACTATTAAAAGGAAGACATCGCTTACGTTTTAGGTTGTAGATTATTGCCAATGTTTCTCTTCCATTACCTAGTTTGTTGGTTATTTTTTGGAGATTTTACGGCTTGTCAACCCATGGGTTATTTTATGCTGAATACGTTTTTTGCTTTATTCATTCTTATAGGGTATTCAGTTTTTAAATTATTGTTTGAATTTAAAAAATAAAGCTCATTTTTTTAAATAATCTATTTAATCCATGGGAACCTAACAGTACTACGACTCCGGTTCATAGTCGACCTGGGAGTAATGGTAATAAAGGGTACTCCACACTCCCTAGAATTCCACAATTGGAACACCACCACTAGATGCAATTGAAAAATATATCCAGGACAGTATTATCTTCAACCATCGCCTTCTAGCACATAAATGATAAAATGGGTTGCGGTTGCCTTGATCAATTGGGTTGGAAAAATTGCATATGTGTTAGGGCAGTCGATTGATCCCAGGAGGTCTCTCCAACCGCCAGTCTAGCCCACACACGCCCAGTAGGTGCCCCTTTGGGGGAGGATCTTATCACTCTACAGAGGTGTAGTTGGCGTATTCAACATACCGTTTCTCTTCTAGTTAGAGACTCTGCGTGGCTCAATGATCATTGATGCAGTAATCAGATTCGGTAAACTGATCAAATTCATGCCAATGCAGTTTTGCACTGCCTATCACGTCTACCTCCGCTTCGTCAGTTATGAATTTAAAAGAAGAACAAGGTCAATTAGACCCTCTATCCATGGTGGTGGACAACCAGTCTAGGTGAAGAGCAACTATAAGTACAGTGAAGAAGAACATAATAATCAACTTCCCAATCTATTCCAAAAAGAATTTTAATAATCAACATTTTACTAATAAAGAAAGCTGAGAAGGTGGTGCTTTTTTGTGTACTATCTATGGATTAAATAGAAAAAAGTGTTTATAAAAAATGAGTATCCATTAAGAATGAATTTATTTAAAAAAATATTAAATGACCTACTGAGGTTGATATGCCGTAAAACAAAATAAAACCAACCAAACCAAAACTCTCTTTTAAAATAGTGAGTAAAAGTTCAATGATAAATCCGAAGGCATTCGAAAAACGAAAAGGTAAATGGAGCTAGAAAATAGTTATCCATTGCTCTACGTAAAATGGGTCTCCATGGTGAAATTAACAAAAAAGCAAAAATGCAATTGTTCATTTGGTCTAATAGTTATTGTTGTGGATAATTCAAATTACAATTAAGGACGTTTTCGTTTACATCGCATAAAAACTCCCTGAGACATGTCTGAATCTGTTTCCTTTCCGCGCCCCAGCCAATCTACAGTTAAACTATCATAACAAACTGGGTTAAACCTGGTCTTGGTGGGCAATTAGTTTAACGAAAAATCTGAACCTCCTACTAACACACCATGAGCAAGTGTGGCCAGGTAATGTCTCTTATTCTAAATGTTTTACAGATTGGAAGAAAACCTATTAAAGAAGACACGGAAGGAAAGCATTGACAGGATAGTCTTGTATAATATTGATTAATAAATCATTTGTATGTTAAAAATGAATTGCTTATCATTGTTTAGGTCTGGATAAATAGCAGTAAATCACCGTTACGAAGAAGTTTATGCGTACATGTATGTATTTCAGTGAGTATGTACATATATTACTGACAGCATAGGAATATTTTTGTAGGGCTGATAAGTCGTATACGTATAAGTTCCTGTATTCTTTGCCAGAGGTATTGTTTTTTGTTAACATTCTTTTAACTATTTTTTTAGAATTGTTTGGAGTTGTTGCTTCTGCTACTGCAAGTATGAATATATATATATATATATATATATATATATATATATAATAATATATATATTATATATATATATCTTTTTTTGTTGTTTTTTTGCCTTTCTATCATTATCTTTACACTTGTCGCGTCCAGTCTTTGATTGTGTCACTAATCAAATGCATCTGACACTTTACAACTGACGTTTGTCAGAACCACTTAGAATCTGAATTGTTTCAAGAAGACACATATGAACCCCTGAAACAAAACAGGCAGCATATATTTTAAAAACAGCATCAAAGAAAGAAAGAAAGAAAGAAAGAAAGAAAGATTATCAGTAAATTGTGAATTCAGACAAAACTTTCACAAGTTTATCTTTATTTTACAATTTGGAAAACATTGTAAGCAAATTCATGAGGGTTCAAGTGATTTAATAATACGCTCTTTTCACTCATTAAAGTGTCCGCCTGTCCACTTATGAAGTTATTAGATGAGTGTCCAGCACTTCTTCAGAAAATTAAAGATTAAATACACAGTTGAAACATATTTTGTCTCCGAACAAAAAGTTTTAAATATAAATGATTATTCCTGAAGTAAGAAATTGAAACAGAAATTAGATTACTGAATATATACTAGGCTCATTTGTCAGCTGGGGATGATGTGTTATGTTTAAAGTACTTTTAAAGTTCTATGTTCCATCATAAAAAGGGTGAAGGGAATCGGTCTGAAGTTTGTCAATCGGACTGTAGAGGACAGACGGTGTCGGTTATGAATTAAATCCTAACGGATGAAATTATGCAAAGGTTATATTAAAAGTAAAAGTAGATGAATGGTAACGATAGCTAAAAACAAGAAAAGATGAAGCCAGAGAAATTTTGAATAAACTCCCATTAAAGAGCACATTTTACCAATTATGAAGTAAAAGATGAAATCATGATATGCTCTTAATTTGGATTCCATTGCGCTAATGCGAAAATAATCCAGAAGAATAAACTCATTGTAAAGAGATTAAAGGATAATAAGTAAATGTCACTTAGAGGAGAGAGAGGGGGATTCTGGTCTGAAAAGAAACACATGATTGAATGGTTGGCTGGTTGGTTGGTTGGATTTTACAGCATGTCAACCCTTGGATTATTTTAATAAATACATACATAAATAAATAAATAGATAAAAAGAATGAAATTGAAATTGATTGAACAACGGCTATCACGACCCTTCCGCGTGGCGTTATAAAAAAAACCACGAGACGCGTGTTTATAACGTCCAAAACAAAAGAAAACAAACCAAAAAAAAAACACACAAGACCGCGTCCATTTCAGAAAAAGTCTCTGATGATGAAGTTTCTTTGAAATCGATAAAACTAAACATTATTTTATTTTTATACGCATTGTAATTGCTTTCTTAACATAAATAAATAATACAACTATTTTTATTTATTTAACCCATTGAGGGGACATTAAGGGGTACCTACACTCTGGGTCTGAGTGTGCCTGGGAGTAATGGTAATGAAGAGATGAACCACACCCCCCAGAGATCCGGAGTTGGAATCTCACCAATAGATGCAGTTTAATGTCATAGCCAGGACACTAAAACCCTCGACCACAGCTTTCTAGCACGTATTTGATAGAAAGGGTTGGATGTTGACATAAGTGCCAAAGTGGAGTGTTGCATGTCATGATCTACTCAGCCACCAGTATTCTGCTTAGACATCACGGGGTTGCCACTCACGGCCAAAAAGTGGTTCCATTTGGGGGGTCTTACACCTCTGAAGTCGACATTCTACAGCCCCAGCCGATGGTGGAGGCGGAAACTCAGCAAGAGACTATGGTAGAAAATGATTACAACTTATTTTAAACGCATGTCAACCCGTCTGAGGTTAATTTACGCCTAGATGTTAAGGCATTGCGTAAATTGATCGTTTATATTTATATCCTTTGTATAGTTTCTTTTGTACACAGTTATATTATATCCAGTATTGATATCTAATACAAATAATTTGAACACGTTGTATAGTATCAAGTATTCCCTTCTTATACAAATAATTTTCAAACAGATTTATTTGAATGATAAATGGAACTCTAACGTGTACTGCCACTCCGGGTCATAGTGGAACTGGGAGCAATCCTAATGTAGGGGTACTCCACACTCCGCATATCTCAAGAACTGGAGCACTCGCCGAGGATGCAGTTTAGTGTCACGCACAGGTCTCCCATTTTTGAAGAGTCATGCTCCTCTGCATGGGATAGAGTAAGGGTATTCTATGACTCGCCGACAGGGTGGAGAGTTTAGTTAGACCACACAAATTGTATGCAAATGTAGATTCAGGAAACATTATTCATTACAGCAAATCACATTTCCAACTCAAAAGATGATAAAATATCATAATATAGCCTGACCCTATTTTCTTATGGTCTGCATATACATACTTATGTAATCGTAATAATTATTTCAGCAACACGCTTAGCTCGTAGCAGCGTCTTCAAAAATATGGTTGTTATTGATGTATCTGGTAATTTTTCGCTAAGCTTGTTGCACTTGAAATAACTTATTGCACAAGCAAATTTAAAGTTGTTTCCATTCATTTATTCATTGTATTGCTCTGTTCGTTCACATACCTGAAACAAGACTCATCGTGCTCACACTACGGATAACCTGTATAATTACAGTTGAATCCCCCATGGATTGACCCACATCACCACACATATATATATAGAGAGAGAGAGAGAGAGGGGGGGAGAGAGATGTGTGTGTGTGTGTGTGTGTGTGTGTACGCTTGCACGAATAAGCACCCCATTATATGTATAAAAGAAGTATGCTTAGTTGTAGCTAAAATCGGATGTATGAGGCATCCTACGAGAATCGAACACACTATTAATAGTCTACCAGTTTATCTTGCTAACTCATACCAGACGCAAGGCGACCAAAAACGTACAAAATAAACACCAATATGAAACTGTAAAATATATTTAAAACAAAGACAAATTAAAACGCACGAACGAAGTTGGATTTGAATAAAACATCAAGACCGAAAGCAGATTTATCTGAAGCGTAGAAGAAATATCACAGTATGTTCTAAGCCGTTAGCGACTTTGTTACTAAATTAGCTTGTCTAATCCTAAAACAATAAAAACAACTAAAAACAACTAAAGCAAAAACAAAGAAAATAAATTTTGAAAATGAAAATCACGTTTTAAAACCGTATCATACCAAGAACTATAGTTAAATATGAATATTTCAACAAGATTTGGATGTACTTATTTACTCTTAGATTACAAATGGTGTATGTGTTTATATCATTTGAGTCTTCCTTCTATAGCCGATATCTTTTGATTTACTTCTTTCATCTTAATTTGCTGTTGTCTTTTTAACCTTTTTAGCCAAGTGTGTGTTTGAGTTTTTGTTTAAAGTATTTGTTTGTTGTCGTAGTTTTTTTATTTGTTCTTACATTCTGAACTCCCACCCAGCTTTTGTGCTTCTGTTTGGTTCTCTGTTTGTGTTTCGTAGGGGTGCACCAATTCTATCGCAGACTAACTTTGCTCCTGCATAGTTAAGGTTATTTAGGTCTGAGATATTGTTTGTTGGGATGTTCATTAATATTTTGTTTATCCTTTTATTTAGACAGGCACATGGCCAAAGTCATCTCATATATATGTTAATGATAAAAAAAACCTGAAGAAAGATTCAAAACATTATAATGGCCACTGAAAAATAAATAAAATATAAGATGAGTTTGGCCTGTCTAAATAAAAGATATCAGTGGTCTGAAGAAGCTCGTGGGCATACTCACGAGTGGAAATGGTCCATAACCACGATACCCATGGTATTTAAGGCCTTTTTATTCACAAATAACTTTGGTCTGTTTACAATAATTAAACATTGAGCTCTCATACGGAACCTGAACTCTACAACAAACTACTGGTAGAGAATAGGACCAGCCTAGAATCACCTTGTACCAAGAAACTTGGTACCGCACCAAAGTATATATATATATATATATATATATATATATATAAGAACCCCGCTCACTGATTTGAATTATCTTAAATCTCTTAATTGTGGAAAAACACATTGAAAGGTGGCATTCTACTTTTGGTCAAGGGTGTATCTTCATATAGCGACAAAGCAGACACTGACAGACAATCTTCTTTACCCTCTATTCATGCCAGGAATTATCTTCCTATAGAAAATTTATTTTTCAGTGGCGATCATAATTGAATCTTTCTTCAGGTTTTTTTTAATCATTAACATACTTTCCAGCTTTCCAACATTTTGCCTAGTGTTCTTTGGAAAATCGTATTTCCATCATTTAAAAGCAAAATAGAAAAACGAGATTGCCCTCGTGAAGATAATAGGCCAAAAAGATTCATAAAATAGTGTTGTTAGAATGTGTATGATTGGATCACGTATCATGACTGATTCACAAGTACGGGATGTGCACGTATTTGTACAGAGGAATGAAAAGCCAGAAAGAAGGTCTACATAGATACATTTGCAGCAATGTTGCTAGATAGATATCTTCAGTGATATACTGACAAAGAAGCAGATAAATAAGTACAGAAATATAATTGTATTGTGAGATTTACATTTACAGATGGATAAATAGATAGACAATGCAAGATAAGTTATACAGTAGAAGATAGATAGATAAATAGATAGATTGGAATGTAACATGATAAAGGTGTCGGGTCATGGCTAGATGGTATCAGCATCTTTAAGTGCCTTAAAAAAACAGAATAAAACTAAATACGGATGAGTCACCTGCCTGGGATCAGTTGATTAAACTTAAAGTACATTTTGATCACATGATCACACTTCCACCGGGAAAAAAGATGTGATCGGTTATTGGATCTTAACGGCGTGGGACAACATTTCAAAAGATGTGTATTTCTTTTAATAAAAGTAGAAATTTAACAGTAAACACAAGAACATCAAGCAAAAACTTAAAACAACGACAAAATAACATACAGAGGTAGATATAATGAACATACGGAAAAAATCACGCACAATCACTCACACACACACACACGCATATATATATATATAATATATATATTATATATATGTGTGTGTGTGTGTGTGTGTGTGTGTGTGTGTGTGCATTATATAGATAATATTAGATGGTATATTTGAAAGTAAGCAGAGCACGATATTATAGATGGAGTATTCATATTTAAGGTAGTGTCCGCATAGAGTCAACTGCGTATGGTTTCTGATAGTTTCTTGACTATTCTATATTCAGACCAAATTGTTTTTCACGTTACCTTAACACACACACAAACACACACACAAACACACACACACACACACACACACATATATATATATATATATATATATATATATATATATATAATATATAAATAACTGAAGTTGACTTGTTATAGCATTTCTAGTTAAATTTTAACTAGAAATGCTATAACAAGACAACTTCAGTTCCATTGATCTTCTGAAAAAGAGATTTTATCTGGAAAAGTCAAGAATAAAATACAGGTTAACACACAACACCATTGTTACCTTATTCTTTACACCTGCATTGTGATTGCCTTCAAAATCAACCTCCAAACCAATATATATATATATATTATATAATATATAATATATATATATATAGATATAGATATAGATATAATTTAGAGAGAGATATAGTGCAAAAATAATTTAAAACTAAGATCATTCTTTCATTTTTATAGCCTGGGAATATTAGCTAGGATTTCTGAAGATGGTGTTCAAACTTCAAAGAATAATTAAATGACAATCGCTAACAAGTCTTAACAAGTACGTATATACTTCAAATATAGATTAAATAAAATATTCCTGTTACTTACCATTCAACGTGTTAGAATTCTGACATAACGATTAACACCGGCTCAAAACATGAACATTCGTAGAACAGTAGCAGCAAATAAACCACTTACCTGAAAATAAAAAAAGATATACATTATTAAAGTTATCATGTTTTGCTGAGTTTAAATACTATATGCTATAATATCTTTTCGACACACCTTGTGTGTGTTTTATATATATATATATATATATATATATATATATATATATATATATATATATATATATATATATACAATACATTTGACGGTTTGTGTCGTAAACTCGTTAGCAAATTTTATAAGGGTATTGCAACAGATATCTACATCAAAAATAAAATCAATATTTGAAACTATGATTTTGGCCAGAATCAACATTTGCTCGCATGAAGGGTGATAGAAAGATAAGTAGAAAGAAAGAAAGAAAGAATGAAAGGACAGAGAAAGAAAGACAGAAAGAAAGAAAGAAAGAAGGGACAGAGAATAAAAGGAAAACAAATAAAAAAAGGTATGAAATTGTGAAAAAAGAAATCGGAAAGCAAAAGAGCAAATTAACAAGTCTGAAGCCAGAGAAGAAAAGAAAGAACTAAATAGACCAATCGAAAGGAAGGTAGTTTTTACGCATGCCCATCAAATGCCAATAGCTGAAAGGCGTCTCTTCATAAAAGCTCGTTCAGCTGATCAAACACTTTCTTTGTTCTCTCAACACGGCTGATCAAGTTATTTTAAACTGACATCATGTTCTTAGCTTCTTTTTTTCTTCTATGTAGTTTTCACTCTTTTTCTGAATCTCATTTTTCTCGTTTTCCTCTTTAAAAAAAAGAAAAAGAAGGAAAAACGAGTCGACGCTTCTTACCGACACGCTTTTGTTGTTATTTTCCTCGATGCTTACGCGCCTTTTTATCAGACTGCCAAAATCTTGAAACGAAGTGTCAAGGTATGTGGACGGGTCAAGAAAATGTTTGGTTCCGGCTTCAATCTGGAAGGCAGGCGTAATGCCTTTTCGAACCCGGATGTCAAGAAGCTTTTACAAACGTCCAGGGTGAAGTGACACATGTCATTCCGACAAATGATAGTTGTACTGATTGCTTTATCATCTGGACGCTGTTTAATACTTTGGCGCGCGCGGGGAAACTCCAGGTATTATCGACGGAAAACACGTAAGTGACCCCTTGCTAATCCCAGATTCTTATTTATTTATTTATTGTCTATCTAGTGTGTCTTGAATCTAAATTCCAATTTGTTGTTTCCGTTGGATCACGAGCATTGATTCCCCTTTCCTGGCATTTATAAGGGCAATGTGACTGACTTGACGGGGTATATCTCCTTTCAGGTTGTATTGTGTTACATGATACCTGCAACAGTTGTAAGGTTCTAATTCTGGAGCTCTAGGCACTAGGGAGTACACCTTCATTGCCATTACTTCCAGGTCTACTGAACCGAAGAGATAGTACCTGTGAGGGCCCCCTCTATGGGTCAAATAGATCAAAACATCAGATTAGACAGATTTGAATACCTAACAAGTATGAATTAAAAAAAACGTCGATAGCATAAAATAACCCAACACAGGTTAACAAGCCGTAAAATCCATTTAAAAAACGTCCAACTGGTGGGGTTTAGAATATAAAAAATAAATTGCATAGATATATAATGGGTACTTATTTGTGGACTGCTCTGTTAGCTCAGTCGGTAGAGCGTTCGGCTAGAAACCACAAGGTTCCTAGTTCGATACCGGACCTCGCCAATCTAAGCGTATGAGTAGCACAGGGATATGTGCGGTAAAGTAAGGAGCTGATGGTAGGTGTGGCGCTCCACCTCAGATGCTAAAACAATCTCCTTGGTCTAGCGCTATTGAAAAGGGGATAGACTCCCTCGCTGACTGGCTGATACCGACTTTAGGCAGCCCCGACGACTTTACTTTACGTATTATACTAATATTTTTCGTTATATATTATCAATGCTGAAGATTTCTGCAATAAATAATAGCTTATAATATCTGTTTTGATTGCAATAATGATCATATGTTCATCCAGTTCTAACCAGGCCCAAGTTTTAGGAGGCAAATGCATTTTTATTGCCGAAGAGTTGCGGAAGATTAACCTCTTTCTTCTTGGCTGGTTACTTCGCGAACTAAGGGAAATATGGCCAAAATTCCTATTAAGTAGTAACAGATCTGCGTTATACCACGATGGAAAACAGAGAATAAGTGCAACTGATTACAATGAGGAAAAAATAAAAAGAACGTGAAACAATCAGAGGGATGCTTTGAAAAAGAGAAAGAAAGAAAAAATGAATGACTTGAAATTATTACTGTATAATAGATGCTCTGTAATGTAATAAGATTTTAGGGGCAAAGCTACAGCAACGGATGTGTGCCCTGAAGGCCTGACCCTAGAGACCAAGGAAAATGTCGCACCTGCAGAGATCTGAGAAAGAAAATAAAAATAATATCCCTAATCGACTCAGACAAAATGATTTATGGAGAGAGATCACGTAATAGCTAAAGGACAGACGCAGAGAACTGACTGAGACAGAGATAAGATTATTTTTCTTTCGGTGCCAAAAGTTGAGAGCGATGGGGGTGGGGAGGTAGAGATATATACTGAGTTTATCTTAGTCTGGCTCAACTATGGAAAACTCAGTGACGTTCTATTCAGCAACATTAGTGATCTGGTATAGGTATGAATAGGTTGGTTTATTGGTTGAATTTTACGGCATGTCAACCCTGTTGGGTTATTTTATGTCGAAAAGGTTTTGTCTTACTCATTTTTTATGAGTATTCAATTTTTTAAACTATTTTTTTTATTTAAACCCGAGATGGGACCGTAACAGGAACTACCTCTCCGGGTCAGAATGAACCTGGATTAATGGTGATGATTTTATATTATATATATATATATATATATATATATATTTTTTTTTTTTTTTTTTTTTTTTTTTTTTTTCAAAATTAAAAAAAATAATTTCTGGCTCCGAACACGAAGTTCGTTTTACCACTTTTGTTTGTAAACGGTTTACTCACACCGGCTTTCTATCACAAACATTTCGCTCTTGATGAAGACCGCTTTAATAAAAGGTCGAAACAGATTTCTGTCAGCGAATTATAACATCATTTGTTTGTTTCTAAACTATTTTATTTCATATGTCGGATTCACTTCCATTCACTTTATATATATATATATATATATATATATATATATATATATATATATATATGAACATAAAGTAATAAGACAAACAGGAATTTTTCTTTTGGGTTATAAATTTTTGTATTAATCTCAACTAACAAGAGAAAAATATGTTATTTTCTTGTCTGCTTAATCACGATGCCTTTTCTTTTCATATTCCTATCTTGCCTTCATAGCCTTTATTTTCTTTCTTTTCTCTCTTTTTTTTTTTCTTTCTTTCTTTTCTTTCTTTCTTTCTTTTTCCTTTTTTTTTTCTTGTTAACTTGGGGCCAGCTTTTTCCTGTATTTCTTCTTTTTTTCTTGCTTACTTGTTACCATTCACTATATTTTCATTTAATTTCTTTCTTTCAATTACATGCTTTATTCTTCACTTTCTCTATTTCTTTCCAACTTATATAATTTCTCTCTCTCCCTCTCTCTCTCTCTCTCTTCTCTCTCTCTCTATATATATTATATATAATATATATATATATATAGAGAGAGAGAGAGAGATAGATAGATAGATAGATTTCATTCTTGCTTACATGATTTTCATTCTCTTTCTTTCTTTCTTTTTCTTTCTCTCTCTTTATTCTTGCTTACATGTTTTTTTCTTTTTTCCTTCTTTCTCTCTCTCTCTCTCTCTCCTCTCTCTCTCTCTCTCTCTCTCTCTCTCTCTCTCTCTCTCTCTCTCTCTCTCTCTCTCTTAATTCTTGCATTACATACATATTCTTCCTCCTGCTTTCTTTCTTGCTTACATGTGTTTTACTTCTCTTTTTTCTTGCTTGTTTGCATGCTTTTTTTTCTCTTTCATTCTTTCTTCAATGCTCATTTGCTTTTTCCTTCTCTTTCTTTCGTCGATGCATTTTCGTTCTATCTCATTCATTCTTATGTACATGCTTTTCCTTATATTTATTTCTTCACTGCTTACATGTTTTTATTTATTTATTTTTCTTTATATCTTTCTTTCTTCCTTACTTGCTTTTTCCTTCTTTTACATTCTGTCTCTTTTTCATGCCTTTTTGTCGATTTTTTTTCTCTTTCTTTCGTTTATGTTTACAGGCCGTTTCAAACTTTTTTCTTCGCATTGGCTTTTCCATTTTATTATTTTTTACTTTTTATTTTTCATTTTTCTTTATTCTTTCTTTCTTTCTTATGTTGTGCTTGATTGGCAGTGTTTTATTTTTCATTTTCTTTCTTCTTTCTTTCTTTCTTTATGTTGTGTTGATTGGCAGTGTTTTATTTTTTCATTGTTTCTTTCTTTCCTTTCTTTCTTTCTGTGTGTTTGATTGGCAGTGTTTTATTTTCATTGTTTCTTTCTTTCTTTCTTTCTTTCTGTTGTGCTTGGCAGTGATTTATTTTTCTTTTTCTTTCTTTCTTTCTTTCTTTCTTCTTTCTTTCTTTCGTTCGTTCGTTCTTTCTGTTGTGCTTGATTGGCAGTGTTTTATTTTTCATTGTTTTTCTTTCTTTCTTTCTTCGTTCTTCTTTCTTTCTGTTGTGCTTGATTGCAGTGTTTTTTTTCATTGTTTTCTTTCTTTCTTTCTTTCTTTCTTTTTTCTTTGTGTTGATTGGCAGTGTTTTATTTTCATTGTTTCTTTCTTTCTTTCTTTCTCTTTCTTTCGGTTCTTTCGTTCTTCTGTTGTGCTTGATTGGCAGTATTTTCTCTTTCTATCCTTTTCTTCTTCTTTCCTTTCTTGCTTTGTTGCTTTCTTTCTTCCTTTTATTCTTATTTGCACGCTTTTTGATTGCCTTTCTTTTAATAATTTCTTGGATACTTATTTTTAAAAATGTTCTTTGTTTCGTAACAAGTGACAAAAATGGCGCCGGGTTAATAAAAACTGTTCTTTTTAAATGCAAGCGACAAAAAAGACAACCAATATTGCATTATTTCTGACGGCAATGTACTTTTCCTAACAAAGAAATCAGACAAGTACGCGAAAAAATACCGTATCCAAAAACTTATGTCTCTGTGACCTTAGAATTGTACACTCAATGATGCTGAGTAAAGGAAAAGACTTTAAAGTTGCCGAGAAAAACATGGGTAGTACACAGTTTTAGCTCTGTCTGAAAATGCTGCAGCGAGCTATGCTTTAACAGTTGAAATAAATTATTATATGATGCAAATTTATATATTTTCCTTCATTTATTAATCTATATTGTTATGACCGCTCGCACATCTGAAACAATGTACACAGAACTACAGAAAAAAATCGCATGGAATGATTCTCAATATATATATATATATATATATATATATATATATATATATATATATAAAAGCTATTTCCAAGATTTCTGTACGACATCAGTCCCCTTTTCTTTAAACTTTCATAAAAATTAAAAATGCAAATTGACATTAATTTTAATATCAGAGCCTAAACATGCATATAACAATTTTCACATCAAAAGGAGCACGACTTGAAGAGAGTAAAAACGGCAAAAACACGCCATTTGGAAGATACAGAGAGTGATTTATATTGTTTTTCGTTGATATTGGAGTCGTTGGGTGCAGTCATCAATGCCCATTTGATGTTGAAAACATGTATCCCAGAATATATATATATATATATATATATATATATATATATATATATATATATATATATATATATATATATATATATATGTATGTATGTATGTATGTATGTATGTATAACACACACAGACACACACACATATATATATATATATATATATATATATATATATATATATATAGATAGATAGGTAGATGTGCATACGTGTGTGTATATGTGCAATTGCGTGAAGATAGACTTTAAAGCTAAGAGATAATAGTATAGATAAATTGATTTTACTAGCAATGGACTGGTGAATCCAAACTTCAGTCGATTAATTCGCCTGATTTAAAACCTGGTTTACCTATTCGAGGCGTTGATCGAACCATTGATTTGAGCCATTGATTTTGAGAAGCCTCTCCTAAGAAGGGAGTGGCTTCCCAAAGGGCGCTGTGCAGTTTTGCTCTCCACCTGCATATATGCGTCTGTGTATCTATACAAAATTTAACCTTCTTTTTTCCAGGTTAATAATCTCTATGGAAAACAAAAAATTGTTGCTTGAACATAAACACTTAATAAATACCCCCCCCCAAATGACGTGATAATTACAATGTCCAAACGTTATAATAACTAGCAAATATATGCACCCTCCGGGTGCAAGCATTTAAGTTTTACTCTAATAGAATATTAGATTAAATCAGAAAGGCTAATGAAACTAATAAGAATGCAATAAAATGATTTGAAACGGAGGGGTATAATCGGAAAATAGAACAACTGAAACTTACTCTTTCATCACTTTCGTTTTTCAATGCTAAATTTTCATAATTTAACTATTTAGTTAAAATAGGAAGTAAAGAATAAAATTACAGTTATTTCTTCTTGTTAATGAATTTCTTTTAGGAATTTATTGAAGAGATTTTTACTCATATTCATTAAGATAAAACCAAATAATTAGAAATCAATAATACCAAGCACATTTTTATTAAAATCAGTTTTTTTAATATCAATATGCAAATTAGCTTTACGTTTACTCTAAAAGGTATTTTGTTGTGTATATAAATACAATTGCAGGTTATTAGTAAGGCCAACAGTATTAATAATGTCAAACAGTTTTATTATAATTGAGGTTTAAATAGAAATAGAATCATGGAGAATGTGATGTAAATAACTAAGGGAATTGTGACTTGAGTAGTAATATAGTTTCGGTTACAGACAGAAAAACACACAATCTCCATTATAATAAGATATTCAAGTAATACCAAAAGTTGAAATCCTGTGGAAATAACGAAAACTCGAAACGTTACGGTAGCTACAAAATACGGAATTATGTGGTAACTACAAAAACCGAAACGACAGACGCCGAAATAATGTTGTCAGTATCTTGTGGAAACAACGAAAGCAGACACTTGCGGTAACTACAAAGGACAGATTTTTGTGGTAAATACAAAAAAAAAAAAAAAACAACGAAATGTTGTGGTATCAGCACAGGGTGGACTGTTGTGGTAGCAACAAAAGCTGAAATGGTGTGATAATCACAAAAGGCGGATCGCTGTGTATACCGTAAAGACGGGTTGTTTTAGTGGGCAAAACTCTATACACTAAAACAACTACAAAAAATGGAATGTCGTGTTAACAGTAACACCTTACCAAAGATCTTAAAAAGATGTGGATCATTGAAGGTGACATGATACCAATTGTATTTGGTGTCCTTGGAAAAGAAACAAAGGAAACTGAGGATCATGGGAAGAATAGAGACTATACAGACAATAGCAGTGTTAAAACTGATCTAATATCTAGAAAAGTCCTAGATAGCTCAGGAAACTTGATGTTACTCAGACTACGTAAAAGAAAGAGCTGGTGTAAAAATACCCCCAAACAGGCAATGAATAATCATATTATTAGTATGTTTTACTTTTTGCTTGTTTTACACTCCAGTATTACCTGGGGATCTTTAATTGATGTCTGAAGAACATCAAGTTTTCCTCACGTCCCGGACTCTTCTGAATATTCTAGCCAACCTAGTGCTTTGTTTGGATGGTCTCTATTTTCCTCTAATTTCCAGTCTGTTGTCCAAACGCTTGGAGATAGTTCCAAATGCACCAACTATAATTGGTACCACCATTAACCTCATTATTATTACTATTATTTTCACTCCTTTTGAGTTTTTCACATCAGAGTTAGCTGATGGTATTTCACTAAAGTCTGAGTGACAACAAGTCTCCTCAGGTCTCCTGTACTCTTCTGAATATTCTAACCGATTGTAGCAATTGTATCATTATTATTATTATTATTATTATTATTATTATTATTATTATATTATATTGTTGTGATGTTAGTCCCAACAGTAAAAAGAAGTCAAGTCGAGATAGGGTAAAATAAGACAAGTGTATTTACAATAATGGTACATGTACGACTAGCTTGTCGTTAACGGGAACAGTACGACCTTTCCACTCGGTGTCTCTCTATTTATAGTGAGAACCGGTGTCTATTCTCCACTGTAGGAACGGCCGGTACAACAATTATTATTATTATTATTATTATTATTATTATTATTATTATTATTATTATTATTGTTGTTGTTGTTTTTGTAGTTGTCGTTGTTGTTGTTATAGGAATAGTCTTTGGTCTAACTCACACAGCTTCTTTTAATATCAAGTTTTTTTTCCTAGACCCTTTGACTATAACAAAGCCAATCAATCAAGTCTACTCAGATATTTATCCCAATCTAGTGGGAAAAAAAGAAGAGATAGATTCACCTCTTTCCCAAGGACATCACCTTGAAGTTAAACGCAAAAAGCCTCGTTCCGAATTTTAACTTGGCTCGATGGAAACCGTTACGTTGAACTTAGATACGATGAAATCTGGGATTTTATGCTAAAATTGTAAATACAATGAGAACGTTTTTGTATTCGTTGCTCTATGATGTAAAAGCTGTTCTATTCCCGTTGGGTCGCACTTTAACAGAGTCCACTCTCTTCGGGTTCATTTGCCTCGTTACTTTCAGACAGTTGAGCTTAAGGAGTCTCAGCTTTATTCACACTTGCTAATTAATGACGGACCTGTGACTTTCCAACGACTATTCCTATTTACAGAAAATGGACAGTTTCCTTTCCTAACAACTATTAAGCATTTGAATGTTATTGATTATGACATCTGTAAGAAGCGGCACATGACACGCTCTGAAGAAATGCCAATTTTGAAGATGTCCGGAAATTATCGAAGACAATAACAGAAAGAAATGATAATACAAACTTGCAGACAAACCAATCTTGGAAAGATTATACACAGATCTATTAATAATGGAGATTCGCTTTCGGTTTTTTTCTGTAACAAAAACTACGTCACTGCTTACGTCACATTACCCAAAACCGTTATAACTTAGAATAAATACACTCAAAATTTGAATATGCAACATTAGACAGTCCTCATTGTTTTTTAAAACAAGTTTTAATAAATACATGACTGGTATCTATCTATATATAGTTTGTTTTATTTTGATACATATTTAAAGTTTGCATTTCAAATTGTTTTATTTTTTATCCTTTAATGAATTTGAGGATTTTACTTACTTAGGGTACAAACTCGCTGACATTGAATTTTTTACTCCCACCCCTCAGGCAATGTTTCAAACATTTATTTTTGCATCGCCCGGAGGGTGTTTTTTATTTTATACTAGTATATATGATAGGTCTTAAATACAGGTAACGAAAATCAATCGCTGGTTGTCGACATTCAACATCTGTGAATCGTACATCAATACGGTCTTTTTCAGTACGACCTTTACTGTCGTAATTCTCCCCAGGAACAGGATGTTTGAGTGGCGAACTTTTCGCTTATAAACCTCTACACTGCTTACATAGGATTTGTTCATATGCTTGAATGATTTGCGTTTTACAATTTTTGTAACCATCTTTAGGCTTTAAGCAAGAGCACTCTCCAGCGGAGATCCCTTGTGTTAAGAAACCTTTGGGTGCTCCTTGGTGTCCCTCAGTGTTAGGTATGATCCTTTGGTTGTTCCATGGTGTCCCTTAATGTTGGGTATGATCCTTTGGTTGTAGGTCCGTTCGTCAATGTTACGTGCAAATGAACGGCTATCATATCAGCGATTAGTTAGTTAACTAACCATGTATTCGGGCTCCTTGATTGGCTGGGGTTTAAACAACATGGCTTCGCTTAGTCAATAGGTTTAAGTGGTGGATTGCAGCACGCCGTATATCACAAAAACTGCAACAGTATAGAATAATCCACTTATGGGGTGAGTTGATAAAAGAAGAAGAATGCTCTAACGTACTTCAGATTCTCCGAGCACTCATCAGGTTTTGAATTCAGTTTTTTTCTTTTCATAGATAGCTGCTCTACCAAGGCTAAAGACCCAGTCTACCCTGTTATTTACCCATTCGCCCTATCAGCAGTTGGGCTTAGAATATATATCAACATGAAAACCCATAATAATACATACATACATGCATGTGATTATTTGCGTCATTTTAATCCTACACATTTGCGTAATTGTCAATCCACATATATGTATACTGATGAAAAGTTGCGTTGGCCAGCCACACGTTTAGGATGAGCTGATAATAGAAGAACCTTGTATAAATGCACCACTGATTTTTCCTTCTCCTTGCTGGTTGCTCTAACTGAAGTTTGGAATTTTAGGTCTTTCCTTCTGCACCAGTTGCCTTGAAAAGACTAAAGAGACCACACTATCTACCCAAAGTTGGAGAGAGAAGAGATGGGTGTATGACGTGAGAAAACTGCTGACCAGAGGTTGAATAACACCATCACTATAATAGCACTCTTAAACTAAGTTAGAATAATTTAACGAGACTTGCTGTCACTCGTACTTCAGTTAAAAACCACCACTGCGAGCAGGTGCGAACAACTCGTATAGAGTGAAAATAATAATAATGATGTTAAAACACATGCCCTGTTAGCACCTCAGATAAATAATGGAACATTCTGTTTTGATTCATAAGTTATGGATCCATGTGTTCAAATGTTATGCTATTTCATCATATCTGATAAATAATGGACTATATCTTTATAATTCTGAGAAAAGAAAGGGAAGAAAAAGAATGTGGTACACGTCAGTGGGAAAAATGAAAGAAAGAAAGGTGAGAGATGGGAAACGATAGTAATTATTGTCTGTTTCATTGAAAGAGAAAAAAGCATAAAGGAAAGAAAAAATTATGGAAACAAGAAAAGAAAAGAGAAAAGAACGAATTTCGCAAGAAATGATTATAATTTCCTCATATTGAACTAGCTTGCAATAGCTTTTAACTAAAAAATATCAAATGTGGTAATAGTCAAATTTCATACCGTGATATATCCACTGATACCGCTAGTAATAATATAAACTATAACAATGCGTAGTTGTGTCTTTAAATGTACAAAACAGAAGGTTTAGAATAAAAATCTGTTGAGAAACGAAAGTTCTTTTGATACGCCTCATTAATAAATAGCTTGCACATCTTAAATTCATTAGAACGGACATCAGACCAAAGGAATAAAGAAAAAGAGAACAAAATAGCCTCGTTGATTAATTAAAGGCTTCCGTTCCATTCCCTGGAGGAGAGCAGACAGACACTTGAAAAAGGCCAGAGGGATACAGAGGTCAAAACACTGAGATGAAGTCAACAACATTGACAAGGACCGATCGAATCGATATATAATTCTATTTACTTATTAATTCTTTGATTCGCTTGACTGCATTCGTTCTTATTGCTTGAAAGAATCAACTGAGTACAACTCCCCTCCTTTCTCCTTAACTCTTCCCTTAAGTTCATCGACGGTGCACAGTGGCCAATCAATACCTGGCTCTATGTGGCACTTCTGTAGGCAGGATAAACTGGGTTTTTTTGGGGTTTTTTTTTTTTTGTTGTTTTGTTTTACGGCATATCAACCTCAGTGGGTCATTTAATGCCGATGAAGTTTTGAAATAAATCAATTCTTAATGGATAATACAATTTTTTTATAAATACATTTTTCTATTCAACGCATAGATGGGAACCTAACAGGTACTACCACTCCGGGTCAGAGTGGACCAGGGAGCAATGGTGAGGAAGGGGTGCTCCACTGGAACCTCACCATCAGATAGTTTAATGTCATTCCCAGGAGATTTAGACCCGCAGCCACCGCCTTCTAGCACCCATATTATAAAAAGGGATTGGGGCTTGCCATTAGGGCAATAGGGTTGGGAAAATCATATAGGTGCTAGGGCTTGACGTGACCAGCCTATTGATCGGAGGGGGCCTCTCCGATCGCCCGTCTAGCCCAAGATAGGGCCAAAGTGGAGTATTGCATGTCGTGAACTGCTCATCCACCTGGGTTCTATCCTTCACCATCACGGGTCGCCACCCACGGCCAACAGGCGGCCCCATTGGGGGAGTCTTACCCCTCTGCAGAGGTGCAGTCGGTGCATTCTAACGCCCAGCCGACAGGGCGGGATAAACTGGTGTTTCCCATGATCCTAGACTTGTGTGAGTCAAGTTAGTAAAGTTGAAATCCTAGACGAAGCTTTTTGAGTTCCATCTCCATAGCCGTATTAGTACTATTGTATGGATGCATCACTTGGGCTACAAAATGATGATTCGGGCTGTTTTTGATAAATTATTATTCACTATGATGAATCATTCGGTTTCTTTTTCTTTTACCAACTGTCAAAATTGGGACTCATTCAATTTTCATGTTTTTGCTTCCGTTTTGTTTATCCCCTAATGTATTCTCTCTCTATCTCTGTCTCTGTCTATGTCTCTCTCTTTCTCTGTCTCTGTCTCTCTCTCTCTCTCTCTCTCTCTCTCTCTCTCTCTCTATATATATATATATATATATATATATATATATATATATATATATATATTATTATTATTATTATTATTATTATTATTCAAATGTATGATCAGAATCTACTTTTTCATATCGTATCACTCAAGTTCTATTGGACAGAGGGGGTATTTGTATACAAACGAAAATTTGAATCCGAAACCAATCTGTGTTTTCTTTCGTTTGTTTTTAAGCAATTTAATAAAATAAAATTGACTTTTCTAAAAAGGAAACGCTTTTTGCATAATAATCTCAATCTTCTTGGTCTATCGTTTTAAGAATTCAAAAATGTTTTATTTATTCATTTTTTATTTGTAAATATTTACTTTAATCTAAAATTTTCAACTTATCAACGTATATTTATTTTTTTGTTTTGGAATACAATATTTATTGTTTTAAAGAACTTTTTTCCCGACCAAGATTAACTAAAGATAGACAAATTAATATTCATTACCATAGAATAGATAAAAAAAAAAATTTTTTTATTAAATTTCGCTGCAAAGCGAGGTTACTATTAAATATGAGGTAGTTATTTACTGAATGTAGGCTAATTTGGCACAGGCGTATGTAGTACTTAGTGACAATCGTCTTACTAGGAATTGTCCGCTAGCCTAGATCTCTAACGGATAAACACTCTCATTATTTTCTGCTATATTCTTCTATCTTTTAACCCTCTTATCTTTGTTGGTCGGGTCGAGGACATCCTTTGGGTTATTCTTCATCGTCTCAGTTCATAACGGACCGTAGAACCCAGCATCCATCTTACTTCTTAAATATAAGCACGGAGACTGATTTCTTTGTTGTATTCATTTTTATTCATTTCCAAAGAACCCTTCAACATGTGCGAGGAAAAATCAGCAGGGAAAGCCATTATGCCTCCTGCCTGAGGGCTATATTGGTGAAATCTCCTAACTTTCCCATAGATTAGCCTTCTTCAACCACTAAGAGAATCCCGCCACAAGGCAACCTGGGATGAAATCTAGTCAGTCAAACTTATCTTAACTTACTGAGTGATTTCCATGGTCTTCCATCAACCGTTAAATTTATATATTTTACACTACACTACAAAATGAATAGGCTAACATGTGCAGTATAAAACATAACCACGACATCCCGCTAGTCCCCTTTGAAAAAAAGCATAGTTTAGGTTTGTCATGAGAGAACCTAGTGAGGATCGACCTCAGTAAACATTGATAATTGATCAATAAGACTAGCTGGTTAGCCATTAAAAATGTGGTGCATTTTAGGAATAAAGGGATACTTCCCGGAACCCACATTGGATTTCGTTTTTTTTTTCTTTCTTGTTGACATCAATATCTAGTTCAATATTGAAATGGAAGGATTCACCGTGGCGTAGTGGCTAACGTACCGGACTGTAAGATCGTAGTAAGCGAGTTCGAATTCCAGTACACGTTCACTTCCGATCTTGGGGAAGATATGAAACCCTTCATACCTCAGTTACGGTTTAAATAGTATTACTAGTGTTCTTCTACAAGGATGGCTTTAAATAACCCACAAACCATTAAATAAAGAAACCAACAAAAAAAAAAACGAAATCAATATTCACAGACAATTTTTGGTGTCTGAAGACTTTTGGAATAATCACTAAAGTAATTTTCTGATGTTCTCTCCTTGCTGACAAAAAGGAGCAATAAATTGATTACCTATACATTATCAGCGTCCTAGAAAACAGTTGTCATTTTAACAGTAGACAAAAATTTAAAAAAACAAACAGTGGGAGGTCTTTTAATTAGTCAAACATCGTTTATTTATTTATTTTTTGTTTTCTTTCTAAAGCAATTGGGTATTTTCTTCTCATTACCTTTCGGATTCAATTAGACATACGCACACATACACATTGCGTGTTTCTTAACGCACACAAGGTGTAAAATATGAGGGTAGAATTCACGTGCTTGTAATTTTTATGCTAAATAAATTTAGGGTAATATCTATTTGTACCATGCAAAAATGTAATATGCCTGAAGTGACACACAGTGCAACACATATAATTACGAAGTTTTGCAAGACATACGGATGCCAGAAAACAAGTCTTCCAGCGTTTGTACTGGTTAGCCTTATATATATATATATATATATATATATATATAAGAACTAAAATATTACTTACTTTTTTCTTATCTCTGTGACATTGAATATCATGTTCATTTTACACAATCGTAAGAAAGGAATAAGATGATTGTATGAAAAATCATGTAAAACCTCCAGGAAAATAGATAACAGAAATTAAATAATATTTGAGTTGTTATACAACTTGGCTTACCATCATATAAAAACTCCTATATATTTTAATTCCAAGTATTTTTCTGCAATTATATATATATATATATATATATATATATATATATATATATATATATATATAT
>CM042150.1:79707898-79757994 GCA_023376005.1 Doryteuthis pealeii
ATATATATATATATCAGAAAAGAAGGTGGAAGAGGTCTGGCCAACATAGAGGCCACAATCCAAGGACTCGAAGAATACACAAAAAAGAGCAAAGAAAGTTTACTTATGGCAATCAACAACAGCAGATTTAATATATAGACAAACAGAAAAACAACGAAAACTAGAAAAGAAGAGAAGAAAAACAATTATATGGACACTTCAGACGACAAATTGGAGAGGTTGCACATGAAAAGATTTGGACATGGTTAAAAAGAGGAAACCTCAAGAGAGAACCTAAATCACTAATAATTACTGCACAAAATAATTCCATAAGAACAAATTATAGCAAAGCAAAAATTGATGAGACCCAACAAAACAGTAAATGTAGACTATGCGGTGACAGAGATGAGACTGTAAACCATGTATTAAGCGAATGTAGCAATCTAGCAAAACGGGTATACAAAGCTATACACGACTGGGTTAAGAAGGTGATCAACTGGGAATTATGCAAAAAATAACATTTTGACCATACAACAAAATGTTATAAGCATAAACCAGAATCAGTTCTTAAGAATAAAACGCATAAAATTCTCTGGAATTTCGAAATAAAGACGCATCAGCCTATCCCAGCCAGGAGACCAGACCTAGTGTTGATTAACAAAGAAAAAAAAGAGAACGTGTCAACTGGTGGACTTTGCGGTTCCAGCAGATCACAGGGTGAAGTTGAAGGAAAACGAAAAGATGGACAAATACTTGGACCTTGCCAGAGAATTGAAAAAGCTGTGGAATATGAGGGTGAAAGTGACACCAATTGTTTTTGGTGCACTTGTAACGGTCTCAAAAAGCTTGGAAAAAAGACTGGAGGATCTGGAAATCAAAGGAATAATTGAGTCCATCCAGACTACTGCATTGCTGCAATCGATTAGAATACTCAGAAAAGTCCTGGAGACTTGTTGTCACTCAGACTCCAGTAAAATACCATCAGCTAACGCTTATGTGAAAAACTCAAAAGGAGAGAAAATAATAATGATATCACCATGTGAAAATGAAAGAAAGCGAGAAGATAGACAAATACTTGGAACGATCCCCAAGCTTCTGGAAGAGAGTCGGATGAACTGGAAATCAGAGGAAAAATCGAGACTACAGCACTACTGAGATCGGCTATAATACTCAGAAGAGTCCTGGAAACCTGAGAAGATTTGGTGTTCCTCAACCTCCAGTCAACCACCCGGGTGTGAAAAACTGGAATAAAGTATTAAAAAGAATGACAAGAATAACACAGAATGCAAACTCTTGACTCAGAGTTTCACGCTTTCGAGTTTTTACTCGGTTTTATATCATATATATATATATATATATATATATAGAGAGAGAGAGAGAGAGAGATCTTAGATTGTTACCTCAGTGCTTCAATACAATTTTCACATTAATCATCTTCTATTTTGGACTGGAATAAGAGGGGCATAAAAACGGAAGGCGCTGTAAGAACTTGTTCCCAATCCGAAAAGAAGTGGTGGGGTAAAATTTGGAAGATGGAATGTAAAAAGTGTGAGTTAATGAATGATAAACTATTTTTTGTTCCGTTTGATTTATTTAATTGCACATTAATTCTTATGGATCATTTTATACTGTAATTTTATTCATTTATAAATGTTTTATTATAATAACTGTTTATATCTACACTATTTTGTCCCAATATTTTTGTCTATAAAACAATCATTTGTTTGCACACTGTTATATGATATCACTTATTCATATCTAATGATATTAATTCACACACAATCATACGACTTTAAGCCACTATTATTATTTAATCACAACAAGTATTTGTTTGCTCACAGTAGTAAGGATTCAAACATTACAATCAAATACAAATAATAATTTTCAAACTGATCAGTTTCATGTATATATGGGACCCTGACAGGTACTATCACTCTAGTCAGAGTGGACCTGGGAGTAATGGCAACTAAGAATTACTCCACACCCAGAAGTTATAGAACGAGAGTCTAACCACCAGATGCAATTTTGTGTCATACCAAAAAAAATATTTTTTGTTATTTTATTGATTGATTAATATTAACGTCAGGTCAACCCGTCTAAAGTTATTTTATGCCAGCAGTAAATTGAGATGAATGGTCAGATTTATTGTTTTTTTTAATGATTTTTCTTGATTTTGACAGTAAGTTTTCTGCAGTTGTTTGTTTCTAAATGGATTAAGTGTCGTTTTGTGGGATTAGTTCATAGAGTAAAGTTCAAGTTTATTGTTATATTTTTAGTATAATCTTATTTATTTCAGGAAGGACTAAATGCCATATATACTGTCAATTATAAAAAGTAAAAAGTAAAGTCTACGGGGCGGCCTAAAGTCGGTATCAGCCAGTCGGCGAGGGAGTCTATCCCCTTTTCAATAGCGCTAGACCAAGGAGTTTGTTTTTAACATCTGAGGTGGAGCGCCACACCTACCATCAGCTCCTTACTTTACCGCACAGATCGCTGTGCTACTCACACGTTGAGTTGGCGAGGATCTGTATCGAACTAGGAACCTTGTGGTTTCTAGCCGAATGCTCTACCGACTGAGCTAACCCGGCCCCATTACATACATATATACATAAGTGGACACTAACAGCTACTCTGATCAGAGTGGACCGTGGTATAATGGCAATGATGTGTTATCCCCAGACATTTTTGTGGCGGGGTCTTACCCATCCACAGAGGATACAGCTGGCGTCTTATAAGCCCCACCAATATGGCGTCTGGGTAGGTAGTTACAACGGTATCAATAAATAGTTTCCGAAAAGGCCAATTCTCATCACATCAGAATTCGCTTTCCTTTTTGGTTAATGTCACGCCTACACGTAATTCAGGCAACACTTGAATTTTATTTCTAACTTGGCGTGTCATCGAACTGCATAAATTTAATTGCAATTGCATTGACTGCAAACAGATTTCAACTGATGTTAAAACCACGTTAAGCATTTCAAGATTGCCAAATGAAAATTCTTACTGTACTAAATGACCCGTGCGAAAGCACTAACGTATCCAAAATGAAATCGTTCACTCCTTTACCGATTTAAAATAATACCTTGTGCCCCATCTCTTTCATCGCTTCCTTTTCCAGTCTTTCTCTTCAGAATGACGCACATTTCCAATATTGATGTCTGCGAAGTTAATTATATAGTCTCGTTTCTATTGCCTTAATGTTATGCAGTGTATTCTTAATTGCCTTATTACTATGCAGTATTTTTCAGTTGCCTTATAGTTCTGTAGCGTATTCTCAATTGCCTTATGTTATGTAGTCTTTTAAATTGTCTTATTGTTATGTAGTGTGTGTTTTAGTTGCCTTATTGTTAACTACTATCTTTTCAATTGTCTCATTGTCATGTAGTGTCTTTTCAATTGTCTTATTATTATCTAATATATTTTCAATTGTCTTATTATTATCTAGTATATTTTTCAATTGTCTTATTATTATCTAGTATATTTTTCAATTTATTATTATCTAATATATTTCAATTGCCTTATTATTATCTAGTATTTTTTCAATTGACTTATTATTATCTAGTATATTTTCAATTGCCTTATTATTATCTAGTATCTTTTCAATTGCCTTATTATTATCTAGAATATTTTCAATTGCCTTATTATTATCTAGTATATTTTCAATTATTATTACTAGTATATTTTGCCTTATTATTATCTATATATTTTCAATTGACTTATTATTATCTAGTATATTTTCGATTGCCTTAATATTATCTAGTATATTTTCAATTGCCTTATTATTATCTAGTATCTTTTCAATTGCCTATTATTATCTAGTATTTTTTCAATTGCCTTATATTATTATCTAATATATTTTCAATTGCCTTATTATTATCTAGTATATTTTCAATGGCCTTATTATTATCTAGTATCTTTTCAATTCTCTTATTATCATCTAATATATTTTCAATTGCCTTATTATCATCTAATATATTTTCAATTGCCTTATAGTTATGTACCGTATTTTTAATTGCCTTATTGCTATGTAGTGTTTTCAGTTGCTTTATTATTATCTAGCGTCTTTTCAATTCCTTTATTATCATCTAGTATCTTTTCAATTGCAATATTGCTATCTAGTAACTTTGCAATTGCCTTATTACTATATAATACATTTACAATTGCCTTATTGTTATGTGATGTCTTTTAAGTTGTTTATAATTATGCAGTGTGTTTTTAATTGCCTTATCTTATAGGAATATTGTGTGACACCAATATGTCAAAATCAACAGTGAATAGATTAGGTTTTATCATTTATGCAGATATGGGGGCCACATAGTGATCATCAACATTTCATTCATTGTCCAATTCTGTAACTACACAGTCATGATACTTTTTGAACACAGCTCGTATTCCGAAGGAAATTAGCATTGTTTATTTATTTTTAGGTAAATACACCTTGAGTTTCGCTACTTTTTAAACAGAGCTCATTTATTGGTCTCTAGAGACCCCAAATGAATTCAAGGGAAAATATTAATACTTCCATTGGATTCCTCGTATAATTTTACCAAAATAAAGATTTGTTTGATCCTGGTACACGGCTTCGTTTTCAATTGCATCCCCGGACAGATTGACAGACAGAGAGACAGAAAAACAACAGATATAGCATAAGAGAAGTAAATACAGTTTCCCCCTCGATACCTTTTGAACACAACACGTATGTTGAATAAAAGAAAATATTTACTGAAGTTTTTTTTTTTTTGATTTTCAGGAAATAAGTAATTTTTTGGTGTGTTTTTCTTTTTTGTTTGTTTTTGTTCATTTTCTTTTTCTTTCTTTCTTTTTTTTTGTTTTTCATTTGAGATTTGTTCTTTAGTTACCTTCTTCATCTGTTATTTCTTTAAAACCTTTGAACAATCCTAGGTTTCATTTTAATTTCGTTATTGTCAAAAACAACAAAAATGTTTTCTATTTTCTTTATTCCTAACTTGTAGCTGATTTTTTTAGCAAAATTCAAATATATATACATACGTAACTTTATATTTCTTTCTGAAGTTTATCAATTAAACTCTTTTTTTTTAAATTTGATTTTTAACTGAGATCTTTTAAGCACCATGTTTTTTTGTCTTTTAGATTTTTAGAACCTTAAACAAGTTCTTTGATCTCTCATTATCAATTTACTTCTTACGAGGTTTTCACTCTTCAATTTTAACTGTTTCTTAACAGATGTTTTACAGAAGTTCGAGTGACAGCAAGTCTCCCAGATCTCCAGAGCTCTACAATGCAGTCTAGCTGATTTGAACAACACTTCTCTGTAAAAGTAAAAGTCGTCGGTGTAACTTAAAGTAGGTATAAGCCCATCAACGAGTGAGTCTATCCCTTTTCACTAGACTAGAAGATAGTTTTTGCGTCTGAGACGGAGCACCACAAATACCATCAGCTCCTTACTTTACCGCACAGATTGGCAATATTAGCAAGCAATGCAAAGTTGCAAAAATAAATTCAATTAAACAACATCTGTTTTTCTTATCATTATATATATATATATATATATATATATATATAATCCAAAAGTCCAGAGAAGAAACATTCCTTACGACACAAGAGTTTTATTTAAACAACCTATCACATTTTGAGAGCTCAATGTGTGCTCTTAATGTTAGAGTCACAGAGCAAATATATAAGTAAAGAAATAACAAAATACTTAGAGATTTAGCATTATAGTCTATTTCAGGGAGCTTAGACAAATAGTCTAACTCTCCTGACTCATCAGATGCGAATGATGAATTCTTTATTACTTTAAAGGCATTTGAAAACAGATTTTTTTTGCAACATCAAGGATTTCATTTGGAATTCATCTCACAGGACTATAAAATGTAAAGAAAAATAAAAATAAAAAAGATAAAATTAAAAAAATAAAATATCTGTTTTCAAATGCCTTTAAAGTAATAAAGAATTCATCATTCGCATCTGATGAGTCGGGAGAGTTAGACTATTTGTCTAAGCTCCCTGAAACAGACTATAATGCTAAATCTCTAAGTATTTTGTTATTTCTTTACTTATATATATATATATATATATATATATATATATATATATATATATATATGTGTGTGTGTGTGTGTGTGTGTGTGTGTATATATATATTACTTTCTCTGTTTACAATAATTAAACATTGAGCTCTCATACGGAACCTGAACTCTACAACAAACTACTGGTAGAGAATTAGGACCCACCTAGAATCACCTTGTACCAAGAAACTTGGTACCGCACCAAAGATATATATATATATATATATATATATATATATATAATATATATAAAGCCTTTTCACTTTCACTCAATGGCGCACAATAAATACTTGTTGTGTCCATCTTAGATGAGTCTTTATCACACGCATCAGCGGACGGTAGTTGAGCATAAGTAAAAGCTAGAATTTCAAATGTTGAGTTTCTCGGCGAGCATTCATCCCACATAAACGTTTAGCGTAACGTAATCTTTCCTAACTCCAATACTCTTAGCAGTTTGTACAGTGTGGCATCGTACTGGACGAATCTTAATAGCAAAATTGCATATATAGTTTGAATTGATTTTTGCAGTAAACCAGCGTAAATATTTCACATAAATGCATACTCGATTATAAACAAGAATTCATTTAGGAACTTTGAATTGAGTATTATTATGACGTGACATGCACACACAGATGGTTATATCATATACGTAAAATTTGTAGCAGCTACTTACCAAAGATCAATAATAAATAAAGTAAGTATCAGCCAGACAGAGAGGGAGTCTATCTCCTTTTAACTAGCGCTAGACGAGGGAGATTGTTTTTGCGTCTGAGGTGGAGTGCCACACCTACCATCATCTCCTTACTTTACCGCACATATCCCCGTGCTACTCATACGCTGTAAGAGGTTTGCAACGACGATGAGGTTCAACGCTTCATCAACGACTTGATGGTGAACTGGTAAGACATGGGCATACAAAAACTTACAATAAACTAAACAATAAACGTTTATGTGATTTGTGGATATTTTGGAGACCTTACATTTGGGGTTAATCTTGTAGCTTTACTCCTCTTAACAACTAACCTTGTGTCACGTTCTCGACAGTAGATATTTTTTGAGTTCTTATTTAACACACTTCGCGTTCATGATTCGATACCGCCCTCACCAACTTAAAAAAAAACAAAAGAAAACCAAAAAAAAAAAAAAAAAACACTCTTCAAGTTTGGAATCTCTTTTTCTAGACTGGTTGCCATACCAAGGCAAAGTGTATTAAATAAAAAATAAAAAATATCTACTGTCGAGAACGTGACACAAGGTTAGTTGTTAAGAGGAGTAAAGCTACAAGATTAACCCCAAATGTAAGGTCTCCAAAATATCCACAAACCACATAAACGTTTATTGTTTATTTGCAATGATGTTTACATCATTGCAAAGTTTTTGTATGCCCATGTCTTACCAGTTCACCATCATGTCGTTGATGAAGCGTTAAACCTCATCGTCGTTGCAAAGCTCTTACATCACTTACGGCCGTTTTGACATCCACGCACAATTCACCATACACTTCCGTTAAAGGATGATGAATTTCAAGCGGTTTAATCGTTTATACTTTCCAAAACCGAATGACTACACAAACTTCACACTTGGCGCTAGTGTCAATCGGAAACTCCATTAGAAACGACTGCCAAGCCATGACTGGGCATGGCAGCGAGGCGTGTGCAGGAACAGGCACAAGCGCATGCACAACAAACAGAAGTGTTGCCTATAACAACGAACATTTTCCTTGTGTCCCCAGCGCTTTGGAGACCTTACTTTTGGGATTACATTCGTAGTTTCAATTCAGTTTCCCGTCTCCAGGTATAGTAACCTTATAAAGGCAAAAGTGACCAGTTAGTTTTACTATTTAGTTGTAGCAGGGAAGACGGAAGCATGCCTTTCCAAGTCTTCATGGTAGATTAATGCCCTTTTAGCGCCAACTGAATTTGAACTCGAGTAACCAATTCCATATTCCCTAACGATAACTGTTAAGCCAAGAGTAACTAAATGTACATTTAAGGAAGCAATCCGCTTCAAATCTTACAAATTAATCTATCTATACATACATAAATGGAAGTTGTGTGTATGTATGTCCGGAGGAAACTACAAAAATAAAACAATTAACAAAAAAGTAGATATATAGACACATTCACTATCACCACAGCTTGCTTTTGATGCAAAAAATAAGGATTTGATTTATATCTGGGAAGATGTTTAAAAATTAAGATTTGAATTGTAAGAAAAAGGAAAGTCATTGGTTGCGTTTGTGATTAAAGCATGAATCAGTTATGTAAGACTAAACAATCAATGGATCTGCGAGACTAACTTTTTATCATCCCCCCCTCTACCCAGGCAACGCCGGGTAGCCGTTCTAGTTATTTATAGTGGTGGAGGTTTGTTTAAAACCAGATAGACTTTCTGAATGGGCTGAAGAATGATGCACTAGTAGCACAGATACTCTATTGCCACACATTCTTAAAAAAAAAAAACCCAAAAAGAAACAAAAAGAAAAAAAGAAAAACACTCTTCAAGTTTGGAATCTCTTTTTCTAGACTGGTTGCCATACCAAGGCTTGAGAACCCAGCCTATCCTTCTGATAGTTGGAATTAACTGAGATAAGAGTCACGCCTTTTCCAAAGGGCATTAGCGCAAAATGAAATGCAGTAGCATGCAGGATTTTAATTCGTCTTGTCGAGTCCATATCTTACGACGATGGTCGTTATGGTACGCGCGACTAATAAAGTGTGTAATTGTACATGCGCCTTACTATTGTGGTTCTGGGAGATATCTACATTCTACAGGCTCCTTTAAAATGTTGAAGACGGTGTTTATGCTATTTGCCGAGCTGAAGTTGTTATTGAAGAAGGATCTTTCCTAAAGTTCTCTCACCCCAGCTACTTCTCAGACAAGTTCAAATGCCTGGGGGTAGATATTCTATCGTAGCATAATTGATGCGTCAAAATCTGAGGATTTAATTGACTGGATAGTAAATATTCTCAAAATTATAGGTAAACTATCTATCTATACATATATAAAGGGCAGTTTGTGTGTATGTATGTCCGGAGAAAACTATGAAAATAAAACAATTAATGATAAAGTAAATAAGTATACACATTCACTATCACCAGATCTTGCTTTCTGAGCAAAAATATCGAAGATTTGATTTATATTTGTGAAGATAATAAAAATAAAATTTATATGATAACAGCATGAGATTTTTTGCATTTAGTATTTTAAATAGCAGACATTAATTTTTCTTTTCAGAGTGGCATGATCAGTGGAAGTGTTTTTTACATAGGGATTTTAATTGGGCCTCATGCGAGGATCCAATGTGATTCAACAACAATGATCTACGAGACTATCTTTTTACATCCCCCTCTACCCAGGTGACGCCGAGTAGCTGCTTCTAGTATACAATAAGCATATTTTTGTCAATATTACTCGGATTATTGATGATGCCTTCCTTCTAAAAAAAGGAATGTCTTTTCTAAATTTAGAACACTATACATATATAGACGGGTAAGTATTTTCCCACTTGGTTAGATTGACACAAGGACTTTTTAACGTGGGGACAAAACGATTTTCATGCAATGGCCACAACAAAAAGTGCTTGATCCCTTCAGCATTCGCCTTTTGGGGTGCCTCAGGCTTTGAGGAATAAACCTGACACTGCCTCTTTTAGACGAGAGGCAGCTGTTGTCTGGGAAGATGATCATGTGATTGATATTACCTTACTCAGAGGACTTGAGACCAAAGACACTGATCCAAGGTAAGTAAACAGTTATGTTGTGAAGAAAATATTCAACAAGAGCCCCCACAAGGGAGCTGAAACACAATATCTTGACAACCACAATATAGCAAAACCCAGCAATGTCCGTGCAATAAAAAAAAATAACTTAAGAGGAAAGAAACTTTGTAGAGATGATAAAGAAAATCATGACGGAATAGAGGGTAATATTATGATTACACAAGAATCAAGAATGGGGAAAAAAGGTAGAACCAGAACAGATGAATACATTATATTTTTTAAATATCCCAACGGACAAAATCACTGAGCTGAACGAAGTAATTAATGCAAGAGCAGAAATAGACAGTGACAAACTTGGTAGACTACAAAAGATAAAAAAGAAAAGAAAAAAGAATTTCAGTGGCGAATGAGAGGAAAAGAACAAATAAAGAAACCACAAATATATACAAAGGAAACGACAAAATATATGGACACAATACGGGCACCTAACTAGGTGTAATGGTTAACAAGCTAGATTCGCAGACCATTGTTTGTGAGTTCGATTATCTCTGGGCGCACCATAGTCTTGGCTTTGTGACACACACATATGTATATATATATATATATATATATATATATATATATATATATATATATATATACATATAGATAGAGAGAGAGAGAGAGAGAGAGAGTAGTTGGATTCATATCTTTCCCAAGGGTATTCGTGCTATGTGAAATGTAAACAGCTTTGTAGAGTCTTTGAACTCAGGTCGACGAGTCCATTTCATACGACTCTAAGCATTACACTATGCGTCTCAATAATAATAATAATAATAATCTATTAATAATGGAGATTCACTCTCTTTTTGTCTGTAACAAAAACTACGTCACTGCTTAAGTCACATTACCCAACACATAACCCAATGTCATAACATAGAATAAATATACTCAAAATGTGAGTATGCAACTCTTATTAGATGTGAGTAGACAATCCTCATTGTTTTTTACAACAAGTTTCAATAAATAGATTCCTGGTGTTATATATTTATATATAGTTTGCTTTATTTTAATATATAGTTAAAGTTATCGGAACTGTTTCCATTTCAAATTGTCTTTTTTTTAATTTTTTTTTAATGCTTTAATAAATTTGACAATTTTACATACTTATGGTATAAACTCTATGACATTGAATTTTCAGCTTCCATCCCTTCAGGCAATATCTTTCAAAAAATTATTTTTACATCGCCCGGAGAGCGTCTTTTTTATTTTGATAATAATAATAATAATAATAATAATAATAATATGTTTGTTCGTTTTTCTTTCCTTCTCATTGTTATTAACCGATCTACGTGTCCTTGTGATTGATTTAAGGGAATAGATCAGCGCACGCGTTTGATTGTAATTGTCTACGAATAATGCATACGTGGGATGCAGCTACAAATGAGCATATGTGTTTGCGTTCGTCAGTTCCATGCTAAATTGCATGTATGAACGTTCCGAGAATCACAACAATATGGATTTGCCGCGTGCCGGTTAAGTGGGGACTGTTGTGGCTCATCTAGCAAACACGTTCTTAGCTTAACCAATTAACTGCGTGTTACAAATCCTAATACAACGGTAATTTTAGAAAGATTGTTTTAAACCTTTTCGACACTTAGACATACTGTATATATACATATTATATATATATATATATATATATATGATATATATATAGATAGATAGATAGATAGATAGATAAGTAAGTAAAGTAAAGTCGTCGGGGCGGCCTAATGTCGGTATCAATCATGCGGCGAGGGAGTCTATCCCCTTTACTAGCGCTAGACCAAGGAGATTATTTTAACGTCTGAGGTGAAGCACCACACCTACCATCAGCTCCTTACTTTACCGCACAGATTCCTGTGGTACTCATACGCTGAGTTGGCGAGGGGGTATCGAACTAGGAACCTTGCGGTTTCTAGCCGAACGCTCTACCGACTGAGCTAACCCGGCCTGTTATATATATATATATATGTGTGTTGTGTGTTGTGTGTGTGTGTGTCTGTGAGTGAGTGAGTGAGTGAGTGAGAGAGAGAGAGAGAGAGAGAGAGAGAGAGAGAGAGAGAATGTTTGTTTGTTTGTGTGTGTATGTCTATGTGTGTGTGTGTCTATGTGTCTGTATGTCTGTGTCTTTGCTCGAGGCCCTTTTGATGGATTCTAAATTCGCTGATTGTATCTCTTGAGGAGTGATAAGACCTCCAACTAAATAAGGGTATCCTGATTATGACACTAAAATCATCTGGCAGAAATGCTACAGATACGGATCTCTGTCGATTGTAGAGTATCCATTCGTTGGTATTACTCCCGAACCCAATCTGACCTCGTGTGAAGTTACTTCTTACAGTCCGATCTAGGATCAACTGATTTGGTATTGGCGTAGATATCGGATGATTTTGTTACCCGTGACATTCCGATGACAATGCCGTTTTCTATTGACGTAGATACTGTCATTGGAATTTAGACAATTGTTTCTATTGTTGCTAAAATATTTCCAAACTAATTTTCATTCGATTCTCTTTTGTTTACCTAATTCTAAACTCATGACATACAATTATAAAACTAATTGTTTAAGAAAACTTAATTATGTTAATTTGGTCAATTCCAGATGCCGTACAAATATAGGGGCCAATCCCTATAAGTCAAACATTCCACTTTGGAAATTAGTTTGTGATTGGAATACTTGAAACAATGCATCAATTGTCCGTATCAAATTTCGGTATTAGATATCAGGAAAACTTCATATGTGTATATACCAACGTCTCCAGTCAACTAGGACGTGACACAAGGTCAATTTCTTAAGCGGATTATAAAAGGTTTGAATTCTGTGTTGATTCTACTGAAATTATTGCCTAACCAAGGTTAAAGAGCCCTGTCCTCCCTACTATTTACACATAGTTCGATGGAGAAAGTTGAATGCACACTTTTCCCAAGAGTATTAGCGCTATGCAAAATGCAATCAGCCTCGTACAGGATTTGAACGGGCGTCGTCGTTTATAATCACAGAACATATCTAGCTATCTCTCCCTCTCTCTCTCTCTCTCTCTCTATATATATATATATATATATATATATATATATATATATAAAGTAAAGTCGTCGGGGCGGCCTAAAGTCGGTATCAGCTATAGAGTGAGGGAGTCTATCCTCTTTTCCCTAGCGCTAGACCAAGGAGATTGTTTTAGCATCTGAGGCGCCACACCTACCATCAGCTCCTTACTTTACCGCACAGATCCCTGTGCTACTCATACGCTGAGTTGGTGAGGACCAGTATCGAACTAGGAACCTTGTGGTTTCTAGCAGAACGCTCTACCGACTGAGCTAACCCGGGTCCTCTCACACACTCACTCACACACACATATATATATATATATATATATATATATATATAGCGAGAGAGAGAGTGAGAGACGGTGAGAGAGAGAGAGGGGGGATGTTTTACGAATACAAATGTAATGGCATCAGGTACAATCACAGTGAAATCCCCAGTTCCTCTCAGATCCCCTAGTTAAGCCGATGTGAGCCTGTTTAGTTTCGAGATGGTAGACCACTTAGTAACAGCAAGTTTTGTCATCTGTGTCTAGACTAAGAAATAAATGAATAAAATACACTGGTATAAATCGAAAGAAATGGAAGTGAGATAGATTTTGCTTGCATGGAAAGCCTGTCTGACAGCGTTCAAAATCTTAAGTATTTATCTTGGTTTAAAAAATGGCTTTCGTGCCAGTAGTAAATACACATTTATCTCAACCCCATGTCGCCGATTATTTCTCTAGATATAGTCTTATATACGATAGCGATAGATAGTAGATAGATAGATATGAACAACGAAAGAAGACAGCATGGAAAAGCAGAATGACATGTTTTCGCTATAGGGATACCTTCATCCAAATGAACTTATCTCATAAAAATGAAATCATCGCGCGAAAACCTGGATTTTTCTTATATAATAAATTGATTCTAATATGATTATGCCTTTAGCGAGACATGCCAAATTTTTATACTGTGTCGTTATTTTAATCATACAACCGGGTTTTATTTCAAATGTTCCTAATATATAGATATGAATAGGTAAGATAGATCAATACGTATATAGGTAGAGCGATAGATAGATAGATATGGATAGCTTGATGTACCTATGAAATGTTTGAGATAGATAGATAGATAGATAGATAGATTTGTGAGTTTGCGTTGCATTTGTAATAGGGTTGGTGAGTGAAAGAAGACATTATAATTGTATGAGAGCGAGAGAATTAATAAAATATGAATTGAGAACAGGGTTGTCTAATCAGATAAATTTGGCAGTTTTTTTTAACAAGAGACTTAGATATCTAATTTCATCTGGGGATATAAGAAACTTGTCTATTAAAACATGTCATACAACAACATCAGTCGCTCTTCATAATTGTAGAGTATGCGTAACGGAAAAATCTATGAATATGGTATATTGCTCAGCCCGTCAAAGCAAAGAAACTTAATTCTTGCATTGATTCTTGCTGTGGAGAGTTTGGACATAACAAAGACATTCCGTTTGATCGTCTTTAATGGTACGAAATGGGATCTAATACAGTCATTGAAGACCAAACACGCAGACACACACACACACACACACACACACACACATACACACATACTGAGATGTTGACACACATGCATACATATACACAGATGTGTAAGTATATGCGGGTGTGCGTGTTTTGAATAGATTTATGTAAACATAAGATGATGATATAAGCATATGTATCTATGAAAATGTGCATATATATATATATACATACATACATTTATATACATACATACATACATACATATATATATATATATCTATATGTGTGTGTGTGTGTGTGTGTGTGTGTAGAGGCATGAAAGGCCGAAACACGTGTCTGTGGATGACTTATTAATATATATATATATGTGTGTGTAGTGTGTGTGCACGTGTATGTGTGTGTATATGCACGCAAACACGCATGCACACATACATATTTATATATAAATCTATATATATATACGTATAAATGCTAATATATGAATGATGCGTATAAATGAAAGAGTATATATATATATATATATATATATACACACATATATATATATGTGTGTGTGTTTATATATATATATATATATATATATATATATATATATATATAGATATATATACTGTCGGGTTAGCCTCCTCACATTTCTCCCATATGCATATAAGTTAATATATGCACAAAGTATAAAAATAAATGTGTACACACGGACACAGGTATATATATATATATATATATATATATATATATATATATATATATATATATATATGTGTGTGTGTGTGTGTGTGTGTGCGTGTACTTATACATGTATATATATATATATATCTATATGTGTGTGTGTGTGTGTGTGTGTGTGTGTGTGTATTAATATTAATTTATGCAGCAGAAACTTTTTTGATATTTTTCAACGAATGTGAGTGTTTAACATTATTTGTATTTTTTATAAGCATCAGCATCTAAAATAACACAAATATAAATTACATTATTAAAAAAATCCCGTAGTTTTTCTTTTTTTGTTTTTGTTTTTAATTTTAAATATCCTCTTATTTCATTGTATTATCTTTGCAGTCCATAAGGTTGTGAATTAAACGAAACTATTTCGCCCAAAGAGCCTAGATTTATTAAAACTTGGTAAACATGAAGGCCTTGCCAATGTTGCAGTGACGTAAGCCCTACGTTTTCAGGCATTACAATTTAGCACGACGGTTTGAAACCGTTTACACATTACGTCATTAGTGTGTGACGTAATGTTAATTTAACAGGTCACAACGTTCCTAAACCATGCCACAATTTCCTAGAATTCAAACGCAGCACATATTTCGCCTTTGTTATATGACCGGCATTAAAAAACATTATCACCATCTGATTACTGTCTATCGATAATCAATTTTCATGATTTTTAATATATTTCTTGATTAAAATAATATTGTGAAATAATTTACAATACCTTTACGTAGAATATTAATCATGTTGATAAATACACTACTTATTTCTCTCTGGGTAATTGTGCGTCTTTGTGAAAAGGAGAAATAGTGTATGGGTATACATATATATATATATATATATATATATATATATATATATATATATATACCGTGTTTATTTTTATTTTGTTAACAACTAATTATTTCATTCGGATTTTCGATATATCTTCATAATAAACTAAATCTATGCCGGCTAGGACAGAAAAATACATCGATTGCACCTCTACAGAGGAGGAAAATCCCCCTAATGTTGACCGTGGGTGATGAAAGTTGATGCTTAAGGACGGATTCCTAGGGCCTAAGCAGTCAAACATAGAACATACCATATTGGTCTTTATTTAGTCTAGATGGGTGGTCGGAGAAGATCTCTCCGATTAGTTGGCTGGTCACATCAAACCCTAGCACCTATATGATAGCCCCAATCCTATTGTCCTTATGGAAAACCCCAAAGCCTTTTTATATGTGCTAGAGGGCTGTGGCTGAGGGTCTTACTGTCCTGGGTATGACGTTAAACTGTATCGATTGATGAGGTTCTAGTTTTAGGACTTAGAGGCGTATAGACTACACCTTCATTGCCATTACTCCCAAGTCCACTCTAACCTGAATTTGCTGTACGTGTTAGAGTCCCATCTATGGGTTAAATACATAAAAACAGGTTTTCTTCAAAAATGCACCTGTAAATCAAAATTAATTACCAACTGTTGCCCACACTTAAAAAATATTTAAAAACAAACTATCTGTCGACAAACAATTCCCATACAAAATCATATATTCAAAAAATATTTGGCCTTAAATAACCCACAGGTTTGAGATGCCGTTAAACACAATCAAATCAAACGCAATCTAAAGCAAATCAGTTGTGACACAGTTAATGGACAGTTAAATTCGATACCTTGACAACGAATATGGAGTTCAAATGCAGTCAACAATAAAATGGGGTAGCCAATTTAGGAGAAGGATAATGGAAAACTGATGCCGTCTGCCAACATGACATGGGCCAGCATAGCATGATGATACTTCTTATTCCCCATATAGAGCTTGCGGATATCCTAAAACTAGCATTGGAATATGAAAACGGATGGTGTAAATGATTATACTTTTAGATATTCTGTTTGATTATTGGCCCTAGTGAACAGGATGAATTTTCTCTGCAGTTGCTAGGAAACAACAAAGGTAGTTCTGATAGAGACAAGAAAAAGCAGCAAAAATAGATCCCTTTCGTTGAGTATGCCGTAGGAAAAAAACGTGTGGATGCCCTATTCAGGGGTCTAGAGCCCTTTTATGTCATTGGCACAATCACAATGTCGATTTATGCCATTGGCATATTGCACACACATTACATGGCACATAAGCATCTACCGATCACAATCAAATAGAAGCAAAGGGACAGCATTGTAAAGTAGGCAAAACTGTTCGATTTTTATTCGTATCACATACACAATCACCAGGCACCAACATCTCTCTTTTCCCTTTTCTTTATGTGTCTTTGTTCCCGTTTTCTACACAAATAAATATGGCAACTGTCACTTGGACTTCTTTCACAGTGGGAATTAATGTTTTAAGTTATAAATCCCATATGTTATATACCTCTTCATAACTTGAGGCCTTTACTGTTTTTTTTTCTATTTCGCCGACTGGCCATCATCTTTTAGGTTGGTTTCCCCGGTCTCTTCCACTGGTTGAAACGGGCTTCTTTTGTGCTGGCACCGGTTGTGGTTTGTCTTAGTTCATTACTTTGTTTTCAATGATGAACACAAGACTTAGTTTATTTTTGTCATACGTCTTTATTAAACCCGAAAGCCCAAAATAGTTCGACCTCCGCAGTGAGATGCCTTACTTGGGAACACAAAACCAGTGCGTCTGATTTCATCGATGAACAACCAAATTCTGCCAACTCTAACACAGTTCCCTTGACACGGTTTTTCTTTAGCCAATGAGAAACCAATGACTTGGTCAGTGAAAGATGAACTGCTGTCAATCACTTCTATAACGGTCATCTTATCATGAAATGCCAACTTTTCATTTACGAATACCGTTATTTAAATTTTACTACACTACAGTGCATAATTCGTAGACTACCCACTAATTATATAAAACCATAATGTTAAATATACGACAGTGATGATAACGATTATTTACTTAATTCTGTCGTTGGTGTAGTTTGAATCATCCTTTTCAGACTTTCTTCATTAGAAATAATTATGCCCTTTCCTTTGCGAGTGTTCGTGCTCTCAGTCGCTTGTCAGATGTTGGGGATCCCAATACTGCATTTTGAAGATCCGCACTTAGCTTATCAAGTAGGCTTAGGCAGTGACAACCCCTTCGTGGCTGGTAGGGGCGTGACCCTATTACAGTACATACCAGTGATTTTTGCACAGGAGCAACTTTGGGCATTCGGAGTGCATCAACAAATATAGACCACCGTAGATGCGCCACTCTTGGGGGAATATCTCCTGGAAAATACGGATTCTGTCACGATATTTTTTAACACACTTTTTTCACTATTAATATTTTATAAAATTTCTCAAAAAATTCATAATTTATTCGAAAGAGTACCCCATGGTAATTTCTCCCCCATATTACAATTATTTTACCTTTGCAGGTGGATAGTGTAGTTCATCTTGTATAGGGCCTAGTTAGAGTTTAGGCTGTTTGGAGATATTTGTCAATGCTAAAAAGATTGTCAATGGTTTGGTTTATTTTTTGAAAGGCTTATCAACCTTTATTTTTTTAATGTCAAACCATCCTTGTAGAAGAACAATAGTGGTACTATTTAACCCATAGCTGGGGAGATTAGGAGGTTCATACTTTTCCTAAGGGTATTAACCCGAAAGTGAACATAACAGCGCGACTGGAATTCGAACTAGCATTCCACGAACAGTCCAGCACGTTAGCCACTACGTCATGGGGATTCCCCATAGATTATAAGGATTCAAATAAAAATACTTACAAATAGGTGTATGTGAAAATGATAAGAAATACAGAAGAGAACATATACACGTTGGACACTTTTGATAGGCCCACAATTTGAGGGAGGAAACATACCCCACCTGCAAAGGTAAAATAATAGTAATATGGGAGAGAAATTACCAAGGGGTACTCTTTCGAATAAATTATGATTTTTTTAGATATTTTATAAAATATTAATACTGAAAAAAGTTATGAAGTGTGTTCAAAAATATCGAGACAGAATCCGTATTTACCAGGAGATAAATGAATAATGAATGAAATTATTATTTTCTTCAAACTAGTTCCATTTGCATTTAGTACATTTATTTTATTGGATATAGCAACTTTGAAACAATTTTAAATTTCTTTTAAATATTTTACAAGTTCTCAAATCTTAGCCTAGAGTTGAATTTTCTGTTTAGGTCTAGTACAGAGGTCTAGGAGAAGGGTAACAGAAAACTGACACCCTCTGCCAGCATGACAGGAGCCAGGATAGAAAGATAATGCATATTGCTCCCAATATAGTATAGACCTTGGTATAGTCTAATGTGTATAGAAGGTGCTACACCTTCAGAATATTGTGTTTTACAAAAACAACATGATCGGTCAACGAGTATCGAGACTAGTTTCATAATCAGTTTCTTTTCTACTAGGACTTGTCTCATCTAGACGCATTGTTCGGAGATATTTATCAATGCTAAATAGATTGTCAATTGTTTGGTTTATTTTTTGAATGGTTTATCAACCTTTGTTTCAGTTGGAGGTGCGTGGTGTAATGTTTAGAGTCGTAGGACATGGACTCGTTGACCCGAGTTTAAATCCTGGACAAGGCTGTTTGTATTTCACAAAGCACTAATACCATTGGGAAAGGTGGGCATGACAACTGCTTTCCCTCCAGTTATGGGTAAATAGTAGGGCAGACTGGGATCCTTAACCTTCAATAGATAACACCAATATAGGAAAGGAAAACTCCGAATTTATGTAATGGTTATCGCCGTAGGAAATTGACAAGGCGAGACGAGTTCAAATTTGTACGAAGCTGTTTGCATTTCACATTGCTCTAATAAACCTGGGAAAGGTATAAATCCAGCTATTCTACTTCCAGATATGGGTAAATAGTCGGGCAGACTGAGCTCTTTAACTTTAGTTAAGCAACTAGTCTAGAAGAAAGAAAACTCTTAATTCACGGCTGTTAAACTCCACTTAATAAACTGACCTTGTACCATATCCTACTCATGCGGAGAGGTTGTAAATATATATAACAAATAGATAAAAATATTAGGCAAATTAAGTAGTGTTTCAAATATGTCCTCTTTCTTATTTAATCAAAGAAAACCGACAGATTAATATTCTTAATTTGACTACTTTCCAACGCGCGCTGACAAATGATAAATATTCTTTATCAATATATATAATGGACAGCGAAGAGTCAATATGAAATTAAAATGATGCAGTCAGCCACGGCATAATCACAAGAAAATGAATCTTGGGATATTTTCATATTTCATAGAATTCATCACTACTTTATGATTTAAAGATATGGAAAACATGAAAGAAATTACGATTGCAAAGCTTGAACTATAGATCAAAAGAGAAAACTCAGAGGTGCTTCGACTAGTGAAAAACTCACTAGAAGGAATGGAGAACAAGATTTATTCAGTCTTCAATTCTACCTTAAATAATTGACTTCAGACTCGAATTATTTTGAACTCAGCGCGTATATCATTGGCATTTCAGTCTCGGATGCCAATGATATACGCGGTGAGTTCAAAATCATTCGAGGCTGAAGTAGAATTTTTTAAGGTAGAATTACCTTCGCTACCTTAGACGTATACTGGGCATCACCTGGAGGGACGGGATCACTAACACAGCCGTTCTAGAGAGAGCTCAACTTCCCAGCTTGTGTTCTCTACTGGGACAGCATCGTCTCCGATTGCTGGGTCATGTCAGCCGGATTGATTATAGACAAATCTCAAAGGATATCCCCTATGCATAGCTTTTGTCTGGTAAGAGACATATTGGTCGCCCCCAGCTATGTTTCAAGGATGTCTGCAAGAATGATCTCAGGTGCTTTGGCATTGACCATTCCAGATGGTAAAATCTGGCTCAGGACCACCCTCGGTAGCAGCAAGCCTTCACATGTGACATATGTGGTCGTGCATATTTTTCGAACATCGCACTTTACAGATACAGGAGCCGCTGAGACTTCAGGTGCAGAAAAAACTACATTATAATCTTTCGAGACTGAAATGCCAATGAATATATATATATATATATATATATAGAAGTAAATAAATTATTCTAGTTGACCGTTTTTATTTTGAATTCAAGATAGTTACAATGTAGCAATATTCACCGGAAGTTAACCAGACAAGATTATATATATATATATATATATATATATATATATATACACATATAAAAATTCAAACCCATTCTCAACAGATATTTCAAAGGTAAGAGATCAATTTTATCTTCTCTAATAACTTATAGAATAATTATGTTAATTTGATGCTTCAAAGGAGTCTAATAATAAATGAGAAAAACTTTCTATCATGGACCCCACTCTCAAAAAGTGTTTTAATACTTTTGAGAGGGGTCCCTTGGAAAGGATATTTCATTTATCCCCCACATTTCATTCATTCTTATTTCATCCATTCATTCATTTTGCCATTGATTTTAACTATATATATATATATATATATATATATATATATATATATATATATATATATATATATATATATTGGTATTTCAGTCTATATATATATATATATATATATATATATATTAAAGTAATCCACAGACACGTGTTTCGAGGTATCACTCTCATCAGTGTGATTATACCGTTTAACAGCTACCTCTGGCCGGGTTCGAGACCCGAATGAACTTTCGTTCACCAAACCTCTTACCCGTACGGCCACAAGCAGCTGTCAAATATAGGAGACTATTTAATCGCTACATTTCTAAGCGGAAATGAAATTCACTAGAGGCCTCAAACTTTGTTTATGTAAACAGAGCGAGGTTTAGCTGTACGCCGAATACGGCGAATTTTGCAATTAAATCCCTTCTAATTAAAGTGCTCAACCAAATTTGGGAGCATATATATATATATATATATATATATATATATATATATATATATATATGTGTGTGTGTGTGTGTGTGTGTGTGTGTGGAAGTGTGTGTGAAGTTGTGTTTGGGGGGAATAAAAAGAATTGCTTTACAAAGAATTTTACTTCATGTATTCATCCATATTCATTTCCTGAGACAATGCACAATGAGCTCTGAGTACGGATGATCTGTATCACTACAGTAAAATACCACATGGTCCTCAACACCAAGAATATATATATATATATATATATTAAAAGAAAGGAAATGAATCCGACAATATGAGTAAGAAAAGGTGGAATGAAAACATCACACAATGCTGTTAAAGAAGAAAACAATTTATAATATAATCATAGCTGATACTGATCAATATTTCGATTTTACAAAAATCATCATCAGAGCTCATTCACTCCCATAGTTGTTTGGCTCTCCGACCCAAACAACTACGGGAGTGAATGAGCTCTGATGATGATTTTTGTAAAATCGAAATATTGATCAGTATCAGCTATGATTATATTATAAATTGTTTTCTTCTTTAACAGCATTGTGTGATGTTTTCATTCCACCTTTTCTTACTCATATATATATATATATATATATATATATATATGTGTGTGTGTGTGTGTGTGTGTGTGTGTGTGTGTGTAAAGTGCCCGGAAATAAATTATGCCTGATCTTGTTATTTAAATAAATCACTCAGCATACATCCTATTCAAAATTTAATTTCACGATATTTACTATAAAAAAAGACAATGTTTCGCTTTTGATTTCTTATTGTCGTCTCTGTGATTTGAATATCATATTGTTCAAATGATTACCCTCATGAGTTATAGACTACTCAAACTTCACGCTATAGTTCTGCAGAGCTAATATACTTCTTGCCTTAAGCATTACTACGATTTCCTGACGAATGTTGGCGACATTGTAGGAATTTTAGTATATATCTATAAGTTTAGCTCAAAGTTTCAGAGTGCCCTTCAAGTGAGTGTTGATATCTCTGATAATCATTTGTCACATATCAATCACTTGCGTAGTCTTTGTAGAAATTCATCTTAAAACTTGTTTCTATTTTGCGTGTTGTGCTTATCAAATAACTATCAGGTTCAGCATGGTTCTTCTAAAATTTACATAACTGGGAAGAATTATCAGCAGAGACAACGGGCCAAGGCTGGTCAATGCTCGCGGGGCTTTTGCAAGTCTTCATCAGATCGAGAAGTCTAAATAATACTGTCTTGGAAGTAATATTAGACTCTATAACAGCAATCTGTTCTGAAGAATGATCACGGATGCTGAAGAGTGATAAAAACGAGACACAGGTGCTGGAGGAAGTTCAGCAGAATCATCTAGCCTAAGAAACTGTCAAATAGGTTTAAGTAGTGCGATATGTACCACGAAACTAGTTGTAATTTTGTTGAACACTTGCAATAAAACTCCAGTGAAATAAGTGATCTTAATGATAATATCTTTCGTTTTCTAATGAATGTGTTTATCATTATTATTTATCATGAAATTTCGACCAGTTTGCTTTTGACTGGAAGATTAAACTATATAGGTAGAAAAAGGAGGCACGTGGTCTAATGGTTAGAGTCGTAGGAAATGGACTCATCAACGCGAGTTCAATTCCTGGACGAAGCTGTTGGAATTTCACATGGCGCTAATACCCTTGGGAAAGGTATGAATCCAATTCTCCCTCCAGCTATGGATGAATAGCAGGGCAGACTGGACTCTTTAACCATGGCTAGGTAACCAGTCTAGGAGAAGGAAAACTCTGAATTCAAACCTGTTAAACTCCGCTTAAGAAATTGACCTTGTGTCGCATCCTACTCGTGCGGAGGGGTTGGTAAATATATATATATAGGTAGAAAAAAGCTTTCTAGGTTTCCATTCTCTCTCTCTCTCTCTCTCTCTCTCTCTCTCTCTCTCTCTCTCTCTCTCTCTCTCTCTCTCTCTCTCTCTCTCTCTCTTATTCAACAAACTAAATCAGCCAGTTCCGCTTAGCGAAACGGTACCGTCGTAGGAAGTGGAATTGTCGACCCCAGTTCAAATACTGGAGGAAGCTGTGTGCTATTGCCTTTGCAAAAGGCTAGTATCAATCTCCCTCAGCTAAGAGTAAACCATAGGACAAATCGGGCATTTTAGTATTGGTAAGACAACCAATTTCGGAGAAGGAAAACTGGACTCAATCCAGCTATACACCGCTCAATGAATTGTCTTTGAGTCCCATCTTTGAGTCCCATCTTTGCAGAGGGTGTGATTAAATGCCTACATGTGCCGGATACAACACCTATAATGAAATATAACGAATGTTAAGGTCGGAATGTATTAAAAACAAAGAAAGGAACTGAATAATGAGTTGATTAATCTATATATATAAAAGCAAGTTTGGTATGTACGTCTCGACGTATAACTCCGAAACGGGAGGTCACTCAGATTCGAAATCTTGCATACACCTTAATATCCGTCTAACTAAGAAACCAGATTTAATCATTGATTTTTACTGATTAAGGGATATAATTAATTAATTAAACCAAAATCAACAGATTTGCGGAACTATCCGTAAATCAGCTAATGGTGATAAAATATTGTTCGCTGCCTGATTTCTATTATAGCTATACCAGCAATTTAGTGTAATTTTAGTGAACATCCAATATCTATATATAGTCCGGTCATGGAACGGGTACTTTTGCTAGTAATATATATTCCCAATATATTTTTTTTATTTGGGTTGATTTATTTGTTTTGTTTCAACCTTTGTGGATACTTTAATGCCAAAGCTATCCTTGTAGAAGAAAGGTAGTGTCACTATTTAACACATATCTGGGTGCATGTGGGGTTTCATACTTTTCCTGAAAGAGAACGTATTAGTGCGACTGTATTTCAACATCATTTGCTACGGTGTCACAATCTAGCATGTTAGCCACTACATAACAAGGAATACTCCTCCAAAGTGTTTTCTCGGAGAGTTAAAGAATATTGCATGCGAATGTGTTGTGATAAAAGAGACAAACTAGTTATATAATAAGTATATGTTTTGCTAATATCTTCTGAAAATTTCAGACACTAAGATGATCGTAGAAAATAAGAACAAAGAATCATGTATAATTTAATGTTTACCACATTACTTCATAAATATCTTCCTTGATTCCTGATTTCTTGGCTGATTTATTGGTTTTAACGTTATGTCAATCTATCCTGAGTTAATTTATGTCTACAGTTAGGGAATGATGTTCATTATATGTTGATATTTAAATTTTTGTGTAGTTGATCTCTGGGACTGAAGCCTCGTTATTGGATGCAGTTTAGTAAAATTCCCAGGGCACAATCATTATTTACAAAATAACTCTCAGTAATTGAGACACGGTTACGATTTGCCTAAGATCATCGAGATATTATTATGAACAGATTTTGGACTCTCTCTCTCTCTCTCTCTCTCTCTCTCTCTCTCTCTCTCTCTCTCTCTCTCTCTATCTATCTATCTCTATCTCTATCTCTATCTCTTATTTAACAAACTAAATCAGCGAGTTCCGCTTAGCGAAACGGTACCGTGGTAGGAAGTGGAATTGTCAACCCCAGTTCAATTACTGGATGAAGCTGTGCGCTACTGCCTTTGCAAAAGATAAGTATCAATCTCACTCAGCTAAGCGTAAACCATAGGACAAAGCGGGCATTTTAGTATTGGTAAGACAACCAATTTCGGAGAAGGAAAACTGGACACAATCCAGCTATACCCCGCTCAATGAATTGTCTTTGAGTCCCATCTTACTAGTTGCAGAGGGTGGGATTAAATACCTACACCTGACGGATACAACACACCTATAATGAAAGCTCACGAATGTTTGAGCCCGAATGTATTAAAAACAAACACATACACACAGACACAGACACAGACACACACACACACACACACACACACACACACATGGAAACTGCATGATTTTGACAGGTCTTGTCATTTTTCATTTTTCTTACAAACTTCCTGCCAAAAATGAACTACCGTTAGCTGAACGATACCAATGTGTTGAATTAACAGGCAATGATCAGTATACATTTTTTGCACTATCCCATTAGTTTGGTTGAGCAGGGCTCTGCCAAATATGGCTTCTCAGACGTAAGAGTCTCTCTCGAGGTTAGACCCAGTCACGGGAGGACATAATAATGAAGTTCGAACAAGTATCTCGCCGCCAATGCGTAGATATGTAACCGCACGTTTCCAACCGGTCAGGTCCGCACACGCTGCCACACATTCACCGCTATGGGACTTTTTCGAGAGAAAGACTGATAAAAGAAAAGGAACATGTACAACACGAATCAATTTCTAAATCCTCATGATAATTAACCGGTGACAAGCTGAAGCAAGATAATCGCAGGTGTTACATTAGAGTTGTTCTTCCTTTAGTTGGACAACCTGACAAAGAATAATGGGTCCAACACTCCCAGAATTTATATGCTAGATGACCGTTGAGCAAAAAGCTTCCTCCCCCCTTTGACAGGTCTTGTTTTTCATCCTGCAAGGTGTTTAGCCACCCTCACCAGACAAAATCAGTGGGGTACCGGTTTGGTCGCCAATGATCAGACTATGAACATACACACAGATAAATACATATTTGCCAATAGCAAATGAATTGAAATTAAACGTCACATGCTCAGAAATAAACAGAATAGGATACTATGGTTAATATTTTCAAGTGAGCTGATTGCCAGATATTAACCTTACATGGGGTAAGGAAGATATATTAACATAAGACGTCGAAAGCCTTATTTCCCAATCAGGAAGATGTCTAACGAAATAAAAGCGGGCTACCCACGACCAGCCAAAATGCAATACCTTATTATATTAACAAAAATAAAATAAATTATAAACTATGAACAGGTGTCTCACAGGGTAGGCAAATCTAAAACCATACAAATTACTGTATGATAAAATTTGAGCTATACTTGGACTACGTAATAAAAACGTCATTAGATCTAATAAAAGAAAAGGGCTGAACGCAAAAAGGCACGAAACAGGCAAAATCTCCCAGAAACTATTACATATGCTGACCATGCAGATATCCTTGTATTACTTGCAAATACACCTCCGCAATTAGATCACTGTTGCATACCCTAAAGAAGCCAGCAAATGGCATTGGTCTCTATGTGAATTAAGATAAAATAGAGTTCATGTGTTTTAAATAAAATGCAAGCCATCTCCACACTGCATGAAGTCTGAATTTAGTAGGACTGGTTCACATACCTAGGTAGTAATATCTCATCTACAGAAAGTAATGTCTTTATCTGCATAGGAAAGGCATGGGACATTATAGATTCTCGAGCATAAGAACATCTGATCTTTCTGATATGATAAAGCGATAATTCTTTCAAGCTGTGGTCGTTTCAGTGCTAGTATATGACTGCACCTCTTGGGCTTTAATTAAACGTTAGTAAAATAGCCAAATGGTAACTACACAAAAATGCTGCGTGCTATCCTGAACAACTTCTGGAAGCAGCATCCCACAAAAAGCAGCTGTGTGACCACAAACATTCTATCACACAAACCATCCATATAAGACGAACAAGAGACACGGGATACTGCTGGAGAAGCAAGAACGAACACGTAAGTAACTTTCTCCCGTGGATACATACACGTGGACCCAGTAGAGTTGACCGGTCAGCAATGACTTGAATTGATCTACTCAACTCGCTCTGACAGCTTAGATTCCCATCTCTCGACACCCACCCCTATCTGTTATCACCCTGACACGTATTCCGCTCTGCATCGTGAACACACAGAAAGCTGATTGATGTAGGTTTTTGGCTGATTGACCGTCACTGGTGTGTCCATGTGTAGGTGTACATAGAAAAATGTCACTTATGAATTCGTCCTTACTTCTTCAACAATGTTCAGCGAGTCTTATTCGTTTTATTTGGATGGTTTGTGTGATAGGAGGTAAGTAGACATACTGCTACTTTTTGTAGTGTCCTGCTTCCAAGATTTGTTCAAGACAGCACGCAGCATCCTAATAAGTTTCCTATCTAACTTTTTCTCTTAGCTTTTTGTTAAAGTCAATATGTGCAACCGTATATTAGCGCGTGGTGTAATGGTTAAAGTCATGGGAAATGGACTCGTCGCCCCGAGTTCAAATCCTGGACGAGGTAATTGCATTTCACTTAGCGCTAATACCCTTGGGAAAGGTATGAATCCTAATCTCCCTCCAGCTATGGATAAATAGTAGGGCAGACTGGACTCTTTAACCTTGGTTAGGCAACCAGCCTAGGAAAAGGAAAACTCTGAATTCAAACCTGTTGAACCCCGCTTAAGAAATTGACCTTGTGTCACATCCTGCTCGTGCGGAGGGGTTGGTAAATATATATATTTGCACTGACACGGAAACAGCTTGGAAAAATGTACTTATAGCTTAGATAGATCAGATTTCCCTATGCTCGATTAACTGTCTATAGTAGTACATGCCTCTTCTATGCATATATTGACATTGCTTTCGGTAGATAGAATATTACTACCTAGGTATGTGAACTGGTATAATTTCAGAGGCTTTACCAGTGTCGAGATGTCATCATTTTCTTTCAATGATATTATATAAATATATCATATTTATATTTACTAGCAAAATAATAAACACCCTCCGGGCGATGTAAAAATAGATTTTCGAAACATATTGCCTGAGGGATGGGAGCTGAAAATTCAATGTCATAGAGTGTGTACCATAAGTATGTAAAATCGTCAAATTTATTAAAGGAGTAAAAGAAAGAAAGAAAGACAATTTGAAATGGAAACAGTTCCGATAACTTTAAATATTATATTTGAATAAAACAATCTATATATAAATATATAACGCCGGGCATCTATTTATTGAAACAATGAGGATTGTCTAACGTTGCATGCTCACATTTTAAGTATATTTATTCTATGTTATGACGTTGAATTATGTGTTGGGTAATGTGACGTAAGCAGTGACGTTATTTTTGTTACAGACAAAAACCGGAAGCGAATCTCCATTATTAATAGATATTATCAGCAATATTAAATATTATAAGACTTTTGTCAATTTACTAATATGTCTTCACCAATTATATTATCAAAAACATAGCAAAATTATCTTGCCTATAGAGTGAGATAGTATCAAGACATTAATACTATTTTATTTGTAAAAGTACTTCAGCCAAGTGAGGAGCTGATGGTAGGTGTGGCGTTCCATCTCAGATGCTAAAATGATATTATTGGTCTAGCGCTGATGAAAAGGGGATAGACTCCCCCGCTGCCTGGTTGATACCGAGATGCCCCGATGACTTTACTTACTTCAGCGAAAATCATAATTGTGCTCAATTCGCTTTTAACCGTTTGGCCATACATTACACATCTCTACGCTTACAGACACAAATTTTAGCAAAATATCAAGGAGGCAGAACATATTGATCAATCTGTCCGCCTGATGCGTGTCTCAACAAATATTTCACGTATAAGCCTTGTCAATGGGACCTTGAGTGCGCCGGCTGCATTCCCTATAGAGAAATAAGTCCAACCCACAAATGGGTGTCCTGGATATTATATTAATTGAATCCAGTTCTTAAGCCCAGCTATAGAGATTAGACGAATAACATTTTCATTGTCATTACTTCCATATTCACCCTCAATAAGAGTGTTAGTAGCTGCTAGATCCCATATAAGGGTCAAATATAACAAAAAAAGTATTATACGGTTATTCATATGCACAGCCACGTGTGGATACAATCATAACGTCACAGCCTACACGCATTTTCATACACACGCGCATGACAACATACGCACACGTACAAACAATCAAAAAACGCATTCACGTAAACATGCAACACGAGAACAGTTTTAAAAAATACCATCATTCCCCCCCCCAAAAGAAAAAAAAATTAATTTAACTAGAAATGCCATAACAAGACGACTTCAGTTCCAGTGATTTTCTGAAAAAGGGATTTTATCTCGAAAATTCAAGAATAAAATACAGGTTAACACACAACACCATTGTTACCTTATTCTTTACTCCTGCATTGTGATAGCCTTCAAAATCAACCTCCAAAAGAATTATTAGTATTGAATAGGAATAATTCAAACTATACAACCGTGTGCAAACCAATGATTATGAAATAACAATAGATCCTTAAAATCATATAATTTTATAATAGATAGAAATACTTAAAAATTTTGAGCCTATCATTTGTATCAAATCCTAATATCAAATAACACATAATGTGTTCATATGCCGTTAAAATAAGGCAGCAACCTTAAAATGTCACACATAAGCAACTACAATTGGACATATGGCCTAGTGGATAAAGGAGTTAGGTTAAGACAGTTATCTCTGGATTGCAGGTTCAATCCTGATCAAGGGCAGCAGTAACATAGAATAAAAATTAACACAGCTTAACGCCTCTACCTCAGCTATGGTTAGCGGAATGAGAACAGAATACACCCGTGGATTGAATAAAGGATTAGGTTCAAAGTTCCGTGATGGCTCCCGATTAGGACAAGACGGTTCCCGATTACAACAAGAAAGTTCCAGAGACCGAAATGAAGGTTCCCAAGTCCGAAAAGAAGGTTCCCGAGTCAGATAAGAAATACCTGAAGAAGGCCGGATGGCATATCGGCCGAAACGTTGTACAGATAACAATGAAGATGAGTACAATAGTCCGAATAACGCAGATAATACTAATCATCAAGTCTCATCTCAAACATTCAGAAAAATAAGCAACTACACTTTTACCATTTTATTAATAAATAATAATTTTCTTTCAAAAACCGAAATTGTATTATTTCTAATGCTATCACTATACAAGTAAAACGGTATTATTCAGATTATTATTATCATCACCACCATCATCATCATTACCAAAGCCCATAGCAGTGAAACTCCAAAATATGTATGCTAGTCCCCCACCCAAAAATATCCCTTTACAGTTTTATCGGCTCATTCGAATAAAGACATACATATTAGACTGATACAGACACACAAACACACACTCATACACACACAACGACACAGACAAGCACAAACAAACGCATACTTATATATATATATATATTATATATATATATATATATATATGATAAGTTGTAAACACGGTGTGTTTGGATATATATATATATATATATATATATATATATATATATATATAATATATATATAATATAAGGAAGCGCGTGGAGTAATGGTTAATGTAATGGGAAATGGACCCGAGTTCAAATCTTGGGCGTGGTAATTGCATTTCACTTAGCGCATATACCCTTGGGAAAGGTATGAATCCTACTCTCCCTCAAGCTATGGTTAAATAATAGGGCAGACTAGGCTCTTTAACATTGGTTAGGCAACCGGTCTAGGAGAAGGAAAACTCTGAATTCAAACCTGTTGAACTCCGCTTACGAAATTCACTTTGTGTCACATCCTGCTCGTGCGGAGGGGTTGGTAAATAGTACCCCTACTTTTCTTCTGCAAGAATAGCTTTGACACCAACTAACCCACGAAGGTTGATATGCCATTAAAAAGAAACCGAAACCAGTCCATTCTATTTCTGGTTACAGTATGTTGTACTTATTTGTAAGCAATATTTTATTTCTCGAAATTATAAAAACATCTTGAACTTGAAATTTTTATCAATATTTTTGGTCTTCGAGAAGCTGTTGTCCTTTACTAAGGGTAGCTTAGTTTAGTATCAAGCAAGAAGCGTGGGCACCCAATGAGAATAGAACTCACTATCAATGTTCTGCTAGCCAACCGAGGCGTGTGGTGTAGTGGTTATCGTCGTAGAAAATGGACACGGCGAGACGAGTTCAAATCCTGAATGAGGCTGTTTGCATTTCACATAGCGCTAATACTCGTTGAGAAGGGGGCGAATCCAACTATTTCCCCTTAAGCTAGGAGTAAATAGGGTAGACTCGGCTCTTAAACTTTGGTATGTAAACCGGTGTAGAAGAATGGACACTCTGAATTCACACCAAAGGGGCTGATTTTTCTTTAGTCAAAGCTCCTCTGGGAGCTCCTCCTCTCCCTACGCCTGTCCTTTCCACTAAACAATTTCTTTCTGTCGTCTTTTTCTTCTTAAACCTAACTGCACATTTCCTCCCACCAAGTACCATTCTTTATTTAATAGCATAAATGAGTCATGACACAATTTCAAAAGTATCACCCACACAGTGAGAATCGAACTCACTAACAATGTTATGCTAGCCTATTTATCAAACCATTTTTAATAAGTGAAGTGCTCTTCGAAGATATTGTTTGGTGTCTTACATTCAACTAGATTTTGGATGGCAACACAAGAATTTATCAAAAAGACAATATAAAAATAAGATAAGAAAAAAAGCATAAAAATACAACAATCAAAACAGAAAAGAAATCACCCTATCCCCGAGCGCCGAGGCAAAGAAATAAATTATTGTTAGGTTCGTGTACACGCATACACTCTTCGAAATACGTCGATAGTACGACACAGAGTGAGCTGATAGATGGAGTAAAAAAACAGAGATAAATGAGACGAATAGAAATATTTAAAAGCCGGCTTCTGCTGGGAGAAGCGTGCCGGTTTAGACGTGCTACTTTGTAGTATTCTCGCCGAGGCATTGTGATGAGACACGTTAAACTAGTTGCTGGCAGAACTGTGTGGAGTCGAGTAACACAGGAGAGCACAGACTAATGCTGTGCGTTCGGCTTAATCGGGAGTAAGGAAAACGAAAAGTGAGAATTTAATTTTCTTTATAAAATTATAGATTTATTTTTTGTTATTATTATTATTATTATTCAAACATAACCTGCATTCATGTCAATGCACTTAATCAAACTATTCTGCATTGATAACATACACTGAACATTATACATTGTGGAAGCGCGTAGTGTAATAGTTAAAGTCATGGGAAATGGACTCGTCGCCCCGAGTTCAAATCCTGGATGTGATAATTGTATTTCACTTAGCGCTAATACCATTAGGAAAGGTATGAATCCTACTCTCCCTCCTGCTATGGATAAATAGTAGGGCAGACTGGGCTCTTTAACCTTGGTTAGGCAGAAGGAAAACTCTGAATTCAAACCTGTTGAATTCAGATTAAGAAATTAACCTTGTATGACATCCTGCTCGTGCGAAGGGGTTGGTAAATATATATATAATGAATATTTCAGACAAAAAGTCTGGTTATGTGATTGATGCATTTTCGAATAAATGTGTGTGCATGCATCTATCTATCAATCTATCTCTCTATCCAACTAATTGGTTGGTTGGTGGATTGGTTAGTTGGTTTATTGGATTTTACTGCATATCAACCCTCGTTGGGTTATTTTATGCCGAAGACGTTTTGTTTTATTCATTCATTTTTTCAAACTCAGTTTTTTTTAATTCATTTTTAATTTTTTTTTTATTTATCCCATAGTGGGACCCTAAAAGATACTACCACTCCGGGTCAGATTGGAACTGAAAGCAATGGTAATCACCCTATCCTCAACGGGTACTCAACACTTCCCAGGGTTCCAGAATTAGAACTTGACCACTAGATGCAGTTAAAAGTCATGACCAGAATACAAAGACTCAGCCACCGCCCTCGAGCACATATGATAAAAACGGTTGGGGTTAGCATAAATGCAATAGGGTCGGGATAATTATATAGGTACTATGGCTTGACGTAACCATCCGATATATCGGAGGGGCCTCTCCGATCACCCGTCAAGCCTAAGGGCCAAAGTGAACTGTTGCATATCATAGATGGTCATCCAACAGAATACCACCTTAATTATCAGGGACCACCACCCTCAGCGAATATATATATATATATATATATATATATATATATATATATATGTGTGTGTGTGTGTGTGTGTGTGTGTGTGTGTGCGTGTGTGTGTGTGTGTATGCATGTTTTGTATCTATCTCTCACTCAATCTGTGTGTGTATCTGTCTGTTTCTCTTTCGTTATCTATCTCTCTATGTATGACTTGATAATTGTGCATATGATATCAGCACACACTCTACCCCCCCTCTCTCTCTCTCTCTCTCTCTCTCTCTCTCTCTCCAAGACACACAGACACATATATAAAGACTCTCGCACACTTACACGCATATATATATATATATATATATATATATATATATGACATCCACACAGACATATGCAGATGAGGCAAGAAGCAAAGATAGCGATGCATCGATATCTACCCCCTCTCTCTTTCAATATATATATATATATGTGTGTGGTGTCTGTGTATATGTGTGTGTGTGTCTCTGTCCGGCTTTCTATATACACACACACACACACACACACATATATTTATATATATATATTTGTATATATATATATATATATATAATATATATATATATATATATATGACTCAACACCGCTTAAAAGTAAGCAAGTGAATATATTCATAGCTCTATGTATGTACTTTTGCATCCTCCCTAAAAAAATCACTGGTCTTAACAGAGTGAGAGAGAGAGAGAGAGAGAGAGAGAGAGAGAGAGAGAGAGAGAGAGAGAGAGAGAGAGAGAAGACACTGAGATATATCTACGAAATTACAAATATATGCATGCATGCATTTCCGAGAGGAAAAAACAGGGCGTATTTTATTCGATAGATACAAATTTGCAGCGAAGCACATATGCAGCATATCATTATATACATAGTCACCAAACATATGGTACCAACTTTGCTTAATAAAAAAAAAGAAGAAAACAAAAGGAAAAGGGAAAATAAAATAAAAATAAAGATATATCGATTGATGAACTAGCTTGCATAATTTAAAATGTGTGTGTGTGTGTGTGTGTGTGTGTGTGTGTGCATGCTTGTATCTCTATCTCTCACTCAATCTGTGTGTGTATCTGTCTGTTTCCCTTTCGTTATCTATCTCTCTATGTATGACTTGATAATTGTGCATATGATCTCAGCACACACTCTACCCCCCCCTCCTCTCTCTCTCTCCCCCTCTCTCTCTCTCTCTCTCTCTCTCTATATATATATTATATATATATATATATATATATATATATATATGCATAATTTAAAGATTGTTGTCAAATGGTTAGGTAGGTGTCTGAAACTTTTCCCGAAAAAAAATACTATGTTCCTAAGATATGTATTACTACTGTCAGTATCACTTTTGCCAGTTTTGCTAAATTTAGCAAGATGCCCACCCTCACTTCCCGGGAGTTTGTTGTCATAGATGTCCCTGAAAAGCAATCATTTGATTGAGCATCTTACATTATATCTGTTTACCCCTTCGTCTCCAGAATGATTCTACACAAGGTCACATTTAATCGGAATTTAACAGATTTGAATTCTAAGTTTACCTTCTTTTTAGACAAGTTGGCATACCCAAGATAAAGAACCCAGTCCCCCTACTATTTACCGATATCTGGAGCAAGAATAGTTAAGATTTATATCATTCCCAAGTGTATAAGTGCTATGTGAAACGTAAACAGCCTTGTCCAGGATTTTGAACTCGTATCTCCGTGACCATTACCTTTGACGTCAACCATTACATCACAAGTAAAAAATTTTTACTCATATATATATATATATATATATATATATATTATATATATATATATATATATATATAAGGTAGAATATCGGATTATTAGAAGATATATAGCCATATATATATATATATATATATATATGTAGCTTGATAATCCTAGATATTCTACCTTATGTAATTCAGCATATAAAAGTTATATATAATAACAGTGTTTATTTGACATTGAAAATTCCCATGCTAATATCCATTTTATACTTATCAACATTTATCTGAAAGTCTAGTGACTATATAAATAAATGAACAATATGAATTGTGTAAAGGTTAACAAACTATACTAGCAAAACAATAATAGTGAATTCATGTATGAGTTGGTACCCCATACATCTGGCATCATGCAGGAATAAGTAAAGCTGAAGAAATATACGTGTAATATTGTATATATATGTACACTATGCAGGCATACACACCACACACACACACAACACACACACACCTGAACACAGAACACACGCACATAGATATTTATAATGATAATAGTAATACTGATTACACACACATATATATTATATATAATATATATAATATATATATATTATATATTATATATATAATATTATATATATATATATATATAGTAAGAGTGCTCAATATCATTGAGAGAGGATTTATATCTAATTTAGGAGAAAATAACGTCACCGGTACTTGGTAACTGTCAGTTTCTCGTCTATGTGATTTTCCAGCCAATATATATATATATATAATATATATATATATATATATTATATAATATATATATATATATATATATATATATATATATATACCCAAACTGCCATATAGTGATAGTTAATTATGGAGGCGTGTGGTCTAATGGTTGAGTCGTAGGAAATGGACTTGTCGACGTGATTTCAAATCCTAGTCGAATCTGTTTGCATTTCACATGGCGCTAAAACCCTTGGGAAAGGTATGAATCCAATTCTCCCTCCAGTTATGGGTAAATAGTAGGGCAGACTGGGCTCTTTAACGATGGCTAGTTAACAGTCTAGGAGAAGGAAAACTCTGTATTCAAACCTATTAAACTCCTCTTAAAAAATGACTTCGTGTCACATCCTGCTCCTGTGGAGGGGTTGGTAAATATATATAGTAATAGTTAATACTCTGGTTTGTCAGTTTATCAGTCATGATTTCAGAATTACTACAGTTGCACAGTTATTGTCACTCTCAGGTTATACTAAGGTCGCGTTGCTCTCTCTCTCATTCTCTCTCTCTCTCACTCTCTCTCTCTCTCTCTCTCTATATATATATATATATATATATATATATGTGTGTGTGTGTGTGTGTGTGTGTGTGTGTGTCTGTGTGTTTGTTTGTATGTATAAACATATATATGCATACATGATAATCTATAAAAAGTCATATAATCTAACACGTACTAATCTATAAAAGCATCCACATTTCCCAGACAGACAAGCATACGTACGCACACATACATAGACATACATAAATACACACGTTTGCACAGATTATCGTCAATCTGAACACATACGATTGTTTTATCTACCACTGTTCTCGTAGAGAGGCTCTACATTGGGAAATATCTATTCACTCATTTCACCAAGCGAAAGTCATTATTTGATAATTATTACTTTCAAATAAGTTTGCCTGGAAAATCATAAAAAACACCAAGATTAAGTTTACTTTTTATATAAAAGTCATTACCAAAAGCCGATTTTTCTTTATAATCATTTTACTACTCATGTTATTGTAACTTGTGTAACACATAAGAATCCGATCTTTCTAGTTCTATCACATGCTACGAAAATGTCTGGCCGCGTGTGTAATGAATACCAAGCTGGTATCGCAAATCATTATTTCTGTGGAGTTTGATCCTCACAGGGTGTCTGTACTTTTGTTGCATTTGATCAGGGCATATATATATATATATATATATATATATATATGTGTGTGGTGTGTGTGTGTGTGTGTGTGTAAGTGTGTTTGTTTGTGTGTGTATGTGTGTGTGTGTTTGTTTGTGTGTGTGTGTGTGTGTGTGGCGTATATGTATATTCTAAGCAGGCACTTGTTCTATGATTTTTAATAGATTGTCATGATGATTCTTAATTTTAAATTTAAAACAAAACTATATCACCGTTTAATGACAAGAGGTAGAACTGGCTATCTACCTACAATGTATGTGTACGTGTCTCTCTTTATTATATATATATATATATATATATATATATATTATATATATATAATATATATACTAATGAAAATGTAAACGTTGCGTTCTTCGTTGTAACAGAGTTCCATGGTGATACTAATGACTCCATTTAGCTATCACCGATGGATTATCGTTAATATTTTATAATCTCCATTTTCTTTAAATCACCGTTATAGCGGGTGTTTGTTATCAAACCTGTAGATGAATAAAAAAATTTAAAGAGACAATGATGTTTTTTGCAAATTGGAGAAGAATTTGCTTTATCTCGAATAAAAAGTATTTTTAAGTGTATTGCTTTGATAAATATATATAAAGCAACAATATAAGCAACAATGTGCCGTTTCTGTAAATTAAAATAGATAAAGAGAAAAATAAATAAAGAAAGAAAGAAAGAAATACATTTGAAGAGTATACTTAGGATCGTGATCTTTTGGATCAATTCTTTCAACGACCCAGGTCCTCAATATTATGTCTCTGCCAAATAACGCATTTTTTTAACTAAAAAGCGCGCACGCACGTACGCACGCATACATTACATAGACTAACTTACTCTAGCGTTGCCTCTTAAAATTAAGCAACACCTACTCACAAAGACGTGCGCTTCTGTTAAATAATATCTAACTGGGAGGAACACATGCCAAATCTAAAAACATACTGAAAGATTTCACGCAAAAACTTTACTTGAGTCCTATTTAGACATGCGTAGAGCGGATTTGTAGGTCACCAGCAATGATGCCGGTTTTTTTGGCGGAACGAGTTTTGATAAGAGGAGGTTTGGGCAAAGAATTAGTTTTCAGGGTCCGTCATTTTTCTTTTTCATTCATTTGAAATGCCGAGATTTGAAAACGTGGAAGTTCAGCGCAATTAAAATCAGCCAGCAGGTGTAGACAGACATTCGACTTTCCACGAAAACCGTTGGCGGATCACCAGACAGCAGGACAGACATCTTCGGATTTGACACTACAACTGTGAACATAATCCGTAAAATATACAATGATCAATACATTTACAGGCTAGCACATGCGAGCATGCAGGAAAATCCTACATAATCTCAAACAAATTAAGCGCCTATAGTATCTCTAAAACGACTTAGTATATCCACGCAACGTGCGCGCGCGAACGCCACCACACACACACACACGCGTGAGCCATCGATTATATATATATATAGAGAGAGAGAGAGATGTGTATGCGGATCTCCGATAATTTTAATGTGTGTATATACAACGGCAACATATGTCTGTCTGTCTGTCAGTCTGAGTGGGGGCAGGGATGTACAACAGAATCCAGCGCTAATTTAAGTATTTCTGAAGATTCAGCAGATACAGACACATATATTTACTTGATGCCTGCTTATTTTGATATTCATATCTCAAACAACGTGTAATGTGAGTATGACCAATGTATATTGGTATTTATAAAATTAACATATACATACATATAACAACGCAGACACTTTGTTTTGTTATTTATTTATTTACCCCTCTCTCGTCTATGTCTCTACTCTGTCTATTAAATCTTCTGATTATATTCTCTATCTATATAATATATATTTAACTGATTATATATATATACTATTTCCCTATCTATCTATCTATCATATGCTCTCTCTCTCTCCTCATATATATAGTAGATAATATTATTAATATATTATATATTATATATATGTGTGTGTGTGTGTGGTTGTGTGTTGGTTATGGTGTGGAGATGATTGTTAAATGGCCTTTTTAAGAAAAGCTAGGACTCATAAACAGCACCACATACACACACATATATAAGTTGTAAAGATGTGTAAACGATATATAATATATTATATATTATATATATAATATATATAATTCTAAGATGGCATAATACATAATCATTAAATTATTATGTTTCATTAATAGCATATTCATAAGGAACAGCTGTGTGTATTTATGTAGTTCTATGTCCGGTTGGAAGCTCGAAGAAATCAAGTTAACGGACTAGTAAATTAATCACATGAATATCACCAGACTCCTTTGCTTTTTTGTCATAAAACTTAGACGGTTTTGATTTTTATATTGTCGAAGATATTGACTTCAAATGATTCACCATGTTTATTTATCATTTATCTTTTTTTATTTTTTTCCTCTACCCAGGTTTGTCCGCGTAGCTGCTTCTAGTATTTCATAATGTTATTTTATGTGATCGCTGGCCTGTGGGAATTTACTCCGCAGGAGATATAGAGAGATAGATAATAATTTGAAGTTCATGCAAATACTCAGATTTCAATTGCTATCTTATGCCAATTAATTCATCCCTTAAATATTAGGCGCAATCAATCTTCCCATTAACATAGTTTAACTGTTTTTTCGAGTGGCAACTAAGATTCTAGATATTACTGAGTTCTTGTGTGCCGTGTAAATATGAGCATATATGTGGATGCGTGTGTCCGTATTTGTGTGTGTGTTGAGTCTTTCGTAAGCAGCAGAACTGCATTCAACATATTGCCAACGTATTCGCTCACTCTGGTGCGCATAGTTATACTGCTTTACGGTTGTGTGCCCTGCTTTTTTGCCTTGTACGATCACCAGGCGTGTTGTTGTGCAATGGTCAATTCGTCGTGGAAAATGAATGACGGCGAGCAACGAGTTCACATCTCGACGGAGTCAGTAGCATGATTCACATACGCGCTATAATACTGGGCAGACTGTTCAACTCCAGGTTTGGGTAAGTAGCAGGGTAGATATGACTTTTTAACCTAGGCATGGCACCCGGTCTAGATGAGGAAGAAATCCTAAATTAAAACCGTTAAAAATGACCTTGTGTGCATCCGGTATCGACGTGGGAGATTTTTGGTGTAAATACTACACGAATGGGTATTCAGCTGGGTAATATTTTCAGATGCTACAGCCTATGTTTCTGTTGGCCATAAATATTGCATCACTCGCTTAAAATGGAAAATACGCTCAACCCTACTTAGGTTGTTTCTTAGCTGAGGTTGTTGCGTGTATCAAGAGCGGTCAGTGTTCAAGCCGCAAGGTTTACTGAATGCTTATGACCAAATGTGAAATTCTAAACCGGCAGGTAGACTCCATATTTTTGAGTATTGGCATATAAATCTATTTGATCTAGATTTCCTCTTCCGACTTTTCGATGTCTGTCAAGATTTAAATAAGTAAAATGATCTAGTTGTTTTTATGTATGTGTCTAAGGTGTGATACTATATATATTATATATAATTATGTATATATAATATAATAAGTAGCGTAGTAGGCACATCTAAACAATTTTCCATGAATAATATATTTTTAAACCAAAGATTATTTCGTAAGAAACTTTATGTCATCAAAATGCAGATAACAATTAGCATTATTTTTCAACATAAATTGAATTACAATACTTTATACAAACAACAAAAAAATAATAATAAATAATCTCAAAAATAAGCACAACTCATAATTTTTATACATATATATTTTGGGACAGACGTGTACGGTTTATTCTATTTTATTTAATCCCATTTTGTTGTAAAGATTTATTTTTTTAGACCTTTGGAATAATGTTCTAATAAAATCTGATTTTATTTAATTAGAAAGATTTTTATAAGAAAAATCACTTTTCAAAACCAAATTGCTAGAATATATGAATAATTACGACGAATATATTATAATTATATATATTATATAAATATATAGTTTATATAATATATAGTATATATATTCCAGCGAGGAGAGAGAGAGAGGAGAAGAGGGAGGGTGGAAAAGAAAGCGGTAGGAGAAACTGATTGAAGCAAGAAAAGAGGAGTGTATTATTTAATTCCATTGTTTTTTGTTGGTTTTTTTTTGTTTCATTTTTTGTTGCATTTTTTATATTATATTGCATAGCCCGGCTATCAAAAATACCAACATATGAAACAATGAATTATCGTTTCTCTCACGGAGCTAGATGTAGACCATTAAATACTGACAAAGGCATATTGTTTGCAATGTAAAGTGTTAAATCAATTACGTTTAGGGCAAATCCGAAAGTTAGGCCGCTCCGTATAAAGAATAGAATTAAGTGACATACAATGCACAAGAATGCCTATTTGTATTCATACATACATAATATTACTTAATATCTATAAGAGTAATGCGTGGGTGGCTTAAAAGTGATATCAGCATAGAGCTAGAGAGTTCTATCTCTGTTGCCATAAGCGCTAGACAAGGATAATTGGTTTTTCACACATCTGAGACTGGGCGCCTACTATTCCATCAGCTCCTCAGCTTCGCAACAGAGTCCATGTGCTACTTATTACGCTTACTCTATACGTTTTCGAATAGCCTCGTCGACACCAAGAACCTAGAGGCCAGTCGAACACTCTATGACTGAGCTAAACCCGGCCCGATTTAACAGGTTGCGGCGAGTTTCGATCGCGAACCTACTCGCGTTAAATAGCCAATATTTATAATACATATACTAATATGGTAATTAAAAATAATATATAACTATATATATATATAGTTAATATACCTAATTATTATGTTGTGTGTGTTTGTGTGTGGATGTGTGAGTGTGTTGTGTATACTATATAATATATAAATAGTGTGTGGTTGTGTGTGTGTGTGTGTGTGTTGTGTGGTGTGTGTGTGATGTAATGTATTAAGCCTTTCAGTTAATCTATTTCCAATGAATAACAAATCATAAAAGAGTTGACAAACAGCTTTTAATAAGTGATTTAAGCCGTTGAATACAAATATTTGGATAAATTGGGGAATGAAAGTTGCATTCAAATGAGTAAACTCTTCCGACAAGCGAAGCTACAAGAACTACGCACGACGTCACGCACGTAATCGGGATTATTGAGCAGATAACTGACATGATAAAGACGGAGGAGAGTGCGCGCTTGCCGCGAGTGACGTTTAGCAGCTTCATTGCAAGTGTTTGAGTTCATCATCATTAAACTGAAGTCTCCTTACTTTCACCTTGGTGTCAGCTAGAACAGACCTTTTTTTTTACAATAAATAAATAAGAAAATAAAAAAAGATTACAATATGTCTTAAAAGCGGTAATTTGCGTAAGAAAACACTATTTAACAGCCTGGCAAATTTTGGCACAGGCCAGGCATATGTGCTCAAGTGTGATTGACACGCTAGCAGAATCAATTTGCAAGAGTATATCTGCTGAGTTAAGTTTTATGCAAGGTCTGATAACGAGTACCCGAAAAAATGATCTCAATGGTAGTCATTATTAATTTTAGGATAGTTTGGCACAAAGGAATAATATGTGGCACCTAGTAATATCACTCAACAGTAATAGATATGCTCCAACAAAATGTATTTACACGCGATTGAGTGAAGTAGACAGATATTTTAATAAATGTAGCTTAGATTGCCACCAGCCCAAAAATATGGACTATTCGGTAAAGGAACGTATTCATACAGTATTTCTTTATCGCTTTGAACTTCTTTTCAAAACTATTCTACGAATGAAGTGTTTATGCAATATCCTGTTATTCTAATATAATGTATGATTTTTCCATAAATTACGGAAGAGAAAAAAACCTCTTCAGTTGCTGGCAGGTCACCACAAAAGCGTTAGATCAACTGAAATTAAGCAACATTACAGCCCACTCAAACTTAGATGGTTGGCCACTTGGGAGGCAGCAGTAATGGTAAGCCGATCTGAAGCTTATGTGCAAACTAAGAAAAGCTTAACATTGCTAAAGAGAAAAATGGTTATTTTTTTTCTATTCCAGAATAATTTTTTTTCACTGATACTCAATGAAACATTTTTGGGAAACTATTTCTAATAAGTCCATTCTGGCATATAATCTCTTTAATTGAATTATACAAGCAGAGATCCTCTTAATTCAAAATACATAGTGGTATTTGAACTGCGAGTTTTAATCCTTCCGCTTTTAATCTATTTCCCTCGTATATATCACTTTTCCCATTGAATAAACTGATATAAGACATTATCATCCAGCACACCCCCCTAAAAAAAAACACCCGCCATTTTTGTTACGTTTTTTCATAAGAAAAAGTGCTGTATTGTATAAAATATAATAAGAAATGGATTGTAAGTATGTGCTTGTAAAGAGTTTTAACATTTTTATTTTATACAGATAATTTTTTCTTGGGCGTAATAGTTTGAAAACTTTTTTTTTTTAGTGAACTCAATTAAAATAAGCGTATTTGAATTCAATCGTACTCAAATTTTAGCTTACAACACACAAAAAAAAAGACCGAGTGACAATTTGTACCCCGGAAACTCGTTGTCAGGCACTCGTAAGTCAGGGTAGACACTGTATTCAGAAATTTCTTCTATTTTAATGTTTCAGAGAAGAAAAAAAACCTTTTATGCAGTATTTATATGTAGGTTTTTTTTTACACCAATCTGTAACAGTTCCACGACAAGGATATGATCATATACTGATTTTTTTCTTCTATTTTTATGTTCAATACTTACAAATTCTTGATAATCCTTACTTGTTTTGAAAAGTACTTTTTTTAGCATATAAGAATTCGAATGTAATCACAGAATCAAATTTCCATTTTTTTTAATTACTTTTTTAAAAACGTATTCCACGATGAGAACGCAACACTTTTGGTCAAATTTATTACAAGAAAAGATAATTAATTTTTGAATAATGAATAAAAATGAAGAACATAACTTTTCCTTTTTTTATTGAAAATCAATCATTCAAGACTTATCCACTTGCACACTCTCCATTTTTTTTTATTAAAATGTTCTTAATGAAAAAGTGTTGGCTTGGTGTGAGAACAGTACCTTTTTTAGCGGCCGCTCGAGCGAGTTTTGCGAAGAGAAACTCTTTGTGATTTCCCTAGAGGTCGGATAAAGATAACTGATCGGGTGATTGTCACATAGGTTGATGTTTGTACTCTTCCATTACTGACAACCGGTAGCTTTCCAAGTAATCACTTAAAAAGGTTTCGCACCCGTGTAGAACGAAACTAGTGTAGGTAGAACTGATTATATAGTATTCAATTTGAACGATTATTATATATTTATTTATTATTAACTTTTAAGAAAATTGAGGCATCAGACCGGAGTTGATTTTGGTGACGTGTTTTTGTACAAGACACAGAAATTGCACAACCGAACTTTTTTGCGGAGAACGTGGATTTTAAGATATTCATTCTGGAATTTTTCTGCCATTTTTACCCCACTTTTATATTCATTATTTTTTTTTTAATTCAAAATGATCAGAATTATAAAGACAATTCGTCTCATTCCCCCATTTCTTTTTGTAATGATTTTACCCAATTTTCTTTCTTTCCTTTTCATTTCTTTTCTTCTCTCTCCAGACTCTTTTCTTTCTTCTTACGATTTTGAGAGGTTATGTTACTGAATGTTTTCGTGTATTTAATTGCCTCCTTTTGTTCTCTGTGATGCTTTCGTATATGGCTTAAGTAAGCATCCTTAGGTTGTGTTTATTTGTTTTTTGGCTTGTTTTTATATGTTTTTTTATATGGTATTATTATGGTTTTTAAATTTATTTGAAAAGCGTTTTTAGCTTCAGAATGATAAAAGACAAGATTGAGGAGAGAAAGGATACATATGCAGCAAGAAGCATTTAAAAGTAAGAAGTTTTAAACTGTATTTAACGATGGTATTCGTGTACGTGTGTTGTAGACAATTTAATGTATGTAGAAATAACTTTAAGTGTGTACACTTCGAATTATTTCACATGTCATTCTTCAATATGTGTATTTTTATTATTCTGTTATATTAAAATCTCAAGCAACATAGTAACAGTACAGCACGAACGGACATCCGTTCATTATATCGATCAATATAATAAATACTAACATTTAAATGTATATTTTATACGTGTTTATTTTATATAGGATAACTATATAAATGTTGTGTGTATATATTATAATATTACCAGTGTTTAGAGATGTTAATAGTACACATGCGTTAATCTGCTAAAATTGGCGCGGATGTGGTGTGTTGTTTACAATCTCTCTGTATTCCCCTCTTTTTTAACGTTTGAAACATTGAGGAATGGGGGAAAGAGAGAAAGTAAAAGAGAGAGGACGAAAGAAAGTCAAAGAAATGTTGAATTAATAATGACGAGGAAAGTTCCTCTTTCTTTTTTTCTCCTTTTTTTTTTTTTTTTCACCTCGTGTTTTTTATATTTCCGTTAGCCGGCGTTTTTCATTTACTCCATTTTTTTTTTGATTTTCCCTTTTTTAAGGGATCAAATTCTTCTTATCCTACACATACTTTCCTTCTCTTGTGTTACTTCTTTTTTCTTCTTTTTACGTTCTTCTCTCCCATTCGTTCCCGCGTTCGTTTACGATCACCCCAGTGTTTTCTAGTCTCTCATTCACTTGCCTTTGTCGTTGGTCATAGATATTTATTTTCTTTTTAATCTTTCGGTAGGTTCATATTAAAATCATTATTTCCTTTTTTTCGATCATAAAGTAAGATACAAATCAGTATTCTTTTTTTTTTAAATCAGCCCACAAACACATTTTTAGCTTAGTTGTTTTTTTTTCTTCCTTACCGATCAGTTCTCTCTACAACCAGCACACTCATTTTTAACCGGTAAAGTCTTCGTAAGTAAATAAATATATATCTTCATAAGCTGGCTAGAAAAAGGTTTCTTTTTTTTTCTAGACTTTAGATCTTTATAATTTTTTTATAGGCACTCTATTATATACCTATCAAATATACTTAAATTCTCTTCGTTTTTCTCATCTTCACAAGCAACACATCCAACACAACATTATCTCCTCTCCTCCTTTCTCCCTCTCCACCCTTAAAAATAACTGATGTTACTCCCTTATTATTCTTTTTTTTGGTTAAAAGTTTGATCGTCTTCCTTATTCTTTCTCCGGTCTGTTCCGCTAAATATTTTCACTCATTTCCTTCCGTTCCTCGTCACCTCTACACTATTTGAAGATATACTTCTTTTTACTTTTTTTGTTTCTTTCTTTTTTTTCTGTTTAAATTCAGTTTGGTAAAATAAAGCCTTAAATAGTGGCCGTACTCCGCACCGGTAATAGCGGTCCTCAAGTAACTCGGCTTAACGACCAATGTTGTACAAGAAGCTGTCAGCGCATGTTGCTCCCGTTGGTAACGCTTTCAACATTGTTGAATACGTTACAAACAGCGTGTGCCGCCGCCTCTCGGCCTCCGTTCAGTGCGTGCCGTACGTGTGTCCGGTAGGTGGGTCTTGCGCTTGTCCGCCGGTGCTGCAGCGTCTTTAGACATGATGTAATTGCGTCGGAATAAACGAAAGTGAACCAGAAAGTTGCGTGTGCGCCATGTGCACACGAATATGCCGCTTAATCCGTTTGCCTGCGTCTTGTGATCGGTAGTCATTTAATGTATGCACAGTTAAATACTCCGTAAGTAGTGTGTGTGCGTCTCTCTCTCTCTTTCTCATGCCTCTTCACCTTCGCCTCTCAGTCTCAAATCTCCTCCATCTCACCACACCACGATCTCTCGTCATTTCTCTCCGATCTCTAGACTCACTATAGTATATATATATTATATTTTAATAATAGGGATAATGATAGATAGATAACAATATTGTTATATTTTCATGCAACATTATATCATGTATTATCTTAGTGTTATCTTTATATGTGCATATGTTAGTCTTTATGATTATATATGTGCTTGTGGCTTTGACCGCATTTACGAACCTGTTTCTTAGTACGAAGAGCGAACACGGCATGACAAGCCGTCAGTGTCCACTGTGGTAGTAGTAGAGCACAGTCACTATCATCGACCGGTTGCAACAAGACCTTGTTTATACGAGATGAAAAGAAAAAGTTGCAGGAAAGGAAGTACAAGATATAGAGAAGAGGGGACGGGGTTTTTTGAGCGTGTTGACCATTTAATAAAAAGAAAAGAGGGAAAAGGGTATAATCGAAGAAAAGGGTTAAGCGTGACATCTAATAGCGCGCGAGAGAAGAGAGGGGAGAGAGAGAGAGAGTAGGAGAGAGAAAGGGATAGAGAGTAACGGTAGAATGAAAAAAAATAAAACAAGTGCAGAGAACGTGAAAAAACAGAGAGAGAAGGAAAGAGAAGGAGAGACTAAGCAAGCGATAGGAAAAGTGGTTAAAACAAGATAATCAAAAGGAGATACAATTGAAGCAAAGACATTGGAGATTTGAGCGATACAGGTGAGGAAGAAAGGAGAAAACAAAGAGAGAGGAGAGAGGGGGAACGCGAGTGGAATTAACACAAGAGAGATCATCAATATAGAATATATATATATTAGTACTATATATATATATATATAATATATTACAAAAATAACACACAGAGGAGACCTTAGTATGTTTTACATAAACAAAAGAGAGGAGGTAAAATAATAGTAACAACAATAGGGTATAAAAAGATTGAGATTAAGAATGTTGAAATAAAGATTTGTGTGTGTGTGTGTGTGTGAAAGAGAGAGAGAAGCAGACGAGAGAAGAGAGAGGGAGAGAGAGAAGAGAGAGAGACTGTGTAACTTTAAAAGAACGTGTAAAATATCGTAAAAAAAAGGTCATCATAAAAATTGGAGAATTAAAGAATTGTTGAAATAAAAATTGAAGAGCATGAGAGACAAAGAGAAGAAGAGACGACAAGACAGACACGACAGACGAAGAGAGAGTGATAGTGAGAGTGAGATAAGAGAGAATATACTGGGAAAACTTAAAAAAAAGAGAGTGGTGTAATATATGTAAGAACAAAGATATAAAAAATTGAGAATAAAGAATTGTTTGAAATGAAATTTGCAAGGAGGACGACGAGGAGAGGTGAGACGAGGGAGAGGGAAGAGAAGAGATAGACGAGAGAGAGAGAGAAGAGAGTAGAAAGACACTGGGTAACTTTTAAAAGAGAGTGTGTAAAAATACTGTAAACAGAGTATGCAAAAACAAAAAGCAGAATTTTTATATAGAGACTTTGGGAAATACAGAAAGGGAGAGGGGGAGAAAAGGGGGGGGGAGATAGATAAGATAGACTTGATGACTAGATAGTAGATAATACTGACAGAAAATAGATAAAGATAAGGGTAAAAAGATAGGGTACATGAAGAAAGTGATGAAAGTGAAAGGATAAAGATGGGAGTAGGGAAGTGAATGGAACGTGAAAAGAAGTGATGGTGAGAGAAGAAGAGACAGACAGAGAGAGAGAGAGAGAAAGAGAACGGATCATGGGGAGGGTGGGAGGGCGAAAAATATAAGTAAAAAGAAAAACAAATAAAAAATGAAAATGATAGAGAGAGAGAAAAAGTTTCTTTCTAGAAACATAAATACCAGATTTTTAAAAATATCGGGAAAAAGGAGGGAGTTAGCTGAGGAGAAGGATAGAGAAATACAAAATAGAACTACCATGAAAAAGAGAGGGCGGGATAGAAAAGAGTAGCGGGAAGAGAGTGAGAGGTAGAAAGGGGAAAAGAGGGAGGAGAAGACAAGTATCAGAATTAAGCTATATGCGGGAAAAAGATAGAGAAATCGGAGAACGTCGGGGCAAAATAGAGAGCAGAGAGAGAGTAGATGATAGAGGGAGAGAGAGAGAGAGAGAACGAGGGGGGAGAGAGAGCGAGGGAATAAATGGAGGAGTAAGGGGTAATTAGTGGGAAGATACCTGGAAATAGAAGAACGGATGCCCGGAGAGAGACACAGAAGAACAGACACGTAGAGTGAGAGAGGGGGAGAGAGGAAGGAAGAGGATAATTGGAGGAGTAGAAAACGAAGAGTAGGGTCATTAGTGGAAAGACTGGGAAGATGAGAAGGATGAGGAAGGCGAGAGCGAGAGAGGGATAGAGGGAGATGCTTATTTAACAAAGTCGTGAAAGGAGAGGAATAAGGGATGAATTCAGGTTGTTCGGGAAGAATCTGTTCTGAAACAAAATTAGGAAACTCGAGAGGAGAGGCATATTTACGGGATAAGATGGCAGAGAGAGAGGAGAAGAGAGAGAGAGAGAGAGGTGGTGAAATTGAGGTAAGCGAGTGTAGGTAAGAGAAAACAGTAATGATATCCAATAGGAAAATATGGAATCACAAAAAGGAACAGAAGAGAGAAAAGAAAATATATTGAACAAAGAAACGAAAGAGAGAGAGAGAAGAGAGAAGAAGAGAGAGAAGAGAGAGAGAAAGAAAGAGAGAGAGAGAGATGAAAGTGAGGTAATGAGCAGATGTTGGTAGAAAGAAAACAGTAAGATATACCAATAGTGGAAACATGGAATACAAAAGGAAATATAAGAGAGAAAGAAAGCATATTGAACAGGAGATACCAAAGGGAGATGAACAGGACAGGAGACCAGAAGACGAGACACGAGAGAAGACAGAGAGAGAGAGGGGGGATAATTGTGAGGTTTCGAGAGATGTAGTATAGAGAGACAGTGAAGATTACATAGAAAAAACAATCAGAAATTAATCTCCAAAAGGAAAAAAGAGGAGAAAAATAGATATTGAGACGAGCGGAGACGAAGACGACGAAAGAGACTGATGAGAAGAGAGAAGACCGAGAGACGAGAAGAGAGAGAATGACGAAAATGTGAAGAGTATTTGAGAGATGTAGGTAGAAGGACAACTGTAAAGATACGTATAAGGAT
>CM042150.1:79758094-79798094 GCA_023376005.1 Doryteuthis pealeii
CGGCTATATATAAAATGAAAACGCACCAAGGGTTGATATGCCAGTACACACTCAAACACCCAACACAACACACCATAAACACACCACCACAGCATCAGCGCACACACAACACACATGACTAAATACACAGGTTTGGAAATTCAAAGTAGTAGTTTTCTTTCTTAGATACTGGTTACTATATATACTATATATATACCCATGGTATAAAGAGGACTAGTATCCTGCCCTTAGTAAACTTAATTTATACTCATTAAAGACTGGGGGGTAGAGAGAATTCGATTCATACTTCTATTATATCCCAGGGTATATTTTAAGTGCTATGTGTAATGCAAAACTCTCAGCTTTAAAAGTACACACCGAAATTTTGTTAACAACTTGGTCGAACAAAGTACGTACAGCACATCACACATCACACAGATCATCACACTATCTAACACATATATATAATATATATTAATATTATATATAAAATTGTAACTTTAAAAACATATTAGATATACTACATCAACTCACTACTTATATTGTATTAGGGTTAATTATAGCCTCACTGAACCTCGTGTGTGAGGAGCATTTAACATTTTTACACTATTCTTTTGGAGAAACACTTACGAATTATTATTAGGCATGATGGAGTAAATGTCGCAGCGTAGAGAGCTAACACCGAGCACAGTATAAAAGGTAAAGATCCTACATATAAATGAGATTTTATTCAAAAACATGTTACATGTAAATGATGACTAATATACCCTTGATATTTGAAGTGAATAATAAATTAAGCATCTTATAAGTTAAGTATTATCTGCGTGACACAATCACATATCGGACATAAGTTTGTCCCCAATCTTCAAATTGTTATTTGTACAACGATGTGTGTGGAACGAATTACACATCACATACTCATACTCATACGTATGATCCATGTGTGTATATTATTCTCATTCTTATACAAGGTATTTTTTCTTTGTCAGACTCGGGAACCTTACTATTACGGTTAAATACTCTAGTGAGTTAACATTCTTTATCGAAAACTTAACTTATTCTTTCATTTTCACTCAGCAGCACTCATTCATCATACTTAGGTCGATATATACGTATATATATATGAAACTGAATTATTACTCATATGTCGAATTATTCTGTGAGTGTGTGCATGAAGTGTTTTTGGCTTTGCATTACACACACAACATAAACGTGCACACACACATACACAACACATATTATATATATATTGAAATAAGTGCATCCACAGACACGTGTTTCGGGCCTTTCATGCCTCTGATGTCCAATAACGAGCCCAAAAACGACACATTACCAGCAACACTACATCCGAAAACACAGAGCACAGACTATTACTACTCTTATGGAGTCCTGGGTAATATGAAGGTTCCCGTAAGTTGTACCTGAGTAGAGGTAAAAATTAATGCTATGAAGGAAAGGCCTAGAGAGGTGAGTGTGATGGTCCATTATATCGGCCCAAAAAGCGTATATTGTATTAACATATGCACATATTTCAATAAGATAGAAAAGATGGGCATACAAAGCTTTAAGTCTCCATCATCTTAATGGTTTAAATATACAAGTAATATTAAAACAACAAGCGTCACTAAGCTCACATCACGCATACTACTTAACCTCAAACACTCTCGTGGTAATTATCATGTATAGCATAGGTGTTCGTTTCAATAGTGCTCATGTTATTGTTAATGGCTCGTACTGATTGTGTGTGTTGTCGTGATGTTGAGTGACTCTGCGTGTTTTGGTCTTCAAGTGACTGTATTAGGATCCCATTTCGAGAGTACCATTAATCAGATGATCAAACAATCGGATATTATATGTTCATTAGTAATGTCATTATGAGTCATGTTTCCCAAAACTCACTTCGCACAGTCACGAACGAAATTGCAAGAATTAAGTTTTCTATTTGCTTTTGTACGGCTGAGCGATACTGAGGAGCATATTCACAATTCGATTTTTTCCGTTACGCCATACTCTATAATTAGAGCGAGCGAGAATTAGTTGTTAAAGTAGCGGGAGGTGCATGTTCGATAGACGAAGTTTCTTATCATCCTAGATGAAATTGAGGATTTACGGTAAATTCTGATTGTTTTAAAAAAACTGCCAAATTTATCTGATTAGACAACTGCCCCTGTTCTCAAATTATATTTTATACTCTAATTACTCCTCTGCTATCCCATACAATATTAATGGTCCTCTTTCCCTTTTCTCTATCATACTAACCTCAAACCTCCACCCATCTTTACCTCTATTAAAGGCAGGTAAACGGCAACTCACTCACAAGGTGTCTAATCTATACTATGTGAGGGTCTATCATAATCTCAACAGCATAAATAACATCGCAAGCTATCGATATCTTCTATTCTATCGCTACTTATCTCTAATACATCAATATATTTGATTACTATCTTAAGCCTTACATTTAACATATCTTAATATATTTATAAGGTTATATACATTTGAAATAAAACCCCGGTTGTTATGAATTAAAATATAGAGCCATGGTAATGTCAATATAACAAGGTTTGGTATGTTCTCGCTAAAATGGATAATTTTGTATTTAGATCATAAATTTATTTATAAGAAAAATCCAGGTTTTCCCGCTCAATGCCCAGATGATTTCATTTTTATGAGATAAAGTTTTTCATTTGAGAATAAAGTATCGTCTGATATAGCCGATAAAAATGTCAATTTCCTGAGCGTTATATACATGCATGTCTTCTTTCGTTGTTGACATATATGCTAGTGGCTCACATCGTACTTAAGGTATTACATATCTAAATTAACGACTATATATTATTTCCCAATTGCTATACAAACTATAATCAAATAGATGAATAGGTATTACCGAGGCGACATGGGGATTGAGATATGTGAATATATATCTCTACTTCTTTGTGCCACGCACAAAGCTCGAGGTCTTCTCTTTTTAAACCAGGGGGATATACCACTACTTATAAAGGGATTAAAAGAACGCTGGTAGAAACAAGGATTTCACTATAGCCAGGGAGCAAATTCTTTTCTTCACTCGAAATATCCATTTCTCATATTCGTATTATAGCAATGTTGTATTATATTATTTATATCTCATATATTATTTCTTAGTCATACACTAAGACACAGATGACATAAACTTGCTGTTACTTAGGTAAGTTTGTGTGAGGGCATCTCGGAACTAACAGGCCATATCGTAAACTAAGGAGGAGAGATTCTTTGACGAAGAGAAACTGTGTGAAAATTATTCACTTGTGAATTGTACTTGATGCCAATTTACATTTTGTTATTCGTCACATATATCCACCTCCTCATAATGCTCCACAGATCTCAATCACGCAGTCTCTCACTTCACTCAGGTCTTTCGCTTATAGCTATATAACAAGCTTAATATATATTAGATTATAAATTAAAATTAGCTAATATGATACAAGAGAGAGAATTGAGAAGAGAGAAGGAGAGACCCGGGTGGTAGCTTCATGTTTCGTCGCTTATGACGTTCTGCTAGATATAGCCATCAAGTTCCAGTGCGGGAGGTATATTGGGGCTCTCGCGGTACACCAATGGCAGACGTAAGAGTAGCAAGGGCATCTGTAGTGGTAAGGTAATGGAAGCTGTTGGATGGTTATGGTGTTGGCTGTCGGACAAGGGACGTATAAAGATGCTAAAACCAAATCTCCTTGGTCTAGCCTAAAGGGAAAAACGAGATAGACTCCTCTCTCTCTCTTATCTTAGGTATTATGCTGATATTTTCCAACCCATATAGTGGAGAAAATAAACTCAATGTAATATCAATAGATTAATGAACTTTAGGAGCGCCGCACCCGACAAGTACTTTACTTGTTATTAATATAATATATATATATATTAATATATAGTATATATATATTTTATTTTGATTACTGGAGAGAGAGAGAGAGAGAGGAGAGATAGCTAGATATGTGGGTACCTGCGAATATAAAACAGACTGTACGCCCGTTTCAAATCCTGTATCGTATGGACTGAATTGGAATGGTTGCATAGCGCTAGGAGGTAACTCTTGAGGAGAAAATGTGCTAATTCAGACTTCCTCCATCGAAGCGTAATGTTAAGTTATAATAGTAGGGAGAGGTCAGGGCTGCTTTAACCGCTTGGTTAGGTCAATTAAGAGTTACAGTAAGAATTCAACGACAGAATTCAAACCTTTCAATAATTCGCTTAAGAAATTGTACCTTTAGAGTGTAACGTCTCTAAGTTACTCCGCGAGACTGCTGGTTAATAAGAAAACCCAGGACAATGCAAACAACCGTAAAAACCTAACACATATGAAGTATTTTCACTGATTATCTTATATAACCACTGAAAATCTCCTCGAGATACGACAATTTGATGCAACTCTCTTCTCACAAGTATTCAAAATCCACAAACTAATCTTCCTCAATATGTCGCGCAATGTTTGACTTAAGTATAGGACCGCCTATATAAAATTTAAATGTACACTGATGTCTATACTAGGATTGAGACAAATATAACAAATCATAAAATTAAGTTTAATATTACACCATCTAATTAGTTAATTATATTTAATTGTAATGTCATACATGAGTTTAATTAATAACTAGAATTAGGTAAGGAGCAAAGAGAAATCCGCAAATGAAAATTAGTTTGGAATCATTTTAGGGCAAGCAATAGATAACAATTGTCTAAATTCCAATGACAGTATCTACGTCAATAGAAAATCGGCATTGTCATCAAGGAATGGTCACGGGTATTCTAAAATTCATTACACGATTATATCATGCTGTTCCAATACTAATTAAGTTAGAATCCTAGAACGGAAACACTAGAGAGTAAAAGTAAGTAACGGACTTCTACAGCGAGGGTCAGTATTTGGAATTTCGGGTAGTGGGGAGCATAACCAAAAGCGAAATTGGTACAATGCTAAATCGACAGAAGATCTCAGTATCTGTAGCATTTCTGGTTAACACTAGATTTGATTTTAGCCTGTTCATAATCGAGGTGAATAATCCCTTATTTAGTATGTGAAAAGTACTATCAGCTCTCAAGAAGATACAAATCACCAGCGAATGGTTGAGAATCCATTCAATAATGTTGGTCTCTTCGAGCAAAATATGACACAACTATGACATATAACAAGACACAATATGACAGCACACACACTAATTTTGAAAACTATAAATTTGAGAATACTCATGTGGAATAAACACTCAGACATAAATCACACACAAAACCCCACCATTACTCTCTCTCTGCTCTCTCTTCATCTTCTCCTTCTCTTGCGTTACTCTCTCGTCGAGCGAGCTTCATCTTCCTCACTCGACATGAGCAATGGGTGATGCAGTCAGGATGTAGTTTTTGGTTTACAGACCAAAATATCAGAATCTAATCAACCACACCACATCCATAAACACACATTAATATATATATATATAACAGGGCGTGCGGGTTAGCTCAGTCGGTAGAGCGTTCGGTTCTAAGAAGACCGCCAAGTTTCCTAAGTTATCGCATAATCCCACCTCGCGCATCAGCTATGAGTTTACCTCTACAGAATTCTGTGCGTTAAAGTAAGAAGCATGATAGTAGGTATGTGGTGCTTCACCTCAGACGTTAAAATAATCTCCTTGGTCTAATAGCGCTAGTAAACACACCGTGGGATAGACTCCGCTCGTCGCATGATTGAATACGACAAATAGGTAAAGCCTGTAGTGAATTTAATGGTTTGGGTCTTTTTTTTCCCTTCATTCCGCCCTGAGACTGACTTATATTACTTTAATTATCGGAACCTATCTATCTATCCTATGCTAATATATATAACCTAAAAAAAATATTCATTAAACTAGTATATATATATATATAATTAATATATTATTACTATGTTATATGTATATCAGTATTGTCTAATGTGTCGATAAAAGGGTGGTAAAATAAATGGCAATAAGGTTCTATAAAGATTTATCACGTTGTTATTTAGGATTTTGTTAACACGGACACAAAGTTAGTTGAGTTTTAAAGCCACTAAACGTTGTTTGCTAGATGAGCCATCCCTACAGTACCACTTAATTCGGTCATCGACACGCAAATCCATATTTGTTGTGAGTTGCTCCGGACGTTCATACATGCAATTTTAGGCATGGAACTGACGAACGCAAAACTACATATGCTCATTTGTAGCTGCAATCCCACGTATGCATTATTCGTAGAACAATTACATCAAAACGCGTGCGCTGATCTATCTTCCCTTAAAATCAATGACAAGGACAGCGTATGATCCTGAGTTAATAACAATGAAGAAGGAAAGAACGAACAAACATAATTTATTAATTTATTAATATGATTTAGTTTTAATTATTATTTTATTATTATTAAATCAAATAATAAAAATAGTGACGCCTCAATCTCTGGGCAAAATGTAAAAATATTTTTTGAAAGATATTGCTGAAGGGATGGAAGCTGAAAAATTCAATGTCATAGAAGTTCTATAACAATAAGTATGTAAAATTGTCAATTTTAAAGCACAATATAAAAAAAACATAAAGATAACAAGACAATTTGAAATGGAAACAGTTCCGCGACTCCAACTTATTAACTATACTTATCAAATATATAAAGCAAAAACCTATCCACTAATAAATATATAAATTACACCAAGGAATCTATTTATTGAAACTTGTTTTGCTCACAAAACCGGGATGAGATGTTCTATCTCACATAAATAAGAGTTGCATACTCACATTTGAGTAATATTTATTCTATGTTGACCTGAACACCTTGGGTTATGTGTTGGGTAAAATGTCTTTGAAAAACTTTATTAGGTGCAGTTCGAACCGCTAATAGTTTTGTTACCTGAATCTAAAATAACCGTCAGAGTGCACATGCTGCCCACTTATTACATCAGTATTCACTATTCTCATTTATTGTTAATTTAATTAGAGACGCATAGTGTAAATGCTTAGAGTCGATATGAAATGGACTCGTCGAACCTGAGTGCCAAAGACTCCTAACAAAGACTGTTTACATTTCACATAGCACGGAATACCCTTGGGAAAGATATGAATCGCAACTACTCTCTCTCCTCTCTCTCATCTCTCTATCTATATGTATATAATCTTGATATTATATATACTATATATAATATTTCCACTTTATATAATAGGTTATTAAAATTAATTAATAGTGTTAGTTATTCTATGTATATCACTATGTGTGTGTCACAAGCCAGACTATCCGGTGCGTCCAGAGATAAATCGAACTCCACAACAATGGTCTTGGCTGAATCTAGCTTGGTTACTACAAGTACAGGCCTTAGTGTCTAGGAATTTGCCCGTATTGTGGTCATATATCTTTGTCGTCAGGTTCTCTTTTGTGTAAATATTGTGGTTTTCTTTATTTTGTTTCTTTTCTCTTCAAACTTGCTTTCGAGCTGAAAAGCTTTATTTCTTTCGTTTTTATCTTTTGTGTAAATGTCTACCATATGTATATGTCACTAACGAGTCTATTAATATTCGGCTCTTTAGTATTAAATTTACTAGTATCGTTCGCTCAGGTGATTTTTGTCGCGTTGGGATAGGGTTTTATAAAAAAATTATAATGTATTTCATTGCTGTTCTGGGTTCTATTCAGCAATTTATCTTTCGCCGGAGTTTCTTTGATTCTTTGTGTATATTCATGGAATATTTACCGGCTCTATTCCACTTGATTCTATAGATTTCTTATCGATCTTACAAAGTTCTTTCCTCTTAAGTTATTTTTTTTATCTGAGCAGGCGAAACAATATTGCTGGGTTATTCTTGCTATTGTGGTTGTCAGATATTGTGTTTCAGCTCCGCTTGTGGGGGCTCTTGTTCCGAATATTTTCTTCAACGAACATAACTGTTTACTTACCTTGGATGCAGTGTCTTTGGAACTCAATCCTCGGTGAAGGAATGGTAATAATCAATCACATGGTATCATAGCGAACAACATTGAATTAGGAGTTCCTATCTCACGTCTAAAGAGAGCACGCGCAGTGGTCAGGTTTTATTCGCTCAATAGCCTGAGGACCGGGCTAAAATTTGGGACCTCAAAAGGCGAAATTGCTATATAGGGAATCAAGCACTTTTTGTATGTGGACCAAATAATGGCATTGGGAGGGAAGGATCGGATTTTGTATCCCCCAATCGTTGAAAAAAGTTCTTGTGTTTCTATAGGAATGCTTTAACTAACCAAGTGAGGAGAAAATACTTAACCAAAAACGTACTTATATCTATGTATTAGGGTTTCTTCACAAATATCAGAAAAAGACAATTCCTTCTTTATTAATGAAAGGAAGCATCATCAATTTATATCCGAGTAATATTGGAACAAAAATATGCTTATTGTGATACTAGAAGCAGGCTACTGCGCGTCACGCTGGTGTAGAGGAGGCATGCTAAAAAGATAAGTCTTGTAGATTTCATGGTATAATGTTCGAAATGCACATTGAGGATCCTCAGAAAAGCATAGAGTCCTCGTCAATTCAGAATCCTATTAATTAAAATACATCTTTACAACGAACAATTCTTCCCACTGATCATGCCACTAACTTGAAAAGACAAAATTAATGTCTGGCTATTTAAAAATACTAAATGCAAAAAATCTCAATGCTGTTATCATAATAAATTTTTATTTTTTATTATCTTCAACACTAAATATAAATCAAATCTTCGATATTTTTGCTCAGTTAAGCTCACAGATCTGTGTATGATTATGTGTATGAAGTGTATAACTTATTTCTGATCAATAAAATAATTTGTTTTATTTTTTTCAATAGTTTTTTCGTCACGGAATATCTATAACAAACACACAACTAGTCCGCTCTTTTATATATTGTAGGGCTCAATTCTCTTTTTTTGATAGATATGATTTACCTATAATCTTTGAGAATATTTACTATCATTGAGTTCATTAATCCTCAAGATTTTGACGCATCCATTTATGTCACTACGTGGTTCATATTGAATATGTACGCCCACAGGCATTTGACTTGGTCTTGAGAAGAATAGCTGGGGTGAGAGAACTTTAGGTACACTAGATCCTGACTCGAAGTATTCAACTTCAGCTCGGCCAGAATAGCATTAAACACGGGCTGTCTTCAAAATTTTAAGGACCTGTACGAATTGTGAGATATCTCCAGAACTTTCCAACAATAGTTAAGTATGCCGCCATGTACAATTACATCACTTTAATTAGTCGCGCCGTACCATACACGACCATCCGTCGTAAGATATGGACTGACAAGCACTGATAAAATCCTGCTATGCTTACTAAGAGCACATTTCAATTTCGGCGCTAATGCCCTTTGGAAAGGGCGTGACTCTTATCTCGTTTAATTCCAACTATCAGAAGGATAGGCTGGGTTCTCAAAGCCTTGGTATGGCTAACCAAGTGCTAGAAAAGAGATTCCAACTTGAAGAGTGTTTTTTCCTTTTTTCTGTTTTGTTTCTTTTGGGTTTTTTTTTTTTAAGAATAGGTGGCAATAGAGTATCCCATGTGCTTAAACTAGTTGCAATCTATTCTTCATGTGCCGCGTGGCAGAAATAAAGTCTATCTGTTTTAAACAAAAACCTCACACCACTATAAAATAACATAAAGACGTGACTACGCCGGCGTTTGCCTGGGTAGAGGGGGGATGAATAAAAGTTAGAATCTCAATGCAGATCTTCTAATGATTGTTTAGTCGTTAATATCTATAACTGATTATCATGGCTTTAATTTTTCTTATCAAACGCCAACCATATGACTTTCTTCTCCTCTCCTTACAATTCTTATGCTTAAGATTTAAACATCTTTCACAGATATATAAATCAATCCCTCATCTTTTGCATCAAAAGCAAGGCTTGTGGGTGATAGTGAGAATGTGTCTAATATATCTACTTTTTTTGTTAATTGTTTTATTTTTGGTAGTTTCCTCCGGACATACATACACACAACCTACCCATAAATTATGTATGATGAAATTATATTTGACTAAATTAATTTGTAAGATTTGAGAGCGGATTAGCTTCATTAAATGTAACATTTAAAAGGATTACTCATGGCTTAACAGTTATCGTTAGGGAATATGGAATTTTCGGATATTATCTCCTCTCTGATAAATTATCATAAGGTCTACTTAGTATGGAGCGCTTAAAAAGGCGCATATACAACTACCATGCAGGACTTATGGAAAGGCATGCTTTCCCGTGCTTCCCTGCTACTAATAAATAGTAAAAGCTAACTAGTCACTTTTTGCACCTTATTATAAGAGTTATCTATAAAAGATCCTGGAGACGGGAACCTGAATTGAAACTACGATGTAATCCAAAAAGTAAGGTCTCCTTAAGCGCATGGGACACAAGGAAAATGTCAGTTGTTATAGGCAACACTTCTGTTGTTGTGGTCATTAAATGTGCATTGTGCCTGTCTAGCACACGCCTGCGCTATGCCCATTGCCCCAGTCATGGCTTGGCAGTCGTTCACTAATTTGGATTGTTTTCGCGCAGCATTGACAACTAAAAAATGTCGCCAAAGTGCTCGAAGTTTGTTAGTTCATTCTAATCGTTTTGGAAGATATAGTAACGATTATATATCGCACTTGAAAGGTTCATCATGCCTTTACGGAGAAAGTGTAGTGGTGAAGGTTTGTGCGTGATGTGGCAATAAACGGTGGCGAGTAAGTGATCGTAATGAGCTTTTGCATACCGCAGATATGAGGTTTAACGACTACATTCAAGTCAACAGACACATGATTGGTGAAATCTGTGTTAAGTACCACATGGGCATACAAAAATTGCAATGATGTAAACCATCATTGCAAATAAATAACAATTAAAAGTTTTATGTGGTTTGAGTGGCATAAATATTGGTAGACTCCTTTCATTTGGGGTTTATATCTTGTAGCTTTACTCCTCTTCAACAACTACCTTGTGTCACGGTTCCGACAGTAGATATTTTTTATTTTTTATTTAATAGCATTTGCCTTGGTATGGCAACCAGTCTAGAAAAAGAGGTTCCAAACTTGAAAGAGTGTTTTTCTTTTTTTTTTAATAATGAGAGGAGTATTCTTTGTTTTCTTTAGTTGGTGAGGGCCGGTATCGAACAATGAAGCGAAGATGGTGTTAAATATATGCAAAAGGTTGGCAAAAGGATATGAGCTACTGTGAGAACGATGGACACAATGGTTTATGGTTGTTAAGGATGGAGTTCCCAGCTAATCTATATGATCACATCCCAAATGTAAGGTCCTCCCAAAATATCCACAAAGACATATAATCGTTTATTGTTTAGTTTTATTGTAAAAATGTTTTTGTATTGCCCATGTCTTAAACCAGATTCAACCATCAGTTCTGCCTGATGAAAGCGTTGAATCCTACATCGTCCTGTTTGCAATAAACTCTCTTACGCGTATGAAGTAAGCAGCGGGATATTTGTGGCGTGTTATAATTGTTAAGGAGATGTGTGTAGGTGTGGCATCTTTTTTACCCCCACCCTTCACAGAAAAAATTGGAAAAACAGGACCGTCAAAAAATAAAATTAAACGCAAAATATCAAATACTTCCTCTCGTACTAGAGCATAAGTTCAAACAGGAGATAGACTACCTCTCTGTCATGGCTGATATTACTTTATATTATTATATGATCTTTGGTGTGTTTTTAACGTATATGATATAACATCTGTGTGTGGTACATTCGATAAATCATAATTATATATTATTACAATTCAAAGTTCACTAAAATGATTCTTGTTTAAAAAAATAGCGAAGTATTTGCAATTTTTAATGTGAAGATATTTAACCGCTGGTTTAGGCTGCATAATATATATCATTCAACATATATGGCTAATTAATTTGCTAATTAAAGAATTTTCGTTTTCTAGAGTATCCAAAACTGGTACAAACTGCTAATTTGTAAATGTGATATGGAGTTAAGGTTAAAGATTACGTTACGCTAAAAAGAACGTTTATGTGGGGAATGAAATGCTGCGCCGAGAAACTCAACATTTGAAATTTAGCTTTTTAACTTATGCTCAACTACCGTGCCCGCTGATGCGATGTGTAAAGACTCATCTAAGATGGAACACATACAAGTATTATTGTGCGCCATTGAGTGAAGTGAAAGGGCTTTATATATATATAATATAAATAAATATTGTAATCACCGTATGATAAGAATAGATGAATTATTAAAATACTTATTAGCTTTGGGGTGTGCGGTACAAGTTTCTTGGTACAAGGTGATTCTACGGTGGGTCTATTCCTACCTACCAGTAGTTTTGTTGTAGAGATTCAGGTTCCGAGGTATAGTATTCAGTTTAAATTATTGTAAACAGAGCCAAAGTTGAGAGTACTATTAAATATACACAACACAGCATCACACACATCTCATCAGCCCACCACACATATATATATAGCTATAATATAGTACTATTGAGGATTATAAAAGTATATTTTAACTACCCTAACAATATATATATATAAGTAAAAGAAATAACAAATACTTAGAGATTTTAGCATTATAAGTCTGTTTTCCAGGGAGCATTAGACAAATAGTCTAACTCTACAGCCCGACTCATCAGATGCGAATGATGAATTCTTTATTACTTTAAAAGGCATTTGGAAAACAGATATTTTTATTTTTTTAATTTTATCTTTTATTTTTTATTTTTCTTTACATTTTCACTGTCTGTGGTGTTCCAAAATAAATCTTGATGTTGCAAAAAAAATCTGTGGTTTCAAATGCCTTTAAAGTAAATAAAGAATGCATCATTCGCATCTGATGAGTCAGGGACGTTTAGAACTATATATGATATGACTCCCTGAAATAGGACTAATAATGCTTAATCTCTAAGTATTTTGTTTATTTCTTTAATTACTAAGGCATTTGAAAACAGATTTTTTTTTGCAAACATCAAGGTATTTCATTTGGAATTCTCTCGACAGGACTTCATTGAAAAATAAAAATAAAAAGATCCACCATTAAAAAATAACAAATATTGTTTTCCAAATGCTTTAAAGTAATAAGAATTCACATTGCGCAATCTGAATGGTCGGAGAGATGTTAGACTAATTTTCTAAAGCCCCTAAACAGAAGCTATAATACCCGCTAAAATCTGCTAAGTATTTTGTTTTTCTTTACTTATAATATTCACCTTATATATTAGAGTTTATTACTGATATATATATATAACATAATATATATATTATGTGTGTGAGTTGTGTGTTGTGTAAGATGTGTGTGTATATATATTTTATTTTTACTTTTTTTTCTTTCTGTTTTTTTTTTTTAAAATCCTCTAATAATTAAACCATGTAGTCTCTCATACGTGTATACTCTGAATCTACAACAATACTTTATCTGTAGATGAATTAGGATCCTACGCTAGAATATTCTATCTCTCTGTACCAAGAAACTTTTGTGTTACCGATGCATGCTCAAAATATACATATATATATATATATATAAACTTTATTAAAATATATAATAAGGCAAATACGCCTTTTATTCACACTTTCACTCAATGGCGAGCACCCATAAAGGTACTTTGTAATGTGTCCATAACTTGATGAGTCTTTATTACGAGGACGGTAGTTTGAGCATAAGTAAAGCTAGAATTTCAAAATGTTGAGTTTCTCGCGAGCATTCACACATAAACGTGTCAATAGTCGTAAACGCCTAATTCTTTTCATCAATCTCCATATATTCACTCTTAGCAGTTTAGTACAGCGTAAGAATAGTAACGGACGATATCCTATATAGCATATAAATTTGCAATATAGTTTGAATTGATTTTTTTGCAGTAAAGCCAAGCGTAAATATTCTCACACATAAATGCATACTCGAATAATCAAAAGAATTCATAGTTAACTTTGAATTGAGTATATACGCTACGTGAATGCACTTCACACAGATGGCTTATATAAAATTGCTCAATACGTACAAGAGTAGCAGACTCACCATTACCAGAAGATCAATAATAGGAGATATAGCATATAAGTATCGCCCGACAGAGAGGGAGTCTATCTCCTTTTAACATAGGCGCTAAGACGAGGGAGATTGTTTTTTGCGTCCTGAGGTGGAGTGCACTTCCTACACCTTCAATCTCCTTACTTTACCGCACATATCCCTCCGTGCTAACTCATACCGCCCTTTTTAATTTGAGCTTATTTTTTTTGGCCCAACCGACCCGATGGGGGAAAAAAAAAAAAGGTTCATACGCCTTTTTTTTTCCCTCCCATCAAACGGAACCTTTGAAAAAAAAAAAAAATTGGTGAACTGGTAAGACTATGCGCGCCTATTTTTACGGAGACTTCAATAACTGAAACAATAAACGTTTATGTGATTTTTCGCTGGACCTATTTCTGGAGACGCTATACATTGGGAGTTATCCATTGTACGCTTCTCACTACTCATTAATCAACTACTCTTGGTGTCACGTTCTCTGTATCAGAAATATTCTTTTATGAGTAATCTTATTTAAACACACTATCGCGTTCAATCGATTCGATACGCGGCCTCACCAACTTAACAACAAAACAAAAAAACCAAAAAGAAAAAGAAAATCCATTTCAAGTTTGGAATCTCTTTTTCTACTGGTTGCCATACAAGGGTGTTTAATATTTACTGTCGAAACGTGACACAAAGGTGTAGGTTTAGTTGAGAGTAAGCTGACTCTAAGGACTCAAACCCGATATTGATAATGGTCTCAGAGTACCAACCTCCTACACTCAATAAAACCCTTCACCCAAAATCCAATTCCACGCATAAGCGGTTAATTGTTTACCTCTTGCAATGATAGTATATATTCATGTAACAAAAAGTCTTTATGTATGCCCATGTCTAAATAGCGCAGAATTCACCAATCATGTCGAAATGAAGCACGATTAACCTACATCGAAGTATGACAGAGGGCTCCTTTACCATCATTACGGCCGGGTTTTTGACATCCACGGCACATTCACCCATAACTTCCGTTAAAGGATGATGAATTTCAAGCGGTTTAATCGTTTATACTTTCCAAAACCGAATGACTACACAACTTCACACTTGGCGCTAGTGTCAATCGGAAACTCCATTAGAAACGACTGCCAAGCCATGACTGGCATGGCAGCGAGGCGTGTGCAGGAACAGGCACAAGCGCATGCACAACAAACAGAAGGTTGCCTATAACACGAACATTTTCCTTGTGTCCCCCAGCGCTTTGGAGACTTACTTTTGGGATTACATTCGTAGTTTCAATCAGTTTCCCGTCTCAGGTATAGTAACCTTATAAAGGCAAAAGTGACCAGTTAGTTTTCACTATTTAGTTGTAGCAGGGAAGACGGAAGCATGCCTTTCCAAGTCTTCAGGTAGATTAATGCCCTTTTAGCGCCAACTGAATTTGAACTCGAGTAACCCTAATTCCCATCATTCCTAACGATAACTGTTAAGCCAAGAGTAACCTAAATGACATTTAAGGAAGCAATCCGCTTCAAATCTTACAAATTAATTTCTATCTATACATACATAAATAAGTTGTGTGGTATGTATGTCCGGAGGAAACTACAAAAATAAAACAATTAACAAAAAAGTAGATATATAGAACATTCACTATCAACCACAGCTTGCTTTGATGCAAAAAATAAGGATTTGATTATATCTGGGAAGATGTTTAAAAATTAAGATTTGAATTGTAAGAAAAAGGAAAGTCATTGGTTGCGTTTGTGATTAAAGCATGAATCAGTTATGTTAAGGACTAAACAATCAATGGATCTGCGAGACTAACTTTTATCATCCCCCCCCTCTTACCCAGGCCAACGACCGGGTAGCCGTTCTAGTTATTTATAGTGGTGGAGGTTTGTTTAAAACCAGATAGACTTTCTGAATGGGCTGAAGAATGATGCACTTAGTAGCACAGATACTCTATGCCACACATTCTTAAAAAAAAAAAAACCCAAAAGAAACAAAAAGAAAAAAAAGAAAAAAAAAACACCTTTCAAGTTTGGAATCTCTTTCTAGACTGGTTGCCATACAAGGCTTGAGAACCCAGCCTATCCTTCTGATAGTTGGAATTAACTGAGAATAAGAGTCACGCCTTTTCCAAAGGCATTAGCGCAAAATGAAATGCAGTAGCATGCAGGATTTTAATTCGTCTTGTCGAGTCCATATCTTACGACGATGGTCGTTATGGTACGCGCGACTAATAAAGTGGTGTAATTGTACATGCGCCTTACTATTTGTGGTTCTGGGAGATATCTACATTTCTACAGGCCTCCTTTAAAAATGTGAAGACGGTGTTTATGCTATTTGCGAGGCTGAAGTTGTTATTGAAGAAGGATCTTTCCTAAAGTTCTCTCACCCCAGCTACTTCTCAGACAAGTTCAAATGCCTGGGGGTAGATATTTATCGTAGCATAATTGATGCGTCAAAATCTTGAGATTTAATTGACTGGATAGTAAATATTCTCAAAATTATAGGTAAACTATCTATCTATACATATAAAAGGGCAGTTTGTGTGTATGTATGTCCGGAGAAAACTATGAAAATAAAACAATTAATGATAAAGTAAAATAAGGTATTACACATTCACTATCACCAGATCTTGCTTTCTGAGCAAAAAATATCGAAGATTTGATTTATATTTGGTGAAGATAATAAAATAAAATTTATATGATAACAGCATGAGATTTTTTGCATTTAGCTATTTTAAATAGCAGACATTAATTTTTCTTTTCAGAGTGGCATGATCAGTGGAAGGTGTTTTTTTACATAGGGATTTTAATTGGGCCTCATGCGAGGATCCAATGTGATTCAACAACAATGATCTACGGAGACTATCTTTTTACATCCCCCTCTACCCAGGTGACGCCGAGTAGCTGCTTCTAGTATACAATAAGCATATTTTTGTCAATATTACTCGGATTATTGATGATGCCTTCCTTCTAAAAAAGGAATGTCTTTTCTAAATTTAGAACACTATACATATATAGACGGGTAAGGTATTTTCCCACTTGGTTAGATTGACACAAGGACTTTTTAACGTGGGACAAAAACGATTTTCATGCAATGGCCACAACAAAAAGTGCTTGATCCTTCAGCATATTCGCCTTTTTGGTTGCCTCAGGCTTTGAGGAATAAACCTGACACTGCCTCTTTTAGCAGAGAGGGCACGTTTGTTCTGGAAGATGATCATGTGATTGATAATTACCTTACTCAGAGGACGTTGAGACCAAAGAACACTGATCCAAGGTAAGTAAACAGTTATTGTGTGAAGAAAATATTCAATCAAGAGCCCCCACAAGGAGCTGAAACACAATATCTTGACAACCACAAATATAGCAAACCCAGCAATGTCCGTGCAATAAAAAAAAATAACTTAAGAGGAAAGAAACTTTGTAGAGATGATAAAGAAAATCATGACGGAATTTAGGAGAATATTTATGATACACAAGAATCAAGAATGGGGAAAAAGGTAGAACCAGAACAGCATGAATACATTATATTTTTTAAATATCCCCAACGGACAAAATCACTGAGCTGAACGAAGTAATTAATGCAAGAGCAGAAATAGACAGTGACAAACTTGTAGACTACAAAAGATAAAAAGAATAAGAAAAAAGAATTTCAGTGGCGAATGAGAGGAAAAGAACAAATAAAGAAACACAAATATATACAAAGGAAACGCACAAAATATATGGACACAATACGGGCACCTAACTAGGTGTATGCGTTACAAGCTAGATTCGCAGACCCATTGTTTGTGACTTCGATTATCTCTGGGCGCACCATAGTCTGGCTTTGTGACACACACATATGTATATATATATATATATATTATATATATATATATATATATATATATATTACATATAGATAGAGAGAGAGAGAGAGGAGAGAGAGTAGTTGGATCCATATCCTTCCCAAGGGTATTCGTGCTATGTGGAAATGTAAACAGCTTTGTAGAGTCTTTGAACTCAGGTCGACGAGTCCATTTCATACGACTCTAAGCATACACTATGCGCTCAATAATAATAATAATAATAATCATATTAATAATGGAGATTCACTCTCTTTTTGTCTGTAACAAAAACTACGTCACTGCTTAAGTCACATTACCCAACACATAACCCAATGTCATAACATAGAATAAATATACCTTCAAAATGTGAGTATGCAACTCTTATTAGATGTGAGTAGACACAATCCTCATTGTTTTTTTTACAACAAGTTTCAATAAATAGATTCCTGGTGTTATTTATTTTTATATATAGTTTGCTTTATTTTAATATATAGTTAAAGTTATCGGAACTGTTTCCATTTCAAATTGTCTTTTTTATTTTTTTTTAATGCTGTTAATAAATTTGACAATTTTACATACTTATGGGTATAAACTCTATGACATTGAATTTTCAGCTTCCATCCCTTCAGGCAATATCTTTTCAAAAAATTATTTTTACATCGCCGGGAGAGCGTCTTTTTTATTTTGATAATATAATAATAATAATAATAATAATAATAATAATAATAATAATATGTTTCTTCGTTTTCTCTTTCCTTCTCATTGTTCATTAACCGATCTACGTGTCCTTGTCCTGATTGATTTAAGGAATAGATCAGCGCACACGCTTTGATTGTAATTGTCTACGAATAATGCATACGTGGATGCAGCTACAAATGAGCATATGTGTTTGCGTTCGTCAGTTCCATGCTAAATTTGCATGTATGAACGTTCCGAGAATCACAACAATATGGATTTTGCCGCGTGCCGGTTAAGTGCCGGGACTGTTTGTGGCTCATCTAGCAAACACGTTCTTAGCTTAACCAATTAACTGCGTGTTACAAATCCTAATACAACGGTAATTTTAGAAAGATTGTTTTAAACCTTTTCGACACTTAACATTACTGTATATATACATATATATATAATATATATATATATATATATATATATATATATATAGATAGACTAGATAGATAGATAGATAAGTAAGTAAAGTAAAGTCGTCGGGCGGCCTAATGTCCGGTATCAATCATGCGGCGAGGGAGTCTATCCCCTTTTTACTAGCGCTAGACCGAAGGAGATTATTTTAACGTCTAGGGTGAAGACCCACACCTACCCATCAGCTTCCTTACTTTACCGCACAGATCCTGGGTACTCATACGCTGAGTTGGCGAGGGTGGGTATCGAACTAGGAACCTTGCGGTTTCTAGCCGAACGCTTCTACCGACTGAGCGCTAACCCCGGCCCTGTTATATATATATATTATGGTTGTTTGGTGTGTGTGTGTGTGTGTCTGTGAGTGGAGTGAGTGAGTGAGTGAGAGAGAGAGAGAGAAGGAGAAGAGAGAGAGAGAGAGAATGTTTGTTTGTTTGTGTGTGTATGTCTATGTGTGTGTGTGTCTATGTGTCTGTATGTCTGTGTCTTTGCTCAGGCCCCTTTTGATGGATTCTAAATTCGCTGATTGTATCTCTTGAGGAGTGATAAGACCCTCCAACTAAATAAGGGTATCCTGATTTATGACACTAAAATCATCTGGCAGAAAATGCTACAGATACGGGATCTCTGTCCGATTGTAGAGTATCCATTCGTTGGTATTACTTCCCGAACCCCAATCTGACCTCGTGTGAAGTTACTTTTACAGTCCGCGATCTAGATCAACTGATTTGGTATTGGGTAGATATCGGGGATGATTTTTGTTACCGCGTGACATTTCCGATGACAATGCCGTTTCTATTGACGTAAGATACTGTCATTGAATTTAGACAATTGTTCCTATTTGCTAAAATATTTCCAACACTAATTTTCATTCGATTCTCTTTGTTTACCTAATTCTAAACTCATGACATACAATTATAAAACTAATTGTTTATAAGAAACTTAATTATGTTAATTGGTCAATTCCAGATGCCGTACAAATATAGGGGCCAATCCCTATAAGTCAAACATTCACTTTGGAAATTAGTTTGTGATTGGGAATACTTGAAACAATGCATCAATTGTCCGTATCAAATTTCGGTATTAGATATCAGGAAAACTTCATATGTGGTATATACCAACGTCTCCAGTCAACTAGGACGTGAACACAAGGTCAATTTCTTAAGCGGATTATAAAAAGGTTGAATTCTGTGTTGATTCTACTGAAATTATTGCCTAACCAAGGTTAAAGAGCCCTGTCCTCCCTACTATTTACACATAGTTCGATGGAGAAAGTTGAATGCACACTTTTCCCAAGAGTATTAGCGCTATGCAAAATGCAATCAGCCTCGTACAGGATTTGAACGGGCGTCGTCGTTTATAATCGCAGAACATATCTAGCTATCTCTCCCTCTCTCTCTCTCTCTCTCTCTATATATATATAATATATATATATATATATATATATAAAAGTAAAGTCGTCGGGGCGGCCTAAAGTCGGTATCAGCTATGAGTGAGGGAGTCTATCCTTTTCCCTAGCGCTTAGACCAAGGAGATTGTTTTAGCATCTAGTGGAGCGCCACACCTACCATCACTCTTACTTTAACCGCACAGATCCCTGTGCTACTCATACGCTGAGTTGGTGAGGACCATTTATCGAACTTAGGAACCTTGTGGTTTCTAGCAGAACGCTCTACGACTGAGCTAACCCGGGGTCTCTCCCTTCTCCTCTCTCTCTCTCTACCTATATATATTATATATCTATTATATATATATATAGCGAGAGAGAGAGTTGAGAGACGGTGAGAGAGAGAGAGGGGGGATGTTTTACGAATACAAATGTAATGGCATCAGGTACAATCACAGTGAAATCCCAGTTCCTCTCAGATCCCCTAGTTAAGCCGATGTGAGCCTGTTTAGTTCCGAGATGGTAGACCACTTAGTAACAGGCAAGGTTTTGTCATCTGTGTCCTAGACTAAGAAATAAATGAATAAAATACAACTGCTATAAATCGAAAGAAATGGAATGGAGATAGATTTTGCTTGGCATGGAAAGCCGTCTGACAGCGTTCAAAATGTCTTAAGTATTTATCTTGGTTTTAAAAAATGCTTTTCGTGCCAGTAGTAAATACACATTTATCTCAACCCCATGTCGCCGATTATTTCTCTAGATATAGTGTATATATAGCGATAGATAGATAGATAGGTAGATAGATAGATATGACAACGAAAGAGACAGCATGGAAAAGCAGAATGACATGTTTCGCTATAGGGATACCTTTATTCAAATGAACTTATCTCATAAAAAATGAAATCATCGCGCGAAAAAACCTGGATTTTTTATATAATAAATTGATTCTAATAAGATTATGCCCTTTAGCGAGACATGCCAAATTTGTTATACTATGTCTATATTTTAATCATACAACCGGGTTTTATTTCAAATGTTCCTAATATATAGATATGAATAGGCTAAGATTAGATCAATATGTATATAGGTATAGCGATAGATAGATAGATATGGATAGCTTTGATGTACCCCTGAAACTGTTTGAGATAGATAGATAGATAGATAGATAGATTTGTGAGTTTGCGTTGCATTTGTAATAGAGGTTGGTGAGTGAAGAAGACATTATAATTGTATGATAGCGAGGAGAAATTAATAAAATATGAATTGAGAACAGGCGTTGTCTAATCAGAATAAATTTAGGCAGTTTTTTAACAAGAGATTTAGAGAAAATCTAATTTCATCTGGGGATATAAGAAACTCGTCTATTAAAACATGCCATACAACAACATCAGTCGCTCTTCATAATTTTAGAGTATGCGTAACGGAAAAACTATGAATATGGTATATTGCTCACCGTCAAAGCAAAGAAACTTAAATTCTTGCATTGATTCTTGCTGTGGAGAGTTTGGACATGACAAAGACATTCCGTTTGATCGTCTTTAATGGTACGAAATGGATCTAATACAGTCATTGAAGACCAAAACGCAGACACCACACACACACCACACACACACACACACACATACACACATACTGAGACGTTGACACACATGCATACATATACACAGATGTGTAAGTATATGCGGTGTGTACGTGTTTTTAATAGATTTATGTAAACATAGATGATGATATAAGCATATGTATCTATGAAAATGTGCATATATATATATATACTTACATACATTTATATACATACATACATACATACATATAATAATATATAATATATATCTGTGTGTGTGTGTGTGTGTGTGTGTGTGTGTGTGTGTGTGTGTTATAGAGGCATGAAAGGCCGAACACGTGTCTGTGGATGACTTATTAATATATATATATATGTGTGTGTATGTGGTGTGCACGTGTATGTGTGTGTATATGCACGCAAAACACTCATGGCACACATACATATTTATATATAAATCTATATATATATACCGTATATATGCTAATATATGAATGATGCGTATAAATGAAAGAGTGGATGTATATATATATATATATATATATATATTATACACAACATATTATATATATATATGTGTGTGTTGTGTGTCTATATATATATATAATATATATATATATATATGATATATATACTGTCGGTTAGCCTCCTCACATTTCTCCCATATGCATATAAGTTAATATATGCACAAAGTATAAAAATAAATGTGTACACACGGACACAAAGGTATATATATATATATATATAATATATATATATATATATATATATATATATATATGTGTGTGTGTGTGTCTGTGTGTGTGTGTGCGTATGACTTATACATGTATATATATATATATATATATATATATATATATATATATTATATATATATATATATATGTGTGGTGTGTGTGTGTGTGTGTGTATGTGTGTGTGTGTGTGAGTGTGTGTATTAATATTAATTTTATGCAGCAGAAACTTTTTTGATATTTTTCAGCGAATGTGAGTGTTTAACATTATTTGTATTTTTTTATAAGCATCAGCGTCTCAAATAACACAAATATAAATTACATTATTTAAAAAATCCCGTAGATTTTTTTGTTTTTGTTTTTAATTTTAAGTTTCCTCTTATTTCATTGTGTTATCTTTGCAGTCCATAAGGTTGTGAATTAAACGAAACTATTTCGCCCAAAGAGCCTAGATTTATTAAAACTTGGTAAACATGAAGAGCCTTGCCAATGTTTGCAGTGACGTAAGCCCTTCATTTTCAGGCATTACAATTTAGCACGACGGTTTTGAAACCGTTTACACATTACGTCATTAGTATGTGACGTAACGTTAATTTTAACAGGTCACAACGTTCCTAAACCATGCCCACAATTTCCTGGAATTCAAACGCAGCACATATTTCGCCTTGTTATATGACCGGCATTAAAAAACATTATCACCATCTTGATTACTGTCTATCGATAATCAATTTTCATGATTTTTAATATATTTCTTGATTAAAATAATATTGTGAAATAATTTACAATACCTTTACGTAGAATATTAATCATGTTGATAAATACACTACTTATTTCTCTCTGGGTAATTGTGCGTCTTTGTGAAAGGAGAAATAGTGTATGGGATACATATATATTATATATATATATATATATATATATATATATATTAACCGTGTTTATTTTTATTTTGTTAACAACTAATTATTTCATTCGGATTTTCGATATATCTTCATAATAAACTAAATCTATGCCGGCTAGGACAGAAAAAATACATCGATTGACCTCTCTACAGAGGAGGAAAATCCCCCTAATGTTGACCGTGGGTGATGAAAGTTGATGCTTAAGGACGGATTCCTAGGGCCTAAGCAGTCAAACATAGAACATTACCATATTGGTCTTTATTTAGTCTAGATGGGTGGTCGGAGAAGATCTCTCCGATTAGTTGGCTGGTCACATCAAACCCTTAGCACCTATATGATAGCCCCAATCCTATTGTCCTTATGGAAAACCCCAAAGCCTTTTTATATGTGCTAGGGGCTGTGGCTGAGGGTCTTACTGTCCTGGGTATGACGTTTAAACTGTATCGATTGATGAGGTTCTAGTTTTAGGAACTTAGAGGCGTATAGACTACACCTTCATTGCCATTACTCCCAAGTCCACTCTAACCTGAATTTGCTGTACGTGTTAGAGTCCCATCTATGGGTTAAATACATAAAAACAGGTTTTCTTCAAAAATGCACCTGTAAATCAAAATTAATTACAACTGTTGCCCACACTTAAAAAATTATAAAAACAAACTATCTGTCGACAAACAATTCCCATACAAAATCATATATTCAAAAAATATTTGGCCTTAAATACCCACAGGTTTGTGATGCCGTTAAACAAAATCAAACCAAACTCAATCTAAAGCGAATCAGTTGTGACACAGTTAATGGACAGTTAAATTCGATACCTTGACAACGAATATGGAGTTCAAATGCAGTCAACAATAAAATGGGTAGCCAATTTAGGAGAAGGATAATGGAAAACTGATGCCGTCTGCCAACATGACATGGGCCAGCATAGCATGATGATACTTCTTATTCCCCATATAGAGCTTGCGGATATCCTAAAACTAGCATTGGAATATGAAACGGATGGTGTAAATGATTATACTTTTAGATATTCTGTTTGATTATTGGCCCTAGTGAACAGGGTGAATTTTCTCTGCAGTGCTAGGAAACAAACAAAGGTAGTTCTGATAGAGACAAGGAAAAAGCAGCAAAAATAGATCCCTTTCGTTGAGTATGCCGTAGGAAAAAAACGGTGGATGCCCTATTCAGGGGTCTAGAGCCCTTTTATGTCATTGGCACAATCACAATGTCGATTTATGCCATTGGCATATTGCACACACATTACATGGCACATAAGCATCTACCGATCACAATCAAATAGAAGCAAAGGGACAGCATTGTAAAGTAGGCAAAACTGTTCGATTTTTATTCGTATCACATACACAATCACCAGGCACCAACATCTCTCTTTTCCCTTTTCTTTAAGTGTCTTTGTTCCCGTTTTCTACACAAATAAATATGGCAACTGTCACTTGGACTTCTTTCACAGTGGGAATTAATGTTTTAAGTTATAAATCCCATATGTTATATACCTCTTCGTAACTTGAGGCCTTAACTGTTTTTTTTTCTATTTCACCGACTGGCTATCATCTTTTGGGTTGGTTTCCCCGGTCTCTTCCGCTGGTTGAAACGGGCTTCTTTTGTGCTGGCACCGGTTGTGGTTTTGTCTTAGTTCATTACTTTGTTTTTAATGATGAACGCAAGACTTAGTTTATTTTTGTCATACGTCTTTATTAAACCCGAAAGCCCAAAATAGTTCGACCTCCGCAGTGAGATGTCTTACTTGGGAACACAGAACCATTGCGTCTGATTTCATCGATGAACAACCAAATTCTGCCAACTGTAACTCAGTTCCCTTAACACGGTTTTTCTTTAGCCAATGAGAAACCAAGGACTTGGTCAGTGAAAGATGAACTGCTGTCAATCACTTCTATAACGGTCATCTTATCATGAAATGCCAACTTTTCATTTACGAATACCGTTATTTAAATTTTACTACACTACAGTACATAATTCGTAGACTACCCACTAATTATATAACACCATAATGTTAAATATACGACAGTGATGATAATGATGATTTACTTAATTCTGTCGTTGGTGTAGTTTGAATCATCCTTTTCAGACTTTATTCATTAGAAATAATTATGCCCTTTCCTTTGCGAGTGTTCGTGCTCTCAGTCGCTTGTCAGATGTTGGGGATCCCAATACTGCATTTTGAAGATCCGCACTTAGCTTATCAAGTAGGCTTAGGCAGTGACAACCCCTTCGTGGCCGGTAGGGGCGTGACCCTATTACAGTACATACCAGTGATTTTTGCGCAGGAGCAACTTTGGCATTCGGAGTGCATCAACAAATATAGACCACCGTAGATGCGCCACTCTTGGGGGAATATCTCCTGGAAAATACGGATTCTGTCACGATATTTTTTAACACACTTTTTTCACTATTAATATTTTATAAAATTTCTCAAAAAATTCATAATTTATTCGAAAGAGTACCCCATGGTAATTTCTCCCCCATATTACAATTATTTTACCTTTGCAGGTGGATAGTGTAGTTCATCTTGTATAGGGCCTAGTTAGAGTTTAGGCTGTTTGGAGATATTTGTCAATGCTAAATATATTGTCAATGGTTTGGTTTATTTTTTGAAAGGCTTATCAACCTTTATTTTTTTAATGTCAAACCATCCTTGTAGAAGAACAATAGTGGTACTATTTAACCCATAGCTGGGGAGATTAGGAGGTTCATACTTTTCCTAAGGGTATTAACCCGAAAGTGAACATAACAGCGCGACTGGAATTCGAACTAGCATTCCACGAACAGTCCAGCACGTTAGCCACTACGTCATGGGGATTCCCCATAGATTATAAGGATTCAAATAAAAATACTTACAAATAGGTGTATGTGAAAATGATAAGAAATACAGAAGAGAACATATACACGTTGGACACTTTTGATAGGCCCACAATTTGAGGGAGGAAACATACTCCACCTGCAAAGGTAAAATAATAGTAATATGGGAGAGAAATTACCAAGGGGTACTCTTTCGAATAAATTATGATTTTTTTGAGAAATTTTATAAAATATTAATACTGAAAAAAGTTATGAAGTATGTTCAAAAATATCGAGACAGAAACCGTATTTACCAGGAGATAAATGAACAATGAATGAAATTATTATTTTCTTCAAACTAGTTCCATTTGCATTTAGTACATTTATTCTATTGGAAAAAGCAACTTTGAAACAATTTTAAATTTCTTTTTCTCAAGTTCTCAAATCTTAGCCTAGAGTTGAATTTTCTGTTTAGGTCTAGTACAGAGGTGCTACAACTATCTAGGAGAAGGGTAACAGAAAACTGACACCCTCTGCCAGCATGACAGGAGCCAGGATAGAAAGATAATGCATATTGCTCCCAATATAGTATAGACCTTGGTATAGTCTAATGTGTATAGAAGGTGCTACACATTCAGAATATTGTGTTTTACAAAAACAGCATGATTGTTCAACGAGTCTCGAGACTAGTTTCATAATTAGTTTCTTTTCTAATAGGCATTGACTCATCTAGACGCCTTGTTTGGAGATATATGTCAATGCTAAATAGATTGTCAATGGTTTGGTTTATTTTTTGAATGGTTTATCAACCTTTATTTCAGTTGGAGGTGCGTGGTGTAATGTTTAGAGTCGTAGGACATGGACTCGTTGACCCGAGTTTAAATCCTGGACAAGGCTGTTTGTATTTCACAAAGCACTAATACCATTGGGAAAGGTGTGCATGACAACTGCTTTCCCTCCAGTTATGGGTAAATAGTAGGGCAGACTGGAATCATTAAACTTTAATAGATAAAACCAATCTAGGAAAGGAAAACTCCGAATTTATGTAATGGTTATCGCCGTAGGAAATTGGCATGGTGAGACGAGTTCAAATTTGTACGAAGCTGTTTGCATTTTACATCGCTATAATAAACTTGGGAAAGGTATAAAATCCAGCTATTCTATTTCCAGATATGGGTAAATAGTCGGGCAGCCTGGGCTCTTTAACTTTGGTTAAGCAACCAGTCTAGAAGAAAGAAAACTTTTAATTCGCGGCTGTTAAACTCCACTTAATAAACTGACCTTGCGCCATATCCTACTCATGCGGAGGGGTTGGTAAATATATATAACAAATAGATAAAACTATTAGGCAAATTAAGTAGTGTTTCAAATATGTCCTCTTTCTTATTTAATCAAAGAAAACCGACAGATTAATTTTCTTAATTTGACTACTTTCCAACGCGCGCTGACAAATGATAAATATTCTTTACCAATTAAATGGGACAGCGAAGAGTCAATATGAAATTAAAATGATGCAGTCAGCCACGACATACTCATAAGATAATGAATTTTGGGGATATTTTCATATTTCATAGAATTCATCGCTACTTTATGATTTGAAGATATTGGAAAACATGAAAGAAAATACGATTGCAAAGCTTGAACTATAGATCAAAAGAGAAAACTCTCAGAGGTACCTTCGACTAGTGAAAAACTCACTAGAATGAATGGAGAACAAGATTTATTCAGTCTTCATTCTACCTTTAAATAATTGACTTCAGACTCGAATTATTTTTGAAACTCAGCGCAATATATCCTGGGCATTTCAGTCTCGGATGCCAATGATATACGCGGTGAGTTCAAAACCATTCAAAACCATTCGAGGCTGAAGTAGAATTTTTTAAGGTAGAATTACCTTCGCTACCTTAGACGTATACTGGGCATTACCTGGAGGGACAGGATCACTAACACAGCAGTTCTAGAGAGAGCTCAACTTCCCAGCTTGTGTTCTCTACTGAGACAGCGTCGTCTCCGATGGCTGGGTCATGTCCGCCGGATGGATGATAGACGAATCTCAAAGGACATCCTCTATGCAGAGCTTTCGTCTAGTAAGAGACATATTGGTCGTCCCCAGCCACGTTTCAAGGATGTCTGCAAGAATGATCTCAGGTGCTTTGGCATTGACCATTCCAGATGGTAAAATCTGGCTCAGGACCACCCTCGGTAGCAGCAAGCCTTCACATGTGACATATGTGGCGTGCATGTTTTTTCGAACATCGCACTTTACAGATACAGGAGCCGCGTGACTTCAGGTGCAGAAAAAACTACATATAAGTCTTCGAGACTGAAATGCCAATGAATATATAATATATATATATATATATATATAATATATATATATATAGAATATATAAGTAAATAAATTATTCTAGTTGACCGTTTTTTTATTTGAATTCAAGATAGTTACAATGTAGCAATATTCACCGGAAGTTGACCAGACAAGATTAGATGTATATACATATATAAAATTCAAACCCCTTTTCAACAGATTTTCAAAGGTAAGAGATCAATTTTATCTTCTCTAATAACTTTTATTAGATATTATGTTAATTTGATGCTTCAAAGGAGTCTAATAAAAATGAGAAAACTTTCTATCAATGGACCCCACTCTCAAAAAGTTTTTAATACTTTTGAAGAAGGTTCCCTTGGAAAGGATTTTTAAATTTATCCCGCACATTTTCATTCATTTTATTTCATCTTCATTCATTTTGCCATTGATTTTTACTATTATAATATATATAATATAATAATAATCTTATATATATATTATATAATATATATAAATAAAAGTAATCACAGACACGTGTTTCGAGGTATCACCTCTCATCAGTGTGATTATACGTTAACAGCTACCTCGGCCGTTTCGAGACCCGAATGAACTTTCGTTCACCAAAACCTACCCGTACGGTCACAAGCAGGTCAAATATAGGAGACTATTTAATCGCTACTTAAGCGGAAATGAAATTCACTAGAGGACTCAAACTTTGTTTATGTAAACAGAGCGAGGTTTAGCTATACGCAATATATATATAAATATATTTATATATATTATTATTAATATATAATATGTGTGTGTGTGTGTGTGTGTGGAAATGTGTGTGAAGTTGTGTTTGGGGGGAATAAAAAGAATTGCTTAACAAAGAATTTTACTTCATGTATTCATCCATATTCATTTCCTGAGACAATGCACAATGAGCTCTGAGGACGGATGACCTGTATCACTAGAGTAAAATACCTACAAGAATATATATATATATATATATATATATATATTAATATTATATATATATGTATATGTTGTGTGTGTGTGTGTGTTGTGTGTGTGTGTAAAGTGCCCGGAAATAAATTATGCCTGAGCTTGTTATGTAAATAATTCACTCAGCATACATCCTATTCAAAATTTAATTTTACGATATTTACTATAAAAAAAAAACAATGTTTCGCTTTTGATTTCTTATTGTCGTCTCTGTGATTTGAATATCATATTGTTCAAATGATTACCCTCACGAGCTATAGACTACTCAAACTTCACGCTATAGTTCTGCAGAGCTAATATACTCCTTGCCTCAAGCATTACTACGATTTCCTGACGAATGTTGGCGACATTGTAGGAATTTTAGCATATATCTATAAAGTTTCAATGTGCCCTTCAAGTGAGTGTTGATATCTCTGATAATCATTTGTCACATATCAATCACTTGCGTAGTCTTTGTAGAAATTCATCTTAAAACTTGTTTCTATTTTGCGTGTTGTGCTTATCAAATAACTATCAGGTTCAGCATGGTTCTTCTAAAATTTACATAACTGGGAAGTATTATCAGCAGAGACAACGGGCCAAGGCTGGTCAATGCTTGCGGGGCTTTTGCAAGTCTTCATCTGATCGAGAAGTCTAAACAATACTGTCTTGGAAGTAATATTAGACTCTATAACAGCAATCTGTTCTGAAGAATGATCACGGATGCTGAAGAGTGATAAAAACGAGACACGTGTGCTGGAGGAAGTTCAGCAGAATCATCTAGCCTAAGAAACTGTCAAATAGGTTTAAGTAGCGCGACACGTACCACAATACTAGTTGTAATTTTGTTGAACACTTGCAATAAAACTCCAGTGAAATAAGTGATCTTAATGATAATATCTTACGTTTTCTAATGAATGTGTTTATCATTATTATTTATCATAAAATTTCGACCAGGTTGCTTTTGATTGAAAGATGAAACTATATAGGTAGAAAAAGGAGGCGCGTGGTCTAATGGTTAGAGTCGTAGGAAAATGGACTCATCAACGCGAGTTCAATTCCTAGACGAAGCTGTTGGAATTTCAAATGGCGCTAATACCCTTGGGAAAGGTATGAATCCAATTCTCCCTCCAGCTATGGATGAATAGCAGGGCAGACTGGACTCTTTAACCATGGCTAGGTAACCAGTGTAGGAGAAGGAAAACTCTGAATTCAAACCTGTTAAACTCCGCTTAAGAAATTGACCTTGTGTCGCATCCTGCTCGTGCGGAGTGGTTGGTAAATATATATATAGGTAGAAAAAAGCTTTGTAGGCTTCCTCTCTCTGTCTCTGTCTCTGTCTCTGTCTCTGTCTCTCTCTCTCTCTCTCTCTCTCTTATTCAACAAAATAAATCAGCCAGTTCCGCTTAGCGAAACGGTACCGTCGTAGGAAGTGGAATTGTCGACCCTAGTTCAAATACTGTATGAAGCTGTGCGCTACTGCCTTTGCAAAAGGCAAGTATCAATCTCACTCAGCTAAGAGTAAACCATAGGACAAAGCGGGCATTTTAGTATTGGTAAGACAACCAATTTCGGAGAAGGAAAACTGGACTCAATCCAGCTATACCCCGCTCAATAAATTGTCTTTGAGTCCCATCTTACAAGTTGCAGAGGGTGTGATTAATTACCTAAATCTGCCGGATACAACACACCTATAATGAAAGCTAACGATTTTTTTGGTCAGAATGTATTAAAAACAAAGAAAGGAACTGAATAATGAGTTGATTAATCTATATATATAAAAGGAAGTTTGGTATGTACGTGTCGACGTATAACTCCGAAACGGGAGGTCACTCAGATTCGAAATCTTGCATGCACCTTAATATCCGTCTAACTAAGAAACCAGATTTAATCATTGATTTTTACTGATTAAGGGATATAATTAATTAATTAAACCAAAATCAACAGATTTGCGGAACTATCCGTAAATCAGCTAATGATGATAAAATATTGTTCGCTGCCTGATTTCTATTATAGCTATACCAGCAGTTTAGTGTAATTTTAGTGAACATCCAATATTTATATATAGTCCGGTCATGGAACGGGTACTTTTCTAGTAATTATATATTCCCAATATATTTTTTTTTATTTGGGTTGATTTATTTGTTTTGTTTCAACCTTTGTGGATACTTTAATGCCAAAGCTATCCTTATAGAAGAAAGGTAGTGTCACTATTTAACACATATCTGGGTGCATGTGGGGTTTCATACTTTTCCTGAAAGAGAACGTATTAGTGCGACTGTATTTCAACATCATTTGCTACGGTGTCACAATCTAGCATGTTAGCCACTACACCACAAGGGATACTCCTCCAAAGTGTTTTCTCGGAGAGTTAAAGAATATTGCATGCGAATGTGTTGTGATAAAAGAGACAAACTAGTAATACAATAAGTATATGTTTTGCTAATATCTTCTGAAAATTTCAGACACTAAGATGATCGTAGAAAATAAAAACAAAGAATCATGTATAATTTAATGTTTACCACATTACTTCATAAATATCTTCCTTGATTCCTGATTTCTTAGATGATTTATTGGTTTTAACGTTATGTCAATCCATCCTGAGTTAATTTATGTCTACAGTTAGGGAATGATGTTCATTATACGTTGATATTTAAATTTTTGTGTAGTTGATCTCTGGGACTGAAGCCTCGTTACTGGATGCAGTTTAGTAAAATACCCAGGGCACAATCACTCTTTATAAAATAACTCTCACTAATTGAGACACGGTTACGATTTACCCAAGATCACCGAGATATTATTATGAACATAGATTTTGGACTCTCTCTCCTTTATTATGAACATAGATTTTTGGACTCTCTCTCCTTCTTTGTCAGGTCTTGTTTTTCATTCTGCAAGGTGTTTAGCCACCCTCACCAGACAAAATCAGTGGGGTACCGGTTTGGTCGCCGATGATCAGACTATGAATATATACACACATAAATACATATTTGCCAATGGCAAATGAATTGAAATTAAACGTCACATGCTCAGAAATAAACAGAATAGGATACTATGGTTAATATTTTCAAGTGAGCTGATTGACAGATATTAACCTTACATGGGGTAAGGAAGATATATTAACATAAGACGGATTCGAAAGCCTTATTTCCCAATCAGGAAGATGTCCAACGAAATAAAAGCGGGCTACCCACACCCAGCCAAAATACAATACCTTATTACATTAACAAAAATAAAATAAATTATAAACTATGAACAGGTGTCTCACAGGGTAGGCAAATCTAAAACCATACAAATTACTGTATGATAAAATTTGAGCTATATTTGGACTATGTAATAAAAACGTCATTAGATCTGATAAAAGAAAAGAGCTTGACGGAAAAAAGGCACGAAACAGGCAAAATCTCCCAGAAACTATTACATATGCTGACCATGCAGATGTCCTTGTATTACTTGCAAATACACCTCCGCAATTAGATCACTGTTGCATACCCTAAAGAAGCCAGCAAATGGCATTGGCCTATATGTGAATTAAGATAAAATAGAGTTCATGTGTTTTAAATAAAATGCAAGCCATCTCCACACTGCACGACAAGTCTGAATTTAGTAGGACTAGTTCACATACCTAGGTAGTAATATCTCATCTACAGAAAGTAATGTCTTTATCTGCATAGGAAAGGCATGGGATATTATAGATTGTCGAGTATATGAACATCTGATCTTTCTGATATGATAAAGCGATAATTATTTCAAGCTATGGTCGTTTCAGTGCTAGTATATGACTGCACCTCTTGGACTTTAATTAAACGTTAGTAAAATAGCCAGATGGTAACTACACAAAAATGCTGCGTGCTATCCTGAACATCTGGAAGCAGCATCCCACAAAAAGCAGCTGTGCGACCACTAACCTTCTATCACACAAACCATCCATATAAGACGAACAAGAGACACGGGATACTGCTGGAGAAGTAAGAACGAACACGTAAGTAACTTTCTCCCGTGGACACATACACGTGGACCCAGTAGAGTTGACCGATCAACAATGACTTGTATTGATCTACTCAACTCGCTCTGACAGCTTAGATTCCCTTCTCTCGCCACCCACCCCTATCTGTTATCACCCTGACACGTCTTCCGCTCTGCATCGGGAACACACAGAGAGCTGAATGATGTAGGTTTTTGGCTGATTGGGTATTTGCCTCTTACCCCACTTGTATGGGCTGGGCACAAGGCCTCGTTTTAACGTGGGCCCACCCACAAGCCGAAGCTCATGGGTGGGAAAGAACAAAAATTGCGTCGTTGCCTGGGGGGATAGCCCCCTGGGATCGACGCTATTATTAAACTCTCGATAAGTCCAGCGGCGGAAGCTCACTGGACCCCCGGCGCCAACCGGAAAACAGAATGTGCAATGAGTTTATAATAATAATTAAAAAAAAGATTCTGTTTTAGGTTTTTGGCTGATTGACCGACACTGGTGTGTCCATGTGTAGGTGTAAATAGAAAAATGTCACTTATGAATTCGTCCTTACTTCTTCAACAATGTTCAGCGAGTCTTATACGTCTTATTTGGATGGTTTGTGTGATAGGATGTAAGTAGACGTACTGCTACTTTTTGTAGTGTCCTGCTTCCAAGATTTGTTCAAGACAGCACGCAGCATCCTAATAAGTTTCCCATCTAACTTTTTCTCTTAGCTTTTTGTTAAAGTCAATGTGTGCAACCGTATATTAGCACTGACACGGAAACAGCTTGGAAAAATATATTCATAGCTTAGATAGATCAGATTTCCCTATGTTCGATAAACTGTCTATAGTAGCACATGCCTCTTCTATGCATATATTGACATTGCTTTCAGTAGATAGGATATTACTACCTAGGTATGTGAACTGGTATAATTTCAGAGGCTTTACCAGTGTCGAGATGTCATCATTTTTTTTCAATGATATTATATAAATATATCATATTTATATTTACTAGCAAAATAAAAAATCACACTCCGGGCGATGTAAAAATAGATTTTTTGAAAGATATTGCCCGAGGAGATGGGAGCTGAAAATTCAATGTCATAGAGTGTGTACCATAAGTATGTAAAATCGTCACATTTATTAAAAGAGTAAAAAACAAAAAGAACGAAAGAAAGACAATTTGAAATGGAAACAGTTCCGATAACTTTAAATATTATATTAGAATAAAACAATCTATATATAAATATATAACGCCGGGCATCTATTTATTGAAACAATGAGGATTGTATAACTTTGCATGCTCACATTTTGAGTATATTTATTCTATGTTATGACGTTGGATTATGTGTTGTGTAATGTGATGTAAGCAGTGACTTAATTTTTGTTACAGACAAAAACCAGAAGCGAATCTCCATTATTAATAGATATTATCAACAATATTAAATATTATAAGGCTTTTGTGAATTTACTAATATGTTTTCACCAATTATATTATCAAAAACATAACAAAATTATTTTGCCTATAGAGTGAGATAGTATCAAGGCATTAATACTATTTGATTTGTAAAAGTACTTCAGCCAAGTGAGGACCTGATGGTAGGTGTGACGTTCCACCTCAGATGCTAAAATAATCTCATTGGTCTAGCGCTGGTGAAAAGGAGATAGACTCCCCCGCTGCCTGGCTGATACCGACATTAGGCTGCCCCGATGACTTTACTTACTTCAGCGAAAATCATAATTGTGCTCAATTCGCTTTTAACCGTTTGGCCATACATTACACATCTCTACGCTTACAGACACAAATTTTAGCAAAATATCAAGGCAGCAGAACATATTGATCAATCTGTCCGCCTGATGCGTGTCTCAACAAATATTTCACGTATAAGCCTTGTCAATGGGACCTTGAGTGCCCCGGCTGCATTCCCTATAGAGAAATAAGTCCAACCCACAAATGGGTGTCCTGGATATTATATTAATTGCATCCAGTTGTTAAGCCCAGCTATAGAGATTAGACGAATAACATCTTCATTGCCATTACTTCCATATCCACCCTCAATAAGAGGGTCAAATATAACAAAAGATTATTATACGGTTATTCATATGCACAGCCGCGCGTGGATACAGTCATAACGTCACAGCCTACACGCATTTTCATGCACACGCGCATGACAACATACGCACACGTACAAACAAACAAAAAAAGCATTCACTTAAACATGCAACACGAGAATACAGTTATAAAAAATACCATCATTTTCCAAAAAAAAATTCATTTAACTAGAAATGCCATAACAAGACGACTTCAGTTCCAGTGATCTTCTAAAAAAGAGATTTTATCTCGAAAATTCAAGACTAAAATACAAGTTAACACACAACACCATTGTTACCTTATTTGTTACTCCTGCATTGTGATAGCCTTCAAAATCAACCTCCAAAAGAATTATTAGTATTGAATAGGAATAATTCAAACTATACAACCGTGTGCAAACCAATGATTATGAAATAACAATAGATCCTTAAAATCATATAATTTTATAATAGATAGAAATACTTAAAAACTTTGAGCCTATTATTTGTATCAAATCCTTATATCAAATAACACATAATGTGTTCATATGCCGTTAAAATAAGGCAGCAACCTTAAAATGTCACACATGAGCAACTACAATTGGACATATGGCCTAGTGGATAAAGGAGTTAGGTTAAGACAGTTCTAAGTGACAGTTATCTCTGGATTGCCGGTTCAATCCTGATCAAGGGCAGCAGTAACATAGAATAAAAATTAACACAGCTTAACGCCTCTACCTCAGCTATGGTTAGCGGAATGAGAACAGAATACCCCCGTGGACTGAATAAAGGATTAGGTTCAAAGTTCCGTGATGGCTCCCGATTACGACAAGAAGGTTCCCGATTACGACAAGAAAGTTCCCAAGTCCGAAATGAAGGTTCCCAAGTCCGATAAGAAATACCTGAAGAAGGCCGGATGGCATATCGGCCGAAACGTTGTACAGATAACAATGAAGATGAGTACAATAGTCCGAATAACGCAGATAATACTAATCATCAAGTCTCATCTCAAACATTCAGAAAAATAAGCAACTACACTTTTACCATTTTATTAATAAAAAATAATTTTCTTTCAAAAACCGAAATTGTATTATTTTTAATGCTATCACAAGTAAATATATAATAAATAATATATAAAATAATAATAATAATAATAATTAATAATATATATATATATATATAATAATAATAATATAATATATATATATATGGTAATACAAGTAAAACGGTATTATTCAGATTATTATTATCATCACCACCATCATCATCATTACCAAAGCCCATAGCAGTGGAACTCCAAAATATGAATGCTAGAGTCTCCCACCCAAAAAGTATCCCTTTACAGTTTTATCGGCTCATTCGAATAAAAGACATACATATTAGACTGATACAGAACACAAACACACACGCGCACACACACTCATACACACACATCGACAGACAAGCACAACAAACGCATACATACACATACTTATAATATATATATATATATATATATATATATATATATATATATATATATAAGGAGCTGATGGTAGGTGTGGCGCCACCTCAGATGCTAAAAACAATCTCCATGGTCTAGCGCTATTGAAAAGGGGATAGACCCCCTCACTGACTGGCTGATACCGACTTTAGGCCGCCCCGTTGACTTTACTTTTACTTACACATATATAAATATAAGGAAGCGCATGGTGTAATGGTTAAAGTCATGGGAAATGGACTCGTCGCCCTGACTTCAAATCCTGGACGTGGTAATTGCATTTAACTTAGCACTAATACCCTTGGGAAAGGTATGAATCCTTCTCTCCCACCAGCTATAGGTAAATAGTAGGGCAGACTAGGCTCTTTAACATTGGTTAGGCAACTGGTCTAGGAGAAGGAAAACTCTGAATTCAAACCTGTTGAACTCCGCTTACGAAATTGACCTTGTGTCACATCCTGCTCGTGCGGAGGGGTTGGAATATATATATATATATATATAGATATACCCCAAGTGGCCAATTGGGTAACAAGACATCATTGTAACCGAGTCCGAACTCCATTTAAGAAAAATTATAAACCCTAACACCCCCTGTTATGGATTAAATAATACCACTACTTTTCTTCTGAAAGAATAGCTTTGACGCCAAATAACCCACGAAGGTTGATATGCCATTAAAAAGAAGCCGAAACCAATCCATTCTATTTCTGGTTGTACTTATTTGTAAGCAATATTTTATTTCTCGAAATTATAAAAACATCTTGAACTTGAAATTTTTATCAATATTTTTGTCTTCGAGAAGCTGTTGTCCTTTACTAAGGGTAGCTTAGTTTGGTACCAAGCAAGAAGCGTGGGCACACAATGAGAATAGAACTCACTATCAATGTTCTGCTTGCCAACCAAGGCGTTATGTGTAGTGGTTATCGTTGTAGAAAATGAACACGGCGAGACGAGTTCAAATCCTGGATGAGGCTGTTTTCATTTCACATAGCGGTAATACCCGTTGAGAAGGGGGCGAATCCAACTATTTCTCCTTAAGCTAGGAGTAAATAGTAGGGCGGACTCGGCTCTTAGACTTTGGTATGGAAACCGGTGTAGAAGAATGGAAACTCTGAATTCAAACCAAAGGGGCTGATCTTTCTTTAGTCAAAGCTCCTCTGGGAGCTCCTCCTCTCCCTACGCCTGTCCTTTCCACTAAACAATTTCTTTCTGTCGTCTTTTTCTTCTTAAACCTAACTGCACATTTCCTCCCACCAAGTACCATTCTTTATTTAATAGCATAATTGAGTCATGACACAATTTCAAAAGTATCACCCCACAGTGAGAATCGAACTCACTAACAATGTTATGCTAGCCTATTTATCAAACCATTTTTAATAAGTGAAGTGCTCTTCGAAGATATTGTTTGGTGTCTTACATTCAACTAGATTTTGGATGGCAACACAAGAATTTATCAAAAAGACAATATAAAAATAAGATAAGAAAAAAAGCATAAAAATACAACAATCAAAACAGAAAAGAAATCACCTATCCCGAGCGCCGAGGCAAAGAAATAAATTATTGTTAGGTTCGTGTACACGCATACACTCTTCGAAATACGTCGATAGTACGACACAGAGTGAGCTGATAGATGGAGTAAAAAAACAGAGATAAATGAGACGAATAGAATATTTAAAAGCCGGCTTCTGCTGGAGAAAGCGTGCCGGTTAGACGTGCTACTTTGTAGTATTCTCGCCGAGGCATTGTGATGACACGTTAAACTAGTTGCTGGCAGAACTGTGTGGAGTCGAGTAACACAGGAGAGCAAGACTAATGCTGTGCGTTCGGCTTAATCGGGAGTAAGGAAAACGAAAAGTGAGAATTTAATTTTCTTTATAAATTATAGATTTATTTTTTTGTTATTATTATTATTATTCAAACATAACCTGCATTCCTGTCAATGCACTTAATCAAACTATTCTGCATTGATAAAATACACTGAACATTATACATTGTGAAAGCGCGTAGTGTAATAGTTAAAGTCATGGGAAATGGACTCGTCGCCCCGAGTTCAAATCCTGGATGTGATAATTGTATTTCACTTAACGCTAATACCTTTAGGAAAGGTATGAATCCTACTCTCCCTCCTGCTATGGATAAATAGAAGGGCAGACTGGGCTCTTTAACCTTGGTTAGGCAGAAGGAAAACTCTGAATTCAAACCTGTTGAACTTCGCTTAAGAAATTAACCTTGTGTCGCATCCAGCTCGTGCGAAGGGGTTGGTAAATATATATATATATATAAAATGAATATTTCAGACAAAAAGTCTGGTTATGTGATTGATGCATTTTCGAATATATGTGTGTGCATGCATCTATCTATCTATCTATCTATCCAACTAATTGGTTGCTTGGTTGATTGGTTAGTTGGTTGATTGGATTTTACTGCATATCAACCCTCGTTGGGTTATTTTATGCCGAAGACGTTTTGTTTTATTCATTCTTCATTTTTTCAAACTCAGTTTTTTTAATATTTATTTTTATCTACCCCATAGTGGGACCCTAACAGATACTACCACTCCGGGTCAGATTGGATCTGAAAGCAATGGTAATGAATGGGTACTCAACTTCCCAGGGTTCCAGAATTAGGACTTCACCACTAGATGCAGTTAAAAGTCATGACCAGAATAATAAGACTCAGCCACCGCCCTCGAGCACATATGATAAAAAACGGTTGGGGTTGGTATAAATGCTATAGGGTCGGGATAATTATACAGGTACTATGGCTTGACGTAACCATCCGGTATATCGGAGGGGCCTCTCTGATCGCACGTCAAGACTAAGGGCAAAAGTGAAGTGTTGCATATCATAGATGGTCATCCAACAGAATACCACCTTAATTACTAGGGACCGCCACCCACAGCGAATAT
>CM042150.1:79803094-79835594 GCA_023376005.1 Doryteuthis pealeii
TTTCCACGAAACACGTTGGCGGATCAGACAGACGACAGACAGACAGACAGACATCTCGGAATTTGACACCTACAACTGTGAACATAATCCGTAAAATATACATGATCAATACATTTACAGGCTAGCACATGCGAGCATGCAGGAAAAACCTACATAATCTCAAACAAATTAGCGCCTATACCGTATCTAAAACGACTTAGTATATCCACGCACGTGCGCGCGCGAACGCACACACACACACACACACGCGTGCGCATATAGATATATATATATAGAGAGAGAGAGAGATGTGTATGCGGATCCTCCGATAATTTTAATGTGTGTATATACAACGGCACACATATGTCTGTCTGTCTGTCAGTCTGAGTGGGGGCAGGGATGTAAAAGAATCCAAGCATTTAAGTATTTCTGAAGATCAGCAGATACACACATATATTTACGTTAAGATGCCTATTATTTTGATATTCATATACTCACAAACACACGTGTAAGTGAGTATGAGCCAATGTATAATTGGTATTTATAAAAATTAACATATACATACATATACACGCAGACAAATTTGTTTTGTTATTTTATTTATTTACCCCCTCTCTCTCTATCTCTCTATCTATCTATCTATCTATCTATCATATCTCTCTCATATATATATATATATATATATATAATATATATATATATCTGTCTATCTATCTATCTATCATCATTTCTCTCTCTCTCTCTCTCTCATATATATATATATATATATATATATATATATATATATATATGTGTGTGTGTGTGTGGTGTGTGTGTGTGTGTGTGTGGTTATGGGTGTGGAGAGATTGTAAATGGCCTTTTAAAGAAAACTAGAGACTCAATAAACAGCACACACATACACACACATATATATGTATGTGTATCAAAGATATATATATATATATATATATATATATATTATATATATATATATATATTCTAAGATGCATATACATACATACACACTTATATGTTCATCTATACATATATAAAGGACAGTTGTGTATATTTATGTATGTATGTATGTCCGGTGGAAACTACGAAAAAACAATTAACGACGAAAGTAAATATATATATACACATTAAATATCACTAGATCTTGCTTTTTGTACAAAACTTATGAAGGTTTGATTTATATTCGAAGATATTAACTCAAATTTACACCATGTTTATTTATTCATTTATTCCTTTTTTTTATTTTTCCTCTACCCAGGCTTCGCCGCGTAGCTGCTTCTAGTATTTCATATGTATTTTATGTGAGGCTGGCCTGATGGGCATTTCACTCCGGCGTTAGGAGTCAGTTTTGAAGTTCATGCCAAAACTCAGATTTCAATTGCTAATCTTATGCCAATAACTCATCCCTTAAATATTAGGCGCAACACAATCTTCCCATTACCAGTTTTCAACTGTTTTTGAGTCGCACTAAATTCCTGTTTGTGTGCGTGTACATATGAGCATATATGTGGATGTGTGCCCGTATTTGTGTGTGTGTTGGACGTCTCTCGTAAAGCAGCAGACTGCAATTCAACATTGCAAACTATTCGCTCACTCTGTGCGTACGTTATCTGTTACGCTGTGTGCCGTTTTTTTCGCCTTGTACACGAATCATCCAGGCGTTTGTTGTGCAATGGTAATCGTCGTGAGAAATGAATACGTCGAGACGAGTTCAAATCCTGGACGAGTCAGTAAGCATTTCACATAGCGCTAATATCACTGGGAAATGTTATTCAACCTCCAGGTTTGGGTAAGTAGTAGGGTAGATATGACTTTTTAACCTAGGCATGGCACCCGGTCTAGATGAAGGAAGACTCTAAATTTAAAACCGTTTAAAAAATTGACCTTGTGTCGCATCGTGATCACGTGGAGATTTTGTGTAAATACATACACGAATGGGTATTAGCTGGGTAGATATTTTCAGAATGCGCATACAGCTATATTTCTGTTGGCATAATATGCACATTCGCTTAAAATGACAAATACGTCAACCCTACTTAGGTTGTTTCTTAGCTGAGGTTGTTGCGTGTATCCAAGAGCGGTCAGTGTTCAAGCGCAGGTTAAATGCTATGATCTCAAATGTTGAATTCTAAAACCGGCAGGTAGACCCTCCATATTTTGAGTATTGGCATAAATCTATTTGTCTGATTTCTCTTTTCCGACTTTTCGATGTCTGTCAAATTAAATAAAGTTAACAATGATCTAGTTGTTTTTTATGTATGTGTCTAAGGGTGTGATACTATATATATATATATATATATATATATATATATATATATATATATATATATATATATATATATAGGTAGTAGGCACATCCTAAACAATTTTCCATGAATATAATATTTTATAAACCAAAGATTATTTCGTAAGAAACTTTATGTTATCAAAATCAGATAACATTAGGCATTATTTATTTCCAACATAAATTGAATTAATACTTTTTAACAAAAAAAAAAAATAATATATGAAATTCAAAAAATAAGCACACCTCATAATTTTATTATATTATTTTTGGGTACAGACGTGTTACGGTTTTTATTCTATTTTTATTTATTCCTCATTTGTTTTGCTAAAGAGTTTAATTTTTTTAGACTTTGGTAATAAATGATATCTAATAAAATCTGATTTTATTTAATTAGAAAGATTTTATAAGAAAATCAACTTTCAAAACCAAATTGCTAGGAATATATTAATATATTTACGAACGATATATATATATATATATATATATATATATATATATATATATATATATATATATATATATCCCAGAAGAGAGAGCGAGAGAGAGAGGGGGGTGGAGAAAGAAAGCGGGTAGAGAGAAACTGATTGATAGCAAGAAAGAGGAGTGTATTTTATTCATTCGTTTTTTTGTTGTTTTTTTGTTCAATTTTTGTTGCATTTTTTAATATTATATTGCATACCCGGGCTATCAAAAATAACAAAATATAAAATCAATGATTATGTTTTCTCTCACAGTAGATGTATGAGCCATTAAATATTGACAAAAGGCAATATTGTTTGCAATGATAAAAATTGTAAATCAATTACGTTTAGGGCATCGTAAACGCTTAGGCCGGCTCGTATAAGAGATAGAATAGAGTGACATACAATGAGCAGATGATATTTGTATTCATACATACATATATATATATATAAAGAGTAATCGTGGTGGCTTAAAGTCATATCAGCCATAGAGCTAGGGAGTCTATCCTCTTTTCCATAGCGCTAGACCAAGGATATTGTTTTTCAGCATCTGAGACGGTGCGCCTCACCTACCATCAGCTCCTCACTTAACCGCACAGACCCTGTGCTACTTATACGCTTACTCATACATTTGCGAAGCCCGGTATCGAACCAAGAACCTAGAGATTCCCAGTCGAACACTCTAATGACTGAGCTAAACCGGCCCTATAACAGGTTGCGGCGAGTTTCGAACTCACGACCTACTGCATGTTAAATCAGCCAATATATATATATACATATACATATATATGTATATATATATATATATATATATATATATTATATATATATATGTGTGTGTGTGTGTGTGTGTGAGTGTGTATAATATATATATATATATATATATATATATATATATATATGTGTGGTGTGTGTGTGTGTGTGTGTGTGTACGTGTGTGTGTGTGTAATGTATTAGGCCTTCAAGTTAATCTATTTTCCAATGAATAAAAGAATCATAAAAGAGTTGACAAAACTTTTAATAAGTGATTTAAGCCGTTGAATACAAATATTTGGATAAATATGGATGAAGTTGCATTCAAATGAGTAAACATCTTCCGACACGAACGTCTACAAAGAACTACGCACACGTCAACACGTAATCGGATATTGAGCAGATAAACTGACAGATAAAGACGGAGAGATGCGCGCTTGCCGCAGAGTGAGTTTTAGCAGCTTCATCTGCAAGTGTTCTGAGTGTGATCATCTTAACTGAATGTCTCCTTACTTTCACCTTGTGTCAGACTAGACAAACTTTTTTTTTTACATAAAAATAAAAGAAATAAAAAAGGTTACAAATCTTAAACGGTAATTTACGTAAGATAAAACACTAATTTACTAAGCTTGGCAAATTTTGGCACAAGGCCAGGCATATGTGCTCATAGTGTGATTTGAACACGCTAGCAATCATTTGCAAAGTATAAGTTAAGTTTGATGCAAGGTTTAAAATACGAAGTACCCAGAAAATCGATCTCAATGGTAGTCATTTATTAATTTTAGCATAGTTTGGCACAAGGACATAAGTATGTGGCACCTAGTAAGTATCAAGCTCACTAGTAATAATATGCTCACAAAAAATATATTTACTACGCGATGAGTAGAGTAGAGATATTTAATAAATGTAGCTTAGATTAGCACACAGCCCAAAATATTGGACTCTCGGTAAGGAACGTATTCACTACAGTATTAATTATTTGCTTTACTTGCTTTCAAAATATTCTACGATGAAGTGATTTATGCAATATCTGTATTCAATATAATGCTATGATTTTTTTCTCCATAAATTACGGAAGAGAAAAACTCTTCAGTTGCGGTCAGGTCGCGCATAAAGCGGTTAGATCACTGAAGTTAAGCAACATTAAGCCCACTCAAAACTTAGATGGGTGGCCACTTGGGAGCAGCAGGTAATGTAAGCGATCTGAAGCCTATGTGTCAAACTAAGAAAAGCTTAACATCTGCTAAGAGAAAAATGGTTCTTTTTTTTTTCTATTCAGAATTTTTTTTTCACTGATACTCATGAACATTTTTGAAACTATTTCTCAATAAGTCATTCTGCATATAATCATCTTTAATTAGAATTATAAACAGAGATCTTCTTAATTTCCAAATACAGTGGTACTTTGACATGCGAGTTTAATCCGTTCCGCTTTTAAATCTATTTCCTCGTATATCAAATCACTTTTCCCCATTGAATTAAACTGATATGCCATTAATCCATCCCAGCACCCCCCCCTAAAAAAAAACACCTGCATTTTTGTTACGTTTTTCATAAGAATAAAGTGCTGTATTGTATAAAAATATAATAAAATGGATTGTAATGAATAATGTGCTGTAAAAGGTTTTAACATTTATTTTTTATAAATAATATTTTTCTTTGGCGTAATAATTTGAAAACTTTTTTTTTTTAGTGAACTCATTAACATAAGCGTATTTGAAGTTCAATTGTACCTCAAATTTTAGCTTACAACACACAAAAAAAAAGACCGAGTGACAAGTTGTAACCCGGAAAACTCGTTAGTCAGGGCACTCGTAAGTCAGGGTAACACTGTATTCAGAAATATTCTTCTTATTTTAATGTTTCAGAAAGAAAAAAAACCTTTTATACATATTTATATATGTAGTTTTTTTTACACCATCTATTAAACTAGTTCACGACAAGAGATATGATATATACTGATTTTTTTTCTTTCTATTTTTATGTTCAAATATTACAAAATTCTTATAATTTTATTGTTTGAAAAATACTTTTTTAGCATAAGATTTCGATGTATCACAGATACAAATTTCCATTTTTTAATTACTTTTTTAAAAACTATTCCACGATGAAACGCACACTTTTGATCAAATTTATACAAGAAAAATAATTAATTTTGAAATAATGATAAAAATGAAGAAATACTTTTCTTTTTTTTGAAAATCAATCATTCAAACTTTTATCCACTTGCACACATCTCCATTTTTTTTATTAAAATTTCTTAATGAAAAAAGTGTTGGCTTTGGTGTGAGACACCTACCTTTTTAGCGGCCGCTCGAGCGAGTTTTGCAGAAGGAGAAACTCTTGTTGATTTTCCACTAGAGCGTCGCGATAAAGATACTTGATCGGGTGATGTCACATAAGGTTTGATGTTTGTTACTTCTTCCATACTGACAACGGTAGCTTTCCAACGTAATCACTTAAAAAAAGGTTTCGCACCGTGTAGACGAAACTAGTGTAGTGTAGAACTGAATTAAATATAAGTAAATTTCAATTTGAACGACGCTTATTAATTATAATATTATTTTATTATTACTTTAAGAAAATTGAAGGCATCAGACCGGAGTTGATTTTGGTGACCGTGTTTTGTACAAGACACAGAAATTGCACACCGAACTTTTTTTGCGGAGACGTGGACTTTTAAGATATTATTACTTGGAATTTTTCTGCATTTTACCCCACTTTTAATAATTTCATTATTTTTTTTTATTACAATGATCAGAATTATAAGACATTCGTTCTATTCCCCCATTTCTTTTTGTTAAATGATTTTTACCCAATTTTCTTTCTTTCTTTCTTTCTTTTCTCTCTCTCTCTTTCTCTTTTTCTCTCTAATTTTGAGAGGTTATGTTACTGAATGTTTTCGTGTATTTAATTGCTCTTTTTTCTGTTGATGCTTTAGGTATATGGCTTAAAGTATAGCATCTTAGGTTGTGTTAATATTTGTTTTTGGCTTGTTTTTTATATGTTTTTTTTATATGGTTTTATATGGTTTTTAAATTATTTGAAAAGGTTTTAGCTTCAGAAATATAAAAGACAAGATTGAGAGAGAGAAAGGACTACATAATGCAGCAAGAAGCATTTAAAAGTAAGAACGTTTTAAAATGTATTTTAACGAGTAGGTATTCGTGTACGTGTGTTGGTAGAATTTAAAATGTATGTAGCAAATACTTTAAGTGTGTACATTCGAATTATTTCAACCATGTCATTTTTCAATATGTGTATTTTATTATTCTGTTATATTTAAATCTCAAGCAAACATATACGTACACACGAACGGACATCCGTTCATCTATACGTATATATTAATAAATACATACATTTAAATGTATATGTATATATACGTGTATTTATATTTATATATATATATGTGTGTGTATATATATATAAATATTAGACAGTGTTTAGAGATGTTAATGTACACATGCGTTATTCTGTAAAATGCGCGCGTGTGTGTGTGTGTGTTTACATCTCTCTGTATTCCCCCCTCTTTTTTTAACGTTTGAAAACATTGAGAATGGGGGAAAGAGAGAAAGTGAAAGAGAGAGAGAGAAAGAAAGTAAAAGAAATGTGAATTAATAAATGAACGAAGGAAAGTTCCTTCTTTCTTTTTTTTCTCTTTTTTTTTTTTTTTACTCAAGTGTTTTTTATAATTTCCGTTAGCCGGCGTTTATCATTTACTCCATATTTTTTTTTGATTTTCTTCCCTTTTTTAAGGGATCAAAATTTCTTTCTTTATCTCACACATACTTTCCTTCTCTTTGTGTTACTTCCTTTTTTCCTTCTTTTTAGTCGTTCCTTATCTCTCGTTCCCAGCGTTCGTTTACCGCTCACCCCAAGTGTTTTTCTAGTTCTCATTCACTTGCCTTTGATTCTGTTAGGTATAGATATATTATTTCTTTTTAAATTCTTTCGGTATCATATTAAAAATATATCTTCCTTTTCTTTCGATCATAAGTACAGATACAAATCAGTATTCTTTTTTTTTTAAATCAGCCACAACACATTTCAACTAGTTGTTTTTTTTTCTTCTTACGATCATTCTCTCACAAACAGCCACACGTCATTTTACCGGTAAATCTTGTAAGTAAATAAAATATATCTCTTAAATCAAGTGGCTAGAAATAAGGTTCTTTTTTTTTCTTAAACTTTAAAGATCTTTATAATATTTTTTATAGGCAACTCTATTATATACCTAATCAAAATATACTAACTTCTCTCTCGTTTCTCTCTCTTTCACACACACACACACTCACACACACACATTATCTCCCTCTCCTCCTTTCTCCCTCTCTCCACCCTTTAAAAAATAACTGATGTTACTCCCTTATTATTCTTTTTTTTGTTAAAGTTTGATCGTCTTCCTTATTCTTTCTCCGGTCTGTCTCCGTAAATATTTTCACCTCAATTTCCTTCCGTTTCGTCGTCACCTCTACACTATTTTGAAGATATATCTCTTTTCCTTTTTTTTCTTTCTTTCTTTTTTTCTTTTTTAAATTTTCAGTTTGTAAAATAAAGCCTTAATAGTGGCCGTCTCCGAACGGTATACGGGTCCTCAAGTAACTCGGCTTAACGACAATGTTGTACAAGAAGCTGTCAGCGCATGTTGTCCCTCCCGTTGGTAACGCTTTCAACTATTTTGAATACGTCTACAAACAGCGTGTGCCGCCCGCCTCTACGCACTCCGTTCAGTGCGTGCGTACGTGTGTCGGTAGGTGGCGCTCTATGCGCTTGTACGCGTGTGCAGCGTCTTTAGCACATGTATGCGTCGGAAAACGAAAGTGAAACCAGAAGTTGCGTGTGCGCATGTGCTACACGAATATGCGCTTACATCCGCTTTGCCTGCGTCTGTGTGTCTTCGGTAGTTCATTTATGTATGCACAAGTGTAATATCAGTAAGTAAGTGTGTGCGTCTCTCTCTCTCTCTCTCTCTCTCTCTCTCTCTCTCTCTCTCTCTCTCTCTCTCTCTCTCTGACTCACTATATATATATATATATATATATATTATATATTTATATAGATAGATAGATAGATAGATAAATAAATTGTTATGATTTCATGCTAACATATATCAATGTATATCTATGTATATGTATATATGTGCATATGTATATATATTTATGATTATATATGTGCTTGTGGCTTTGAGCGCTATTTTCCGACTGTTTCTTAGTAGAAGAGCGAGCACACGGCCATACAAGCCGTTCAGTGTCCACTGTGTAGTAGTAGAACACAGTCACATATCGACCCGGTTGCAACAAGACTTGTGTTATACGAGATAAAAGAAAGTGCAGGAAAGGAAGTACAAGATATAGAGGAAGAGGCGGACGGGGATTTTTGAGCGTGTGACCATTTAATAAAAAAGAAAAGAGGGAAAAGGGTTAAGCGAAAGAAAAAGGGTTAAAGGTGACATCTAAGCGCGCGAGAGAGAGAGGGGGAGAGAGAGAGAGAGAGTAGGGAGAGAGAAAGGGATTAGAGAGTAACGGTAGAATGAAAAAAAATAAAACAAGTGCAAGAGAGACGTGAAAAAACAGAGAGAGAAAGAGAAAGAGAAGGAGAGACGTAAGAGCAAGCGATAGAGAAAGTGGTTAAAACAGAGATAAATCAAAAGGAAGATACAATTTGAAGCAAAGACATTGAGAGATTTCGAGAGATAAGGTGAGAAAGAAAGGAGAAAACAAAGAGAGAGAGAGAGAGGGGGGGAACGCGAGTGAATTACACAGAGAAAATATATATATATATATATAATATATATATATTATATATATATATATATATATAAATACACAGAGGGAGACTTAGTATGTTACATAAACAAAAAGAGAGAGTGTAAAATATAGTAAAACAAGGGTATAAAAAAGATTGGAGAATTAAAGAATTGTTGAAATAAAGAATTGTGTGTGTGTGTGTGTGTGAGAGAGAGGAGAGAGAGAGAGAGAGAGAGAGAGAGAGAGGAGAGAGAGAGACTGTGTAAAACTTTTAAAAAGAGAGTGTAAAATATCGTAAAAAAAGGGTATAAAAAAATTGGAGAATTAAAGAATTGTTGAAATAAAGAATTTGACAGAGACAGAGAGAAAGAGAGAGAGACAGACAGACAGACAGACAGACAGAGAGAGAGAGTGATAGTGAGAGTGAGATAGAGAGAAATATACTGGGTAAAACTTAAAAAAAAGAGAGTGTGTAAAATATAGTAAACAAGAATATAAAAAAATTGGAGAATTAAAGAATTGTTGAAATAAAGAATTTGACAGAGAGAGAGGGAGAGGGAGAGAGGGAGAGGGAGAGAGAGAGATAGAGAGAGAGAGAGAGAAAGAGAGAGAAAAACACTGGGTAAAACTTTTAAAAAAGAGAGTGTGTAAAATATAGTAAAACAAAGAGTATGCAAAAACAAAAAGAGAAGTTTTTATATAGAGAAATTTGGGAAATACAGAAAGGAGGGGGGAGAAAAGGGGGGGGGAGATAGATAGATAGATTGATAGATAGATAGATAGATATTGATAGAAAATAAGATAATAAGATAGGGTAAAAAAGATAGGGTAATGAAAGAAAGTGATGAAAGTGAAAGGATAGAAAGAGTGGGAGTAGGGAAGGTGAGATAGGAACGTGAAAAAGAGTGATGGTGAGAGAAAGAGAGAGACAGACAGAGAGAAGAGAGAGAAGAGAGAACGAGATATGGGGAGAGGGAGGGAGGAAAAAATATTAAGGTAATAAAGCCAAAAAACAAAATAAAAATGATAAAATGAAGAGAGAGAACGAAAAAGATTTCTTTCTAAGAAACATAAATAATAGATTTTTAAAAATATCGGAGAAAAAGGAGAGGAGTAGGCAGAGGAGAAGGATAGAGAACATACAAATAGAAACTAATGAAAAAGAGAGGGGGATAGAAAAGAGTAGCGGGAAGAGAGTGAGAGGTAGAGAAAGGGGAAAAGAGGGAGGAGGAAAGAAAGTTCAGAAATTTAAAGCTATAGCGGGAAAAAGATAGAGAAAATCGAGAGAAACGTCGGGGAAAAATAGAGAGAGAGAGAGAGATAGATAGATAGAGAGAGAGAGAGAGAGAGAGAGAGAGGGGGGGAAGAGAGAGAGGGATAATGGAGGAGTAGGGGTAATTAGTGGAAGATAGACCTGGAAGATAGAGAACAGGATGCGGAGAGAGAGACACAGAGAGACAGACACGTAGAGTGAGAGAGGGGGAGAGAGGAAGAGAGAGAGGAGGATAATGGAGGAGTAGAAAAACGAAGAGTAGGGGTAATTAGTGGGAAAGATAGACTTGGAAGATAGAGAACAGGATGAGGAGAGAGAGAGAGCGAGAGAGGGATAAGAGGGAGATGCTTATTTAACAAAGTGTGAAAGAGAGGAATAAGGGATGAATTCAGGTTGTTCGGGAAATCTGATTCTAAACAAAATTGGAAAACTCGAGAGGAGAGGTGCATATTTTACAGGGATAAGATAGGCAGAGAGAGAGAGAGAGAGAGAGAGAGAGAGAGAGAGAGTGTGTGAATATGAGGTAATGCGAGATGTAGGTAGAGAAAACAGTATGATATTCCAATAGGAAAATGGAATCACAAAAGGAAAAAGAGAGAAAGAAATATTGAGACAGAGAGAACAAGAGAAAAGAGAGAGAGAGAGAGAGAGAAAGAAGAGAGAAGAGAGAAGAAAAGAGAGAGAGAGAGAGAATGTGAGTAATGAGAGATGTAGGTAGAGAAAACAGTAAGATATACCAATAGGAAAACATGGAATCACAAAAGGAAAAAGAGAGAAAGAAAAGATATTGAGACAGAGAGAGAGACCAGAGAGAGACAGAGACGGAACAGAGAGACAGAGACAGAGAGAAAGAAAGAGAGAGAGGGGGGATAATGTGAGGTAATGAGAGATGTAGGTAGAGAAAACAGTAGTATACCAATAGGAACATAGAATCTCAAAGGAAAGAGAGAAGAAGATATTGAACAGAGAGAGAGGAGAGAGAGAGAGAGAGAGAGAGAGAGAGGAGAGAGAGAGAGAGAGAATGTGAGGTAATGAGAGATGTAGGTAGAGAAAAGTGTAGATATACCAATAGGAAAACATGAAATCACAAAAGGAAAAAGAGAAAGAAAGATATTTTGACAGAGAGAGCAAGAGAGGAGAGAGAGAGGAGACAGAGACAGAGACAGAGATAGACAGAGAGACAGAGAGACAGATAGAGAGAGAGATTGAGGAGAGATAGAGACAGAGAGAGAGAGAGATGAGGACAAGAGAGATGTGAGGTAATGAGAGATGTAGGTAGAGAAAACAGTAAGATATACCAATAGGAAAATATGGAATCAAAAAAAGGAAAAAAGAGAAAAGAAAAGATATTAAGACAGAGAGAGAAAGAGAGAGAGAGAGATAGAGAGAGAGAGAGGGGGGGGGAGAGGGAGGGAAATGATTTGTATAGAGATATTGAGAAGTAAGTAGAGGTTAGGATAGGTTAAAATGAGGCTGTAAGAGAGGTGATCAGAGATAGGGAAAGGGAAGAGTTGGAGGATAAGCAATATCTATAAGGAAAGAGTGGGTAGGAGGGACAGACATCTTATAGAAGATAATTTAAAAATAAGAAATTAAGTGTTAAACATAACTGGAGAAAGTGAGGAAAATGAAAGAGGAGAGCTACGCACAAATATATTCATTATTTATTGCAAAAATAAAAAATAAAATGACAACAAAAAATGACTATCAAAGAAAGAACGAGAAAGAGGGAGGGGGAGATACAGACGGACAGAGCAAAAGATTGGGCCGGGTTAGCTCAGTCGGTAGAGCGTTCGGCTAGAAACTACAAGGTTCCTAGTTCGATTCCGGTCCTCGCCAACTCAGCGTTATGAGTAGCACAGGGATCTGTGCGGTAAAGTAAGGAGCTGATGGTAGGTGTGGCGCTCCAGCTCAAATGCAAAAACAATCTCCTTGGTCTAGCGCTATTGAAAAGGGGATAGACTCCCTCGCTGATTTGGCTGATACCGACATTAGGCCGTTCCGACTATATATATATATATATATTATATATAATATATATAAAGAGAGAATGATAGAAAGTGAGATAGAAAGAATATGGAATATTGTTTTGTCTTGTCGGCTCTGGTTCCCCCTCTCTCTCTCTCTCTCATCTCTCTCTCTCTCTCTCTCTCTCTCTCTCTCTCTCTCTGTCTCTCTCTGAGAGAGAGAGAGAGAGAGAGAGAGAGAGAAAGAGAAAGATAGAAAGAATATGGAATATTGTTTTGTCTTGTCGGCTCTGACCCCCCCTCTCTCTCTCTCCTCTCTCTCTCTCTCTTCTTTCTATCTCAGAGAGAGAGAGAGAGAGAGAGAGAGAGAGAGAATGAGAGAGATAGAGAGAGGGGGACCAGAGCCGACAAGACAAAACAATATTCCATATACGACGAAAGGGTTTCTTAGAGACATGCGAAATCGACCACGAAGCGGGAAAACGAATTACTTAAAAGGAGAGTAAGGCTCGAGGCGGGAAAAAAGAAGAGGAGAGTAAGATGCCAATAAAAAAAAGAGGATGGTATGCGAAGGGAGGGCATCTTGCAGAAAAAGCAAGAGCGAAGAAACCCTCGCATACTGCAACAGCTGACACCGGTACAAGCGACGTTGATAGAGACAGTAGCGCCGTATTACGCTAGATGCCGGCATTCGTGTTTTTTTCAGTGTGCTTGTTCGCTTTCCTCTTGCGAACGTTGCACACATTGTGGGAACTGTACAGAGAGAAAATCGTTCTTCCTCTTTTCTCCTCGTCTCTCTTGCTCTCGGCTTCTCTTCTTCTATCTATCTATGTTGATTTGATGTTCTCTTCCTCTTCCTCACATGTCCATTTTTGTAAAACTTCCTCTCTCTGCTCCATCTCTCTCTCTCTGTCTCTGTCTCTGTCTCTGTCTCTGTCTCTCTCTCTCTCTCTCTCTGTTTCGCTCGCTCCTCCCTTTCTATCCATCTATATATATCTATACGTCTATCCATCTGCTTCTCTCTCGTTATAACTTCTCTCTCTCTCCTCTCTCTCTCTGTCTCTCTGTCTCTGTCTCTGTCTCTGCCTCTCTCTCTCTCTCTCTCTCTCTCTCTCTCTCTCTCTCTCTCAACTCTTCTATATCTATCCTCTTTTTCTTGCATTATCTTTATCTCTCTTACTTTCTCTCTTACATTTCCCTCTTACCTTACTCACTCTTTAACTACCTTGCCATTTCCCTTCTATTCCCCTCTCTTTCTCTACCCCCTCTCTCTCTCTCTCTCTCTCTCTCTCTCTCTCTCTCTCTCTCTCTCTGTCGCTCGCTCGCTCCCTTTCTATCCATCTATTTATATATCTATACGTCTATCCATCTGCTTCTCTTTCTACATCCTCTCTCGTTATAACCTCTCTCTCCTCTCTCTCTCTCTCTCTCTCTCTCTCTCTCTCTCTTCTATATCCATCTATTTATATATCTATATGTCTATCTATCTGCTTCTCTCTCTACATCCTCTACCCCTCTCTCGTTATAACCTCTCTCTCCTCTCTCTCTCTCTCTCTCTCTATCTATCTCTCTCTCAACTCTACTATATCTATTTGCTTGCCACTCCCCTTTCTCTGTCTCTCTGACTGACTGTATCTCTCTGTCTACCTTTGCTTCCCCGCTTTCTTTTGAACTATTCCTTTGGTTCATCTATATCTTCCGGTTTTCCCTGTCTCTTTCTCTTTTATCTAACCGTTTCCTGTAGACCTGTGGCCTTGTGCCTGACTTATCTGAGGTTACTAAATAGTTCGTTGCTATACCCTGCCGTAACCTTTTTCTAATACCTTACTACCATTACGTAGACCTTTTTCTAATACCTTACTACCATTACGACTTCAATCTATATAGTTACATCTATCTATCTGTCTGTCTATCTATCTATCCACCTATCTCTATCCCTCTGTTAACTCTTCTATTTCCTTCAATTTGTTCCACCTCTTCACTCCATTTTATCACCTCTCTTTTTCCTTCCGTTATTTGCGTTCTTCTTCTCTCTCTATATCTCCCTCTGTCTGTCTGTCTGTCTCTCTTTCTCTCTTTCTCTCTCTACCTGCTTCTGCCTTTCTTTCTATCCTTGCCTTTTATATCACTTTTTCTCTTTATTTACTTCTTACGATTCTCTTTTTCTCTAACTGCTCCTGCCTCCATTTCTTTCAAAATGCATATTCTTTCCCGCTTTATCTCTGTTTGCATCTAATGCTTCTCTTTCTTCTTCTTATATTCATCTTCTCTCTTTATCCCCTTCTCTCCCTCTCTCTCTGTCTCTTGTGTCTCTGTCTCTCTGTCTGTCTCTCGCTCGCTCTCTTTATATCCATTATTTATATATCTATATGTCTATCTATCTGCTTCTCTTTCTACATCCTCTCTCTCTCTCTCTCTCTCTCTCTCTCTCTCTCTCTCTCTCTCTCTCTCTCTCTCTCTCAACTCTTCTATATCTATTTGCTTGCTACTCCCCTTTCTCTGTCTCTCTGATTGACTGTCTGTCTGTCTGTCTGTCTGTCAGTCTCTCTCTCTCTATATATATATATACATATATATGTACATACTTATATATATATATATACATACATATATATATATATATATATATATATATATATATATATATCCTCTTTTTCTTGCATTATCTTTATCTCTTACATTTCCCTCTTACCTTACTCACTCTTTAACTACCTTGCCATTTCCCAGATTTCCCTTCTACTCCCCTCTCTTCCCCCTTTCTCTCTCTCTCTCTCTCTCTCTCTCTCTCTCTCTCTCTCTCTCTCTCTCTCTCTCTCTCGTTCCTTATTTAACTTACTTATCCCCCCTTCTGTCTCCTACACCCTCACTTTGATCTCTCGCACCAAGTCTCTATTTATTTAATTTATATATTAACATATCCTCATTATCTTTCATTCGCTCACTCACTCACTCACTCACTCATCTCTCTCTCTCTCTCTCTCTCTCTCTCTCTCCTCTCTCTCTCTCTCTCTCTCACCTTATTTGGGTTTGCGTCTCCATCTTTTGCAATAGAACTTGATTGCACCTTTCTCTTTCCTACTTTCTTTCTTATGCTGCTTGCTCTATTTTACTATCTTTCTTTTTCTTATATTAATTCCTATGCAAGGATCTATCTATCTATCTATCTATCTACTTCTATTGAGGTTTTTATATAGTTATCTAATAAAATTAGCTTAGTTTTGTCACCAGGTCGCAAGCGTAGAGCGCTCAATCGAAGATCGAACTCACAACTCAATCATAGCTGTCATCTAGAGAAGCTCGCTAAAAATCACAAGAAACGTGGCGCCCACAACTCTCTACATATCTCTATTATTTCATCTTGAACTTGCTTTCTCTCTCTCTCTCTCTCTCTCTCTCTCCTCTCTCTCTCTCTCTCTCTCTCTCTCTCTCTCTTCCCCACACACACTTTCTTATCCCTTCTCTCTCTGTTTTCCTTTCTCTCTATGTAACTTTTCCATATATCTCTATTAGCTTTAAACTATATGCTCCCCTCTTTCAGTATCTATCTATCTATCTATCTATCTATCTTATCTTACGTGACTTTTTTAGGTTTCTTTTTGTTTATATTTCTTTTAGCAATGTTCAATCTGCCTCATTCTCTTTCTCTATTCTTGTTTATATCACTTTCTCTCCCTCCTCTATCTATCTTTAATAAGCTCTCTCTTACCATGTATTCTATTAATCTCTCTCTCTCTCTCTCTCTCTCTCTCTCTCTCTCTCTCTCTCTCTCTATTTTTCTATTAAACTTACCTAGCTTTTCACTCATTTTTTCTATATTAGTATTTCCCCATTGATTTTACACTCATCTCTCCCGGTTTATTTTACTCGTTCCTACTTTCCGAATGTGACTATGTACTTGATGTAATACTTGCTCTCCTTCTCGCTCACCTTTCTGCTCTCCTCCCTGCTCTCTTCTTGCCTTCCCTCATCCTTCTCCTCTGCAGAATCTCTCTGATATCTGCATTGAGGGACAAAGTCAACGTTCCATTCAAGCGCCTCACGCCTTATCACTGCTCCGTCCACACACCGGCTACCACGAGAATATTTACATATAACGATAGAATATTGATTGCTTATGAGGAACACGCACTAACCTGTCAGCTTACGAACAGCCAGAGTGACGAATACGAATGTATCTGTAACTAACAGGTCTCTTTCAAGGATGACAATGGACGTCGCAGCTTTTGGAACCGAGTTGTGACAGAGTGCTTTGGTCAAGTGCACTCGTACCTACACCCTTGATTATGATGGTGAGCCAGGAACGAGAGATTTTTGACAGAGAGAAGGAATTAGAAAATACCCTTCCCATCTGTAAAAAATGAAGACGGTCAGCTTCAGCAGAAATCATAATTCATTCGGGCGATTTTATATAATATATATATACTAGCAAAATAAAACACACCTCCGGGCGATGTAAAACTAATTTTTGAAAGATATTGTTTGAGGAGGTGGAAGTTAAAAATTAAATGTCGGAGAGTTTGAACCATAAATCATCAAATTTATTAAAGGAGTAAAAAAACAAAAAAAAACAATTTGGAATCGAAACTAAGTTCTATTAACTTTGAATATCTATTAAAATAAAACGAACTGTATATAAATATATGATACTGGGGATGTATCTATTAAAACTTGTTTTAAAAAACAATGAGGACTGTCTAATTTTGCATGCTCAAATTTTGAGTATTTATTCTGTTATGACGATTTCGGGTATAGTGACGCAGACAGTGATGTAGTTTTTGTCACAGAAAAAAACCGGAAGCGAATCTCCATTATATATATATATATATATATATATATATGGGGGCACTGACAGATCATGAAGTGAATGACCAATAGCTCAAAAGTTTTATGCTAATCCCTTTATCATTAGCGCATCGTATTTTTTAGGCCTTCACAAAATATTATACAAAACAATTCTTCCTAAATAGAAGCATCAATATCATGTGGGCTTCTTATTACAACATAGAAGTAGTGAGTGCGTGTGAGGAGGCGCGTGGTGTAATGGTTAAAATCGTAGAAAATGAACTCGGTGACGGGAGTTGAAATCCTGTACAAGGCTGTTTACATTTCACATAGTACTGATATTCTTGGGAAAGGTATGCAACTATCTACTTCTTCTCCAGCTATGAGTAAATAGTAGGGCAGTCTGTGCTCTTTAACATCGGTTATGCAACCAGTCTAAGAGAAAGAAAACAGTGAATTCGAAATTGTTTAACACCACTTACACACACACACACACACACACACCACACATATATATATATATATATATATTATATATTTTATTATATATGTTGTGTTTGGTGTGTGAGTGTGTGTGTGTGTGTGTGTAACGTATATATGTGTGTCTATACTGTTATTCACTCTCTCGTGCAATTTTTTTTGCATACAGATATACACGCACACACACACACGCAGACACACACACACACACACACACATATATATATATATATATATAAGTAAAGTCGTTGGGGCGGCCTAAAGTCGGTATCAGCCAATCAGCGAGGGAGTATATCCCCTTTTCACTTGCGCTAGACCAAGGAGATTATTTTGGCGTCCGAGGTGGAGTGCCACACCTACCTTCAGCTCCTTACTTTACCGCACAGATCCCTGTGCTACTCATACGCTGAGTTGGTGAGGAACGGTATCGAACTAAGAACCTTGTGGTTTCTAGCCGAACGCTCTACCGTCTGAGATTATATTTATTATATATTAATATATTATATTATATATTATATATATATATATATATATATAGAGAGAGAGAGAGAGAGAGAAGAGAGAGAGAGAGTGAGAGAGGAAGGAGAGAGAGAACGAGAATAGAGGAATAAGGTATAGAGAGTGGGTGAGAGAAAGAGAAAAATATAATCTTAAATAACAGGGAGTGGATGTAGAACGAAGTGTGGTGAAAGAAACACGAAATATTTCATATAAATACTTTGATGTCGTGAGTGAGATATAACTGAAAGTAAGATCTGCATTGTGTCGAAATTAGTTATACTTATTTATATGCGACATTCACTTATATATTTACTTATATATTCACTTATTTATATGCGACAAAAAGGTGCAAGTCACAAATAGCAAGATTAAAATTGTGTTATTTCACTCTGTGAAACAGAGTGCGATGCCATGTTTACCTGGAAAATACGCATTTAAAATTTTGACATTTACCGAGGGTTGTCGGAAACAGCAGCTTTCGTATTACCAATTTTTAACATAAATTCCTAATATATATATATAATATATATATATATATATATTATATATATATATAGTAAAATGAAACTGGAAGTGAATCCGACGGTATGTTGAAAAAAATAAATAAAGGAAAGAAAGTATAATATGTATAAAATAGGATATTTTTATCAATTTTACATACACGTGTTTCGGTCAGGAGTTTATCTATGTGTACATTATTCAAACTATTATTTTTCATTGGGTTATTTAAAAATAATAATAGTTTGAATAATATACACATGGATGAACTGACCAAAACACGTGTAAGTAAAATTGACTAAAATATCCTATTTTATCCATTCTATACTTACTTTCCTTTATTTATTTTTTCAACATATACTTATATATATATATATATATTTATCAACACTTCCGTACGCGCAGGATGTGACACAAGGTCAATTCCTTAACCGGAGTTCAACAGGATTGAATTCAGAGTTTTCCTTCTCCTAGACCAGTTGCCTAACCAAGGTTAAAGAGCGCAGTCTGCCCTATTATTTACCCATAGCTGGAGGGAGAGTAGGATTCATACATTTCCCAAGCGTATTAGCGCTAAGTGAAATGCAATTACCAGGCCCAGGATTTGAACTCGGGGCGACGAGTCCATTTCCCATGACATTAACCATTATACCACGAGCTTCCATATTATTCTTAACATAAATTCTTAACATATAAACATTATAGATAAACACGCTAAAACCGTGTACTTTATACCTGTTCAATGATACACAATGCTTAGAAATTACTGTCTGTACTCAGTCTGCCATACAGGTTACCTACGACAGTTGCTGTTCCTAAGTGGTCACCCTTATAAGTCCTGAATGTCATAATAGCTGCTTAACTTTATACCTGACCTGACGCACACCATATAGCCGCTTATCTTTATACATACGTACAGATGTGTGTATTAAAACAGTTAAAATCCCCTTCATATTATGTGAGTGATGATAGACGAGAGGGTAAGCTGTCCGACTGCTGCTGAAACGATCGGATTTTTAACCCGGCTGTAGGTAACTCACAAAATGTCTACTCACACTGAAAAGATTTGATAAGTCGAAATACGTGTCTGTGGATGACTATATATATATATATATATATATATATATATATATATATCCATCCAAAATCTTATTCACTTCGCCGAAGAGCTTACGGCCGGTTTGTTTACTAAAATAACGTCCACTTGCCTACTATGGCAGGAGCGTATAATAATAGTATCATTGACAAGGTTAATTCGCAGGGATTGTTCGCTATGTGCCGGCGGCCCGAACGATATGGTCTCTGACTATGCCTGTGAAGTCCCGGTTTCGATTCTGTCGGAGGGAGTCGTTAGTATACATCGCTGAAGAGACTTAATAAAGTCGAAACAGTCTGTACGGTGTTCTGCATAGCGAGCCATCCTTTGGGGATTTACTTTGTCAAGATTATTTTCTATAATTATCGAATTTTTGCGATACATGCATTTATAATTGCCTTCAAGCAAAAAATATAAATAAAATATATATATATATATATATATATTATATATACTAGAAACTTGAACTCATTGGGTCACCCATTCAGCTCTGGGTAGATAATTGAGATTAGAGAAAAGGGACAATCATATAGGTGCTAGTGCTTGACATGACCAGTAGATTAATTGGGGGCCTCTCCGACGCGCTGTCTAGCCCAAGTGCCAAAGGAATGTAGTGTGTCATGGGCTTCTCAGCTACCAATATTCCGTCCTTCAGCATCACGGGTTGCCACCCACGGCTAACAGGTGGCTCACATTGGAGGGTTGTTTTTACCCCTCTATAGAGGTGCAGTCGGTGTATTTTGCAGCCCAGTCGACAAATGGCGGTATTAAATAATCTATAAGGAGGTTGTAGTGACGAGTCGAACTTACCTGACTCAAAGCGTCCTCGGTGCCTGGCCTGCGGAACTGTCCATGGCAGAAGAAGGAATGTAGTTGGTGCGGTACGCCATTGTAACCACTCTGAGTAAAAAGTGCCAAGAAGTTGGAGGGGGAAGAATGGACTTTCTATAGAGGTTGCGAGGCATTATGGGTGACTACCCATGGTGCATTGCAATTTTTATTTGGCTATAAAAGTGTTGTACCGGCCGTTCCTACAGTGGAGAACATGCAATCGGTTCTCACTATAAATAGTGAGACACCGAGTGGAAAGGGAGCACTGTTCCCGTTAACGACAAGCTAGTCGTACATGTACCATTAATTGTAAATACACTTGTCTTATTTTACCCCATCTCGACTTGACTTCTTTTTACTGTTGGGACTAACATCACAACAAAAAGTGACCCATTTTTGCCTGAACGGGGCATTGCATTTTTGTTTTTCAGTAACAGAGTGTCGAGAAAGAAAAAGAGAAAGAGAAAGAGAAAGAGGAAGAAGAGGAAAAAGAGAAAGAGAAGCTGGTGGACAATTTTCAGAGATGCTGTCAAACAGATAACAAAATGAATCTACCAAGAACACCAGCACTGAGACTCACATGCATTTTTAGTCATAACCAGTACAGAATATAAGAAAGGAAAATAAAATAAGCGTAATTGATACGCACCAAAAATATGGTATCTGTGATAGGATGTTAGACACTACCAAGAAATCAACAATTGCTCTAAACAAATCCCACGACATCTGGTAAAGAACAGATACAGTACAAGTAAAGATTAAAATGATAGAAAACACTCATAAATATCACTGTAGTGTAGATCGGGCACCTGGATAGTGACGAAGATAATCTTGAAGCGTTTCATAGAAAACAACTGAGACGCATCTTCTTGGTATTCAATACTAAGCAAGGAAATCGAACAAATCACTATGAAAAAAAAGGGCGCGAAAACCGATAAGCGACACCGTCAGAAAGACAAGATGGGAGTTTTTCATCCGCACACGAAGAAGAGAACCAGTTGTACAAACAAATCCGACAATGAAGTTCTCTTTCAATGAGAACTACCTGGGCTTCAGATGGAAACCTCTGATGACGCTGCTAGTAATCTTAAATGAGAATCTAAATCATACACAATTTCCTGGGCATCTCATCGTTGGGAAATAGTTAACAAGCTGGTGTGGTAGTTCCTATAACTACTGAACATTAAGTTCAATTTTCGCTGGATACGTTATAGTTACGTTTTTATTTCATATCCAACCCGTAGTGAACGCGTTGGGTAAATCCATACACATCTCTCTGTCTCTCTCTGTCTCTCTCTGTCTCTCTGTCTCTCTCTCTCTTTCTCTCTCTGTCTCTCTCTCTCTCAATATATTTTCTTTCTCTCTTTTTCCTTTTATGATTCCATGGTATATCTACAGTTTTCTCTACCTACATCTCTCATTACCTCAAATTCTCTCTCTCTCTCTCTCTCTCTCTCTCTCTCTCTCTCTCTCTCTCTCTCTCTCTCTCTGTGTGTGTGTGTGTGTCTCAATATCTTTTCTTTCTCTCTTTTTCCTTTTGTGATTCCGTGTTTTCCCATTGGTATATCTTACAGTTTTCTCTACCTACATCTCTCATTACCTCAAATTCTCTCTCTCTCTCTCTCTCTCTCTCTCTCTCTCTCTCTCTCTCTCTCTCTCTCTCTCTCTCTCTCCTCTCTCAGTTAAAATCTTGTACGTCATATTCCATGTTTGAAAACTCGGGAAACTCTTGATTTTCCATTGCTTCTTCATCATTCATTTCCTGTTGTTAGTTCATAGTAGCCGGACTAAAATTGTTTACTGTCACATTTTCTTCCCTCTCTTTTTTTTAATTCCAGCCAAGATCTTATTTGTTCATCATAAACAATAATATTATACCACTTTTTTTATATTAATGCTATATTGTGTCCCTTCTGCAAGTTTTCTAATTTCCTAATTAAACATATGAATAATAATAAATGAATTTGAATATGAATATCCGTGATCTCTCTGTCAGTGTTGCCAGTATGTTCATGCAGGTTTACCATTTTCGCACGCATACTTGGAGTAACGTCCATCGCAGACAATAGCCGAAAGACAACTAATCGACAGTCGAGACAATAGAGTCTGGGCGGGATAAATATCTGATGACATCACAGATGAAGTAATATGTTTCAATGCCAAACAAATTTCATCTTACTCTCCGAAAATAAATTCATATTACTGCACACCGCTGAAAATGATCTTATCTGAGGAAGAATAGAAATCGATTACACCCTGACACTCCAGTGTGTCTTAAACAGGTGAAAGAAACTAAAGCGGTTTTTCAATTACTTTTTACAGGGGGCACACACAATCACACACACACACACACACACACACACAAACACACACACACATATATATATATATACACACACACACATATATATATATATAATGGTTAAGAATTCTGACTGGGATAAATTGATCGGTTTCCAACCCGACTAGAGGTAGCCTGCTAATGTCTAGCCACACTGAAGAGACATCATACGTCGCGAATACGGTGTCTGTGGATGAATATATATATATATATATATATATTATATATATATATATATGTGTGTGTGTGTGTGTGTGTGTGTGTGTTGTTCTGTGTGTGTTGTGTCTGTGGATAACTATATATATAATATATAATATATATATATTATATATATTAATATTAACAAACATTACATAGTGTCATCTATAATAATGTTCATATCTATCTTTTAGGTAAATGGATGTCTGTTATAATTTTGAATATTTACGAAACACGTTTGATTGATTACATGACATGACAATTTAATGGAATTGGTAGGCCAAGTCCAAGTGTTTTTGAGTGCTTTTCTCCAGTGCGTAAAAATATTCGAACTCATTTTTCACAAGATTCAGTCAGTCATCAAAATTGCATTAGATTTAATTAATCAATTGACGTTTCATAATTCTTCAAAGATAAGTGTACATAACACGAAAAAAGTTGATTTTGATGTCCCAACTTTGTAGAAATCTAAACACAAATTTCTAAAATAAATGATTAAATAAACATTGACTGTGTATCAGTTTATTTCTACGTTATCAGTAATGAAAATTCCCTTTTTCTTTCTTCTTTTTTTTAGACAAATTTGTGGCTGTTTTCTTTTTTATGATAGAACAAGAAAATCCTTGAAAACGATATTTTTGAAATTATGATTACGTTTTTAAATTAGATTGGGAAAGAAAGCTAAAAATTACGTGATCATGCCGAATTCACATTTCAAATTATTCTAGATTTAAAATTATCTGATGTTTAGATTTTCCTCGATTTAAAACAATTCTATATCTAATGGGCTGACTTCTGATTTAGGTCGGAAAATTAAAACGGAAAGTTTTTTGGTGGTCCCCAATGACAGTTTAACTACAGTCTATGAATTACCATTTTGCGAATTGGGTTACGGTTTTAGGGGATTAAGGTTGTATTTAATTATATATTGCTTAAAAAAATAAACAACAAAAAAACAAAAAACAAATTACTATACATTTAATTAACCATTGAAATTAATGATTGAATCTATTATTCAGACAGTTGTTTGTGTTAGTATTGTAATGTATAATTTCAATTAAACTTAGTTTAAAAAAATATTTTTCAACATTAAATGTATAGTAATTTGGGTTTTTTGTTGTTTATTTTTTTAAAAGCAATACGTAATTAAAAACAATCTTAATCCCCTGAAACCGTAACCCAATTCGCAAAATGTCATTGGGGACCACCAAAAAACTTTCCGTTTTAATTTTCCGACCTAAATCAGAAGTCAGCCATCTAATGTTAGTCTGATAGGTCTCTCCTATAATAAAAGATGAATAAATATTTTTTTTATTCGGTAAAAAGGTGTTTCGAAAAATATTTGTTCAATAAAATAACATTTCATTAAAATAATAGAAATATGAAAAGGGTGTTAATGGATTGGTTTTAGCGGCATGTCAACCTGTCTAGATCTAGTTTATGCCTAGAGGTTAGGGAATTGCGTTAATTGAACGTTCTTAAAATGTGTTGATTTTTTTCACTGTCCTATCAAATATGCATCATTTTGAAACATATATATATTGACCCAAAGATGAAACACTAACAGGTAGGACCACTCCCGGTCAGAGAGAATCTGGGAGTAATAGCAATGAATGAGTAGTCCATATTTCCCTGATATCCAGACCTGAATAGTCCACCTCATGCAATTTAGTATCCTACCAATGGTACGTTTTGTCGAGGGGGGAGTCTTACCCTATACAATTTTATGAGACACCTTGTATTCTGAAAAAAAATAACGTTCCATTCATTGTTCATTTCTGTCTTGGTAAATACAGCTTCAATATCGATACTTTTATGACACGCCATGTATATATATATATATTATATATATATATATATGTGTGTGTGTGTGTATATATATATATATATATATATATATATTATATATATATATATATATTGTGTGTGTGTGTGTGTGTGTGTGTGCGTGCGCGTGTCTATGAGGTTTTTGGCTCTTGATAATTCCCTACTTGTTCGGGCGCAGAAATTTTCAGTAATTTATAAAAAATTTTTAATATAACGTCATTTGATAAGAAGACATGTCGCAATCGTGCCGGGTTAGCTCAGTCGGTAGAGCGTTCGGATAGAAATCACAAGGTTCCTAGTTCGATACCGGTCCTCGCCAGCTCAGCGTTATGAGTAGCACAGGGATCTGTGCGGTAAAGTAAGGAGCTGATGGTAGGTGTGGCGCTCCACCTCAGATGCAAAAACAATCTCCTTGGTCTAGCGCTAGTGAAAAGGGGATAGACTCCCTCGCTGATTGGCTGATACCGACATTAGGCCGCCCCGACGACGTTTTATCGATAATATAATTGTGCATTTCTTAATAGTGTCAGGCATGGTTGTTTGAGCCAAGAAGAAACAGGATTCTAAAGCTGATTTTTAATTCAGGCAACAGAACAGCCCATCTTTACGAGGAATATCGTGATAAACTCTTCGTGATCAACGTGTCTCAGCTGTGGCCAAAATAAGGATTTAACCAACCATTTCGGCACAGGCAGGATGAGATCATACGAAGGTCAAGTTCTAAGCAGAGTACAGAGGCTTTGAATAAAGAGGGTCTTCTTTTCTGACACAATGGTCGCAATACCAAGGCTAAATGACCCAGTGTGTCCTATTATTTAACCATAGCAAGTTGGATGAGAGATATATACATGAATTAGCGTAAAAAGGAAAGACAAATAAATCCCTGGGAATATATACTGTTTTATTTTAGTATATAATTTCCAGCTCTTGTTAATGGTCAGATTATTCCGGCGTCTTACTATACATTTAATTAACCATTGAAATTAATTATTGAATCTATTATTCAGACAGTTGTTTGTGTTAGTATTGCAATGTATAATTTCAATTAAACTTAGTTTAAAAAATATTTTTCAATATTAAATGTATAGAAATTGTTTTTTTTTTTGTTAGCCATCAGCCATCAGCCACCTGCAGGGAAGGGATATATCTTGACTGATAAATACATACATAGATATATAGGTTACAGCCGTTAGAGAGCTCACATCCTGTTTAGAGGAGAACCTTGACATTTATGACCGACAATCAAATTGATATATATATATATATATATATATATATATATATATATATATATATATATATATATACGCTAATACTGGTAACATGTAATCCAGTGCTACCCGACGCATCTTAGATTAAATAAGTGATGAGGAAGGTTGTTAGAAATCTGACAATAGGATATTTTAAAATATATTTTTAAATAAAACATATAGATACATATTTAGTATCTGTTAGTTTAATTCTAGGTAAAATCTAAACAAATGCTTTGAGTCTTAATATCCGAAGATTTTTATGGAGGCGAGTGTGTAATGGTTATCGTCAACGTGTCCTTTTCGGACACGTTGACCCGGGTTCAAATCCTGGATGAGGCTATATGCATTTCAAATAGCTCCAATATTCTTGCGAAAGTTACGAATCCAACTATTCTCCCTCCAGCTATGGGTAAATAGTTGGTAGGATTGGGCTATTCAACCTTGGTAGTCAATAGTGTTTGAGATGGAAAACTCTGAATTTAAACCTGCGCTTAAGAAATTGACCTTGTGTCACTTTCTACCTGTGCGGAGGGTTTGGGTATATGTATATAATCTGATTCATGTCATCATTTTCGAATATACGATGATCTGATCATCAAGAGCTTTGTTTTTCTTTTTATTTCTTTTCTTTTTTTGTCTTGTTTTTTTTTTTGGTTTTTTTTTTGGTTTTTTGCAGACCATTGTTAGTGGGTTTAATTCTCATTGGGTGTCCCATACTTCTGGCTTTGTGCCACATCTAAGCTAAGCTTAGTAAATAAATATATTCTAACTAGAGATGATCCTATCTACTATATCAAATAGAATTCATATCTTTTTAATGATTTGGGTTTAAATCGAGACTGAGAAATATGTCAGGGTGAGGATTCCTGGTCCTGCTATGCTTATGTCATTCTGGTATAAGATAACACTTATTGCGCTAACCGGTAACAATCTAATTCCCTACACACAGGAATAATGTAGCATATCTGGTTACTAATCCCATGGCTAGGGCAAAAGCCCATTTATGGCACTCTATCTATCACCAAACATTTCATCACTTATTATTTAGGCTCGGTTACTTTTACTTTCACTTTGCTAAGCGCACGTGTGTACATTCATATGCGTGCACGTTTGGATGTCATCATTGCTTCACTCAGTCGTCTCTCATTGGCTTCTGTGTATTCTTTTTTTTTTCTTTTTTCGTCCGTTATTTTCACTGCGCTCTTCTTGTCTTTCGTGGGGGTTGATGCTGTCGCAACTACTGCTGCTGCTGCTGCTATTGCGAGTTTGATTATACACTCAGGTAGTTCATGTTCATTTAATTCGAATTGTCTATTCCGTATGTCTATCAGTGATTTTTTCTCATTAGGAACTTTATTACACGGATTCAAGTAAGAGAGAGAGAGAGAGAGAGAGAGAGAGAGAGAGAGAGAGAGAGAGAGAGAGAGAGAGAGAGAGATACAGACAGACAGACAGACAGACAGACAGACAGACAAACAGACATATATATATATACATATACATATATATATATACATATATATATATACATACATATATATATATATATACACATATTTATATATACATATATATATGTGTTGCGCGCACGCGCGCGTGTGTGTGTGTGTGTGTGTGAATGTGTGCGTGTGTGTGTGTGTGAAGTGCAAAGAGAGTGGTATAAATATTTTATATGGAAAGGGAGGTAGACATAATTGAAAAGATTAGAATTTTAAAAAATGAACTAGAGAGATATGAATAGATGGATATACATATATTAATAAACTAAGATAGATTTACAGATGAATATGAAGAGACTGGGTTAGAAGGGAATAAATGAATAAAGGGATAAAACAAGGAAAAATAACACACACACACATAATATATATACAATTTTTCTATAATGTATATATACTTTATATATATATATATATATATATATATATATAGTTGAGTTTATAAAAATATTAGGTTATATGTGTGAATATATATACGTATGTGTACGTACACATATGTTTATATAATGTTTGTGTGTTTGTACATGTGTGTATGTGGTTGTGTCAATAGATATATATGAAGATACAATTAGAGTGATAAAAATAAAGAAAGAAAAAGAAAGAGAAAGAAAGAAAGAAAGAAAGAAAGAAAGAAAGTGAAAAAAGAAGGATTATGATATATTTCATTTAATCAGGAATTTCAAAAGTTATTAATCAGTGCAACCTTTTCCGTGTGTCTTCGGACATTTCCCATCTCCATATCAAATTTATTTTACTATTAAATAAAGAACCTCATTTTCATTAGATTCTCATTCATAAATTGATAAATAAATTACTCCTCGTTATTCCTTCAACTATATGGGTTGACCTTTTCTTTGACGCCAGGCCGTTGTACAAATGTCATCGTAACTTTCAAATTTGCAAGTGTATAGATCCTAGACCGGATCACGTTACAGTCCTGGGCAAAATTATATGGACGACCAGTAGTGTCCAACGCTGTTGACCAGTCATCTTCACATCACATATACTAATCCAGGGAAAGGACAATATGCTATAAAACTTAGCAGTAGTTCCGAGAAAGAGTTTCGGTCAGAATATCTGGCATCCGAAGAGACTAAAGCCTTTGGTTTTGAATTTAGTGTCTACCTATAACTAGACCGGTTATTCTATCAAGACTAGAAATCCCAGTTTGCGCTACTATTTCAACTATTACTGGGAAGATAAGTGATGGGTTTACGCCTTTCCCAAGCATATTAGCCTGCAATAAAACTGTTGTAATGGAATATGCCACACACACACACACACACACACACACACACTCTCTCTCTCTCTCTCTCTCTCTCTCTCTCTCTCTCTCTCTCTCTCTCTCTCTCTCTCTCTCTCTCTTCTATGTGGTCTGACTATATATATATAGTGAGCATGGAATTATGCTGGATAAGTAGCAAACCTCACTATTCCTAGTCTGTCTTATTGTATCTCTCTGCAATAAAACCCTCTATCTTAAATTTACGAACGTGTTGACTGGTCCTCCCACTCGACTACAACCTTGTCTGATTGTATCCCTTTTAAGGACACAACAGAACCTCATCTTGAACCTGTGTTATAGATAGTCTCACTGACCATTTACTATCGTGCAAAGTTTAATACCTGCTTACTGTCGAGGGCATCGCGTTGCGGGTGTAATGGTTAGCAATTTAGTCTCGCAGATCCATTACTACTGAATAGTGTGTTCTATACTCACTGGATGCCTCATAGTAAAGCCCTTGTGTTACTTCCTGCCTGTGTTGAACGTCTAGGGTAAATACTTACTAACTGACTGACTACAGCATGGCCTGAATTTATATCAAGCTGAACTTAGAAAAAATATTTTACCCCTATTATACTTGGTATCCTGTACTTAAAAAAATTCCGCACTTAGACGCGCTCACATAAAGTATGGATATTGAACACTTTCAATTTTAAAATTCTAAATTTTGAATGTAAGTGAAGACGTATGAAATGTTGAGCAAGTTATATAATTAAAAAAGCTATCTCTAAACTACTGGTAAGACGTCTAACCGAAGTGTAGACGTGTAAACGTCAATTCTTCATACGTTTGAAGAGCGTTTTCTTTTTTTTTTAGAAACACAGGTCTGTGCAAGTATAGTAGCCTCCATTCAATAAAAATTAGTTCATTGAGATTTTTGATACGTTAAAACTTCGTTTCATTGAAAAGATTTCAGGGCGTGGCAGTTATTAAAATAAATACGCCGCGGCTTTACACCAAAACTTTGCTACCAGTAGCTGAATTGACTCGAAAAGAATTTCACTTTCCTCGCTGGGCAAATCGAGGAGTACATCATCAAAGAAAAGTCTATGCTTTGAAAGTCCGGTTTTCCCAATAATTCGGTTTAAAAAATACAGAAAATTAATTTTATAATAAATAATTATGAAGTTTAGTTTAGTACAGACCAAATGATGGTTTATCATAATGAAACTAATAGATATTCATAACATGTTATTTTCAATAACATTATATTATGCATCAAAGTTTAAATAACCACATACTCCCCATGAATATTTATATATATATATTACATAATGCAGATTTTCAAGGCACATATATATTTACCAAACCCTCCGCACGAGCAGGATGTGACACAAGGTTAATTTCTCAAGCGGAGTTCAACAGGTTTTGAGTTCAGAGTTTTCATTCTTCTAGACCGGTTGCCTAACCAAGGTTGAAGAGCCCAGTCTTCCCTACTATTTACCCATAGCTGGAGGGAGATTAGGATTCATACCTTTCCCAAGGGTATTAACGCTAAGTGAAATGCAATTACCACGTCTAGGATTTGAACTCGGGGTGACGAGTCCATTTCCCATGACTCTAAACATTACACCACACGCTTCCTAAGACATATATTTTCAAGACATTCTTTTCTATTCAGAATCCATTTTTCTTTATCATTCAGATATATTACGTACTAGACGATTCGTGGCACTGCTGGGTTCCATCTGCAACAGGGAGGTATCATCATATTGCCGATTATATTTAAGTTTTGTTTGGTTTCTTTGTTTTAATTGCATATCAACCTTCGTGGACTATTTAATGCCAATTTCACGCTTGAAGAAGAACAACAGTAGTACCATCCAGTCCATAGCTTAGGGAGTAGGAATTTCAAACCTTTTCCAATGGTATCAGTAAAAAATATCACCAGACTGGAATTCGAATTCCTGACAACTAAGTCGCAGTCGAATGCGTTAGTTAATCCACTACCTGGTCTCTTTCACTATTCTTGGTATATACTGTTTTAGTCCCGACGTTTTTAAAACGCACCTTGTTTACAGAGATGTCCGTAGCTTTGCTTTCAGACGTTTCATTTAACCTCGGTCAACCTCAGATATTACCAATTCATACGTTTTGCTTAATAATGGTCCCAAAACGCAATATTAATGATGTTGGCAATTAGGATATGTCAAAGAGAAGCCATAAAGTTCTATATTTAAGAGAAAAAGAAGACAGAAAAAAGCGTATGATAATTTTGTTAAGACAGAGTGATAGAATGAACGTTTTATCAATCACATCGTATGAATACATTATATCGTTATAATATTTGTTGTTATTATCTAAAAATGATTTATTATCATAGATACATATAGATAGATAGATAGAGATAGCGAGAAAGACAGACAAACAGACAGACACACACACAAACACACACACACATATATATATATTATATATATATATATATAATATATATAATATATATATAAGTAAAGAAATAACAAAAGACTTAGAGATTTAGCTTAGATAAAGTGTCACTTTGTCTAAGCGCCCTGAAGTAGACTATAATGCTAAATCTCTAAGTCTTTTGTTATTTCTTTACTTATATATTTGCTCTGTGACTCTAACATTAGAGCACACATTGAGCTCTCAAACTGCGACAGTTTAAAAAAAAAACTCTTGTGTCGTAAGGAAGATTTCTTCTCTGAACTTTTGGATTATATATATATATATATAATATATATATATATATATATATATATATATATATATATATATATTCATAAAATGTAATATAGAAAAAGAATTGTTTTTCTGCAGAGCTCAATATTTGAGATAGATAGACTACCGAGTCAAATATAAACTGTGGTTATAATCGCGTTTTAAAATCACTTACAAAAACGTATAAAACCGGACGATCCGCACAAGCTCTTGCATTTTTCGCAGATTCAAAATTAGATATATATGTGTGTGTGTGCGTGTGTGTGTTTCTGAGTATGTGTATGTTTGTTTGCGTGTGCGTGTGCGCGTGTATGTATGCGTGGGTGTGTGTACCTGTGAAATTCAAAAGCTTTTATGTAATTCGTGCAAATATGATTTTCCGCAAATTTCAATTATGAGTGTTATTCAGCGATAATTCGTTGTTTATTTCTATTTCTGTTTTCAATTACATATACGATAAATAAACACTTGGCATATTTTAAAAAATAAAATGTAAATGTTCTACTCCAGGATTATCATAATCATGTCACTCTTTGCAAATTTTTCACACCAGCTTATGTTCAAGTCTAAGTAACAGGAAGTCTTCCTCGGTCTCCAGGCCTCTCCTAAGAATTCGAGCCGATCTTAACAATACTGTTGTTTGTATGGTCTGGCATCTTTCTCTTATTTCCAATTCCAGCAGGGCTTTTTTCCAAACTTTTGGGACCTGTACCACGACAAGTGGTATCATCTTCATCATCATGTTCCATATCTATTTTTATTTCTCTGT
>CM042150.1:79840594-79845594 GCA_023376005.1 Doryteuthis pealeii
CAATATCATCAATATTGACATACATATATATATATATATATAACAAATTTATCTTGTTATGAAGATTTTAAAATATAATACGCACGCGCACACACACACACACACACACACACTACACATATATATATATATAAAAGGAAGTTTGGTATGTACGTGTCGACGTATAAGTCCAATACGAGAGGTCACACAGATTTGAAATCTTGCATACACATTAATATCGTTCTAACTAAGAAACACTCCAAATTTGGTTATTGATTTTTTACTTATTAAGGGATATAATTAATTAATCAAACAAAAATCAAACGATTTTTCGAAAGCTATAGCATAGCTGCTGCTCCTGCTGCTTGGTGTATCAGCAGAAGCTCGGCTACTGGTTTTATCAGCTCCACGAAGAAGAAGAAAGAAAGAAAGAAAGAATATCAGCTGCCAGTCATTCAAAATGCCCGCAACAACTATGACTAAAGTTTAACGTAAAATAAAAATCGTTTTTTTAGTTGTTTTTTGGGGGTGGGGGGTCTCAACCTTTGTCCATATTCTTAAATTGTACACTCACTTAGATTAAATTGTGTCATGCACAGAAAATTGTAGAAAAATTAAAATTGTTTCAAAACACAATTTTACGGTTACATTTTTTTTAAATAAGATTTTAAATGTAAATAAAAAATATGAAACTGTTTTAAAATATTCACCAGTATAGGGTTATATAATATATATATTAAACGTAAATAATAAAAATTATAAAACGAGTTGTTTTGTAATTAATATCAATGGTAAAAAAAAAATTTTTTTTTAGAGAACTAATGAAAACGTTTTAAAACGATGGTTTTAAAATACTATCTTGAGTTTTAAGCAAAAATAGATATTCCCTGAAATAAACACTGTAATACCTAAATTTTCGGTGATTTAAAAAAATTATTTTAAGGAGCCCCCTGGTGTTCCCAACATCTTTTCGTCCGGTCATGGACCAGATAATTTTGCTAGTATATATATATATATATATATATATATATATATATATATATATATATGGCCAGCATTTTTCCTTTATGTAGGCAATATCAAAGAAAACCTATAAATCGGTTTCCTTAAATACATGAAATATTCTTGATCTTTATGTGTATCCGTTTAAGCCTTCTTGTTGGTTTGTTATAGCAATGTCCAGATGGTAGGGAATGTGCCCCATATTTTGTGCTCAAGCGTTTTAAAACATGAATTTGGTCATGTTCAGGGGATGTAGTTGTTGTTTTCTTTTTGTGGTGTGAGCTTCATTCATTTGGGAGCATTTATTGTAGTTTTTATTATTATTGTGGGTAGGGGTGCAATGGTTAGCGTATTAATCATTAAATATTTTTAGTATCTTGAACAACTTGCTAGCAATATATATATATATATATATATATATATATATATATATATATATATATATATATATATATATGAGAGTACGTAAGTAAATAATGTGTTTATTTGATATGGCTTTTAGCCGATAATTTTTGAAGGATATGTGCTTAATTGAAGTCATACCTAATTTTGTAAATTAACTAGTAAATAATTAATGAAGGCGGGCATATATGTTCAAATGTAAGACTAAACAAATTGAGAAAATGTCAATCCCTGAATGTACATTTCGACCTATTAGGTCTCATCAGCAAGGTTATAGACATGTGAGACTGTTCATATATATATAACGTGTTTGTACTTTTTGATACACCTTGTATTCTGAAAAGAAAATAACGTTCCATCAATAACTTTTTTTCAGAATACAAGGTTAGTCAAAAGACGTACCAAGTTAAAAGCTGTATCTACCAAGATAGGAATGAAGAATGAATGGAACGTTATTTTTTCAGAATATAAGATGTGTCAAAAAGTTTTTAAAATCTCGACACTGCTTTGACACACTTTATATATATATATATATATATATATATATATATATATATAATATAGAGAGAGAGAGAGAGAGAGAGAGAGAGAGAGAGAGAGAGTAGATAGATAGATTAATAGATAAATAGATAGATAAGTATGATATAGGAAACAGACGATGAAAAATAGATACTAATCATTTTAAAAAGCCTGTTCCTAACTGGTTATAACAGGAAACTGCATCATTGGGAAAATATTCTTTTATTGCCTCGTAAAAAAAGGATAGGTGATACACATCATAATTAGAATATATTCAATACATGTGTTTAAATATTTAACAGATAAAAGGGTATTGGAGAATATTCCTGAAACAGCAGCATCCTTCCAAAGAACGTCTCATTTGCATTCTACTCCGAGCGTATCGTAGTTACGGATAGCAGGCGCCATGACACTGACAGTATTCTTTTTTTCGCCAGTGAATATAAGAAAAACAACTCTCATTCAACATATGGAAATGCCACCTTGTTAGGTTTATTCTTCGTCGCTTTTTTGTATATTCGAACTGTTTGTTTTTAGGAATTATTTTTTTTTTAAGTATGCAAAGGTTGAGACCAGCAAATACAAATTTAAAAGTATATATTATAAACATATATTTTGTTTGTTTTTTATATGCTATTCCCCAAACTATTTATCTATATCATTATACATACATATATATATATATATATATATATATATATATATAATATATATATATATATATATACAGGGGTAGTGACTTGAGAAATGATAGGTCGGAGGGGGTAATTTTTTTATGGATTTTAACAGTTCCATACATATAGCCAGGTCTATATATATATATATATATATATATATATATATATATATATACATTTTTTTAAATTATGAATTGATCCCTTTTTAGGGATTTATAAAAATCCTTGTATGAGTATGTATCTTTGCACCTATAAGAGCATACAGTATATTTGTACAGTGAGATTTCAATGTCCCAAATAGACTCATCTTCATTGTTATTTGTACAACGTTTCGGCCGATATGCCCTCGGGCCTTCTTCAGAAATTTCTTGTCGGACTCGGGAATATTCTCGGACTCGGGAACCTTCTTGTCGTAATTGGGAACCTTCTTTGTCGTAATCGGGAGCCATCACAGAACTTTGAACCCAACCCTTTATTCTGTCCACGGGGGTATCCTGTTCTCATTCCGCTAACCATAGCTGGGGTAGGGGTGTTAATCTGTGTTAATTATTATTCTATGTTACTGCTGCCCTTGATCAGGATTGAACTTGCAATCTAGAGATAACTGTCACTTAGCACTGTCTTACCTTATCCACTAGGCCATGTGTCCGACTGGAGAAGAAATACCCGAAGAAGGCCGGAGAGCATATCGGCCGAAACGTTGTACAAATAACAATGAAGATGAGGACAATAGTCCGAATAACGCAGATAATACTAATCCTCAATGCTCATCTCAAACATTCAGAGAAATAGCAGACTTTTGTTGGTAATATTATTTTCAATTAGTTAATAAGTTAATTAGTTAATGAGGCAGATAGACCAATTTACAATAAGAATAATGTTGCCGGGTCACGAAAAGGACACGGTTTATAAGATTCTTATCACAACCGAAAATAATTATCAAAACTACCAATAATAAAGTCGCTAATTGGAAAAATTAGATTGATAATAGATATAGTTATTATATATATTATTATATATAGTTATAGTTATTATATTATATATAGTTATAGTTATTATCATATATAGTTATTATATATACAATAATATAGAGTTATTATTATTATATATACTTATATATATATATATATATATATATATATATATATATAATATATATTATAGTTATTATAGTTAGATATTGATAATATATATATATATATATATATATATATATATATATATATATATATATATAGTTATAGTTATAGTTATAGTTATAGTTATTTATTTTCAATTTGACTTTTCTTATAATCACTATCTTTATGAAATTATATAGCAGGCTACTCAGAAAAGTAGATATTTACCTCACATGCCACGTATGCGGCTGTGGCACAAGGTCTTTTAAATGCGGAACCCCCCACGAACCGAAGCTCATAGGATGTTGAGTGAAAAAATGCGTAGTTCCCCTCGGCATTCCCTCTCAAGAAGGGCGCCTCGGGCAATGGGCAATAAATCTAACCCTGTCCCTTTAAATCAAGGGGGCATGTGTTGCCTGGGGCAATAGCTCCTTGGGATCAACGCTGTTAACATTACTTAACCGGTCCAGTGGCTTCGGCCCTGGACCGGTTAAGTAATGTTAAGTAATGTTAACAGCGGTCTGAACCGGGTAAGAATGATCAAGCTACTCAGAAAAGTACTAGAAGCAGAATGAAGCGGTTTCTTTTATGTAGACCATGGTCATGGACAAAAAAATAACCAAATAGAGAAAACAACATTATACATTTGATGTATGTGTATGTGTATATGTGTGTGTATGTCTCTCTCTCTCTCTCTCTCTCTCTCTCTCTCTCTCTCTCTCTCTCTCTCTCTCTTCTCTCTCTGTGTATGTGTATGTGTGTGTGTGTGTGTGTGTGTATGTGTGTGGGTGAGTGTAAGTTATGGTATCGAAGATTTAAAGTCAACGGCACTTAGTTGTTGTCAGTTTCTTGCCTATGCGACTTTCAGACTAAATGAATTACTTGTGTTCGTATTTTCTTCATTTACCGTTGTGTGGTTCATCATGGGAAAAATCATATAGGTGAGAAATTGCCGTTGATTTAGTCTACACTACTCTAATTAAGAAATAAATGCTCTATCAGTATTGAGCACTCTTTGACAATAATTATAATAACTGACACTTTGCATCTGAGGTGGAGCCCCACACCTTCCATCAGCTCCTTACTTTACCTCACAGATTCCTATGCTACTCTTAACGCTGAGTTGGCGAGGACCGGTATCGGACTAGGAACCTTGTGGTTTCTAGCCGAACGCTCTACCGACTGAGCTAACCCGTTTGCCACATTGAAAATGTAGTTGGTTATATTAAGGCGCATCGTGTAATGGTTAGAGGAGTAGTAAATGGACCCGTCGACCCAAGTTCAAATCCTGGATGTGTGCATT
>CM042150.1:79848094-79875594 GCA_023376005.1 Doryteuthis pealeii
TCAACAGATGATCATTGCGCTCAGAAAAAAGCCCGTAGCAACAAATAAGGTTGAATGACGATAAGGAAACTTTCTTTGCAATCTAATTAAGACGGTTCAATGGTGGATCCACCGTGAAAAACAAGAGATAACCCGGTTCTTTTTGCTAGTCAGTATGTCTGTGACGACCAAGTAGCCATCAGTGAAGAGAAAATGTACTATAGATAACTGTATTTGATTGGTAGTTTTTAAGCTTGTCGGCAGATTATACGTGCTAAGGTCGGTCCTCACAATAGCCACATACATATTGCCTTGTGCTACTCTAATACTACAGCTTACTTAGAGGTGCCCATCCTGTAATGGTTATCATCGTATGACATGAATGCACCCAAGTTCAATTTCTGGACGAAGCTGGTAGAAATTAACATAGTGTTAATACCATTGGGAATCCAACCCTTCCACCTCCAGCAATGGTAAATTGTAGGGAAGTCTGGACTATTTAACCTTGGTATAGCTACAGTTCTAGGAGCAATAAAACTAAATTCAAATTTGCTTGAAAATAGACTTTGTCTCACATTCTACTCGGGCTGAGTGGTTGGTAATACATACAGGTTAGTTTGTACAAAAAAGGACTGAATCGATGGAAAGCCAACAAAGTTGGTCCCGAGTCAAACTAGTAGCTATTTAGTAATGTGAGTCTCTATATAGGCTCATGTTTATCGAGCACATTTTACATATCTTAAGAGTTAAATCTTTATTTCAATCCTCACTGGGTAAGGATCAAACTGGCCTTGGGCAAGAACCAGGCAAAACATTACCAATACGGGCTTAGATATAAATTAATTGTTAACTAGTTACGTTCACAATGATAAGTTGGAGCTAAGATCTTTATTTTATGTATTTACGCATCCCCTTCATCAAGGACAGCATGCGATAAGTCATTTTTTAAGCAGTTGATCTGGATTCAGAGTTTCCATTAGTCTTCATCGGTGCTCACTACGATGTAAATGAGCTCGACATTATATAAGCCATAATGTGTTGATATGCCATTAAACAAATAAACCAAACTAATTATTTCCATTAACTAAGTCTAAAACCTTTTTTTGAGGTCAATTTTGGATCAAGTGACAACCGTTTTTATACTACATAAAATATTACAAATACGACATATATATTGATTTTTAAAATATTTTCATATTTAAATATTTACAGCTTTTCTCTAATTAGAGCTTCTAAGATTAATATCTATGCGCTGCTTACTGATTGGATTGATTGAGCGTTAAACTAAAGATTGCTGTTGATATCAATCGTTGGTCTTACAGATTGGATGGACTGATCACTGAAATAATCAATGAATGTGTTTACGAAATTCCTTTGCCACAAACAGGATGTGACACATGATCAATTTCTGTTGTTTCTAGATTGGTTTCTAATCAAGGAAAAGAAGAATAAAATCCCAAGGGCATTGGCGCAAAGGAAAGGCAAATATCATAATTTGAAAATTCAACGTTACGTTAAGTGCTACAGCTTAATCCATCTCTTCCACCACAGCCAGGATGTGAATAGATACAATATCATTTTTTAGTGGTGTAAAGCATTTATCAATTCTCAATTTTTTTAACACATTTTCAAAAAATTTTTTTAAATTTCTATTTAACCCATAGAGTGGACCCTAAAGGTTACTACCTCTCCGGGCTAGAGTGGACCTAGGAGTAATGGTCAGGAAAGAGTATACCATACTCTCCAGAACTCCAGAATTTGAACTTTATGACTAGATGCAGTTAAACGTCATACATAGGACACTACGATCTTCAGCCACCACCTTCTAGCACATAATAAAAAGGGTTGTGGTTTGTCATAAGGGCAATAGTGTTCAATCATATAGGTGTTACGGCTTGACATGACCAGTCGATTGATGGGTGAGATAGGGCCAAAGTGGATTGTTGTATGTCATGAACTGCTCAGCCACCTGGATCCTAGGGCTTGACGTGACCAGCCGATTGATCGGAGGGGGCCTCTCCGACCGCCCATCTAGCCCAAGATAGGGCCAAAGTGGAGTATTGCATGTCATGAACTGCTCATCCACCTGGGCTCCATCCTTAAGCATCACGGGTCGCCATCCACGGCCAGCAGGTGGCCCCATTGAGGGAGTCTTACCCCTCTGCAGAGGTGCAGTCGGTGCATTCTAACGCCCCAGCCGACAGGGCGTTTTGAAATTGTAATAATGTTGGCAATTCGCATTTATTAAAGGGAAGATTCTTAATTCAAAAGGTAAAAGTTATCGACTTTATAAGCAAATTAAAAGTCCTATGCTGTAATCAGTAAACTATGAATGCAACCATACCTTTATTTCTTGAATTATTTCTAATGGGTTTTGGTGGGCACTGAGGAGATCACAAATATGTTGCAGATTTGTGATTTTGACTTGCAAATCATCATGTTTTATGTTCAAAGCGCTTTTTTAGTTACTTTGTAAATAATGCACATGGCTACGCCCACATTCCACCATGTTTTATTTCGTGAAAATATGATTATATGCATCGTTTGTTCATTTAAATGACCCGTGAGTTTTTTACGGGCTGTATGCGAACGACACATCACACCTCAGCAGACATTCCGCTCAGTATATGATATCTAGTAAGTAGGCTACAGGATTCAGCGGTTTTGATCTCCTGTTATAAGGGGATATATTAATTCAAAATAGTAAATTTAATCCTTGTCGACCCCTGCCCTTTTATCCGCCTTGCAAAAAATTATTATTCAACCCCAAGGGCCTATATGGTAGAATCTGAGAAGCACATGGATAACGACTTATTTTACTGATATGAATAGTCTTTTTGACTATTAGTTATTGTTCTTAAATCCTTATTGTCACTAATAAAATAAACTTTATTATAAGAACTAGCAAAATAAAAAAACGCCCTCTGGGCGACGTAAAATAAATATTGCCTGAGGGTATGGGAGTTGTAAATTTAATATCAGAGAGTTTGTATCATAAGTAAAGTAAAATCATCAAAATTATTAAAGGAGTAAAAGATAAAATGAATTTATTAAAGGAGTAAAAAATTGAAAAAATTAAAACGAAAACTTAGTTCTGATAACTTTAAAGATATATTAAAATAAAAAAAGAACTATATATAGATACATAATACCAGGTATATATTTACTAAAACTTGTTTAAAAAACCAATGAGGACTGTCTAACATTGCATGCTCAAATTTTCAGTGTATTTATTCTGTTATGACGATTTTAGGTAGTGTGACGTAAGCTTACTCAGTCTCTCTATCTACCAACCCGTATGCATGAGCAGGATGTAACACAAGGTCAACTTCTAACTGGTCTCAGAAGATTCTTTTTCCTAGAATGGCTACCATCATCATCATCATCATCATCATCATCATCATGTCGCGCATGCAGCACGGGTATCCATGACAATCTCTCGCCAATCTTCCCTATCATTCATTGCACCTGGGAGGTCCTCTGCGAAGCAGCTAGCATCTTCGCGTAGCTGGTCAATATAGGTCCTTGCTTGGCGCCCCACACTTGCATGTCCATGTGTTGGCTTCCACAGGAGAACGTCGCTTATGAGCTCGTCCTTGCTTCTCCAGCAGTGTCCTGCATGCCTTGTCCGTCTCACTCGGATAGTTTGTGAGATGGGGGGCAAGTGACCGTACAGCTGCTTCCTTGTGGGGTGCTGTTTCCACGACTTGTTCAAGACTGAACGCAGCATTCTTGTGCAGCTCCCATCTAGCTTATTCTGAAGCCGCTTCGTTAGGGTCCAAGTGGTGCAGCCATACAGCAGCACTGATAAGGTTAATTAGCTTAATATGTCTTAATATTTTACTATAGTTTGAGGGAGAATAGTTGAATGTATACATTTCCCTATGTGTAATGCAATCAGCTTTGAATTTGAACTTGTTTTGCCGGGTCCATTTTCTACAACGATAACAAATACACCACGGTCTCTCTCTCTCTCTCTCTCTCTCTCTCTCTCTCTCTCTCTCTCTCTCTCTCTCTCTCTCTCTTTTATGAACTCATCGCACATTCGGTTTTCCGGTTAACGCCGGGGGTCCAGCGAGCTTCGGCCGCTGGACTTATCGAGAGTTTAATAATAGCGTCGATTCCTGAGCGCCCCCCCCCCTTGTGGGGGAATGCCGAAGGGATCGACGCAATTTTTGTTCTTTCCCACCCATTGAGCTTCGGCTTGTGGGTGGGCCCACATTAAAACGAGGCCTTGTGCCCAGTCCATACAAGTGGGGTATGCGACAAATATACTCTCTCTCTCTCTCTCTCTCTCTCTCTCTCTCTCTCTCTCTCACACACACACACGTTCTCTGTGTAGGTGATAAAAAAGTATGGTGACTGAAGCTTAACATTTTATAAATTTTCTAATCTTATTATAATGGAGATTGTGTGTTTTTCTGTCTGTAACCGAAACTATATCCCTACTCAAGTCACAATTCTCTTAGTTATTGACATCACATTCTCCATGATTTTATTTTTATCTAAACCTCAATTATTGATAAAATTGTCTTACATTATTAATACTGTTAACTATGTCTACATACTAACAACATGCAATTATATTTATATATACAACAAAATAGCTGTTTACAGTGTAAACGGGAAGGCTAATTTGCATATCAATATTAAAAAATCGAATTTAATAAGTATGTGTTTAGTATTATTGATTTCTAATTGTTTGGTTTTATTTTAATGAATATAAGCAAAAATCTCTTCAATGAATCTTAAATGAAATCCATTAACAAGATAAAATAACTGTCATTTTATTCTTTACTTCCTCTTATAACTAAATACTTAAATTAGAAAAAATAACAATGAAATACGAGAGTGATGGAAGAGTAAGTTTCAGTTGTTCCATTTTTTTATTATTATACTCCCTCTGTTTCAAATCTTTTATTATACTCACTCTGTTTCAAATCTTTTTATCTGTATTCTTATTTAGTTTCATTAGCCTTTCTAATTTAATATGATATTTTATTACATTAAAACTTAAATACTTGCACCTGGAGGAGGGTGCATATATTTGCTAGTCTAAATAAAGAGAATCTCCAGCTGTGAAACTTATACAATGAAGCGAGGATTGCCAAGACGTCTAGACGAGTCTGTGCCAATTTCTGAAAAATTGTGAACACTGCCTCGATACTTTTTTTTTTAACAAAATTCTTTTGGCGACCACTGTCTTGTTGAAGGTCACTACTATCCATAGTCACCAGACCTAGCTCCGGGTGACGTTTTCTTGTTTTCTAAATTGAAAAATTTCTCTCAAGAGTTAGATTTGAAGATGTGGAGAAGATTAAAAGAAATGCGAGAGTACGGCTTCACATCAGATCAAAAGAGAAGTTTCCGAGTTGCTTCGATTAATGGAAAACTCGTAATAAATGTATTGAATGCCAAAGGGACAATTTTAAGAAAAGTAATAAGTCATTTCTACGTCGGGAAATACAGTTTCAGTGTCCATACTTTTTGAACGTATCTTTTATATATATATATATATATATATATATATATATATTATTATTATTATTATTATTATTATTATTATTATTACTAGCAAATATATGCACCCTCCGGGTGCAAGTATTTAAGTTTTAATGTAATAAAATATTGTATTAAATTAGAAAGGCTAATGAAACTAAATAAGAATACAGATAAAAAGATTTAAAACAGAGGGAGTATAGTAAAATATTTGAAACAGAGGGAGTATAATAAAAAATGGAACAACTGAAACTCACTCTTCCATCACTCTCGTCTTTCATTGCTAATTTTTACTTATTTAACTATTTAGTTAAATTAGGAAATAAAGAATAAAATTACACTTATTTTTTCTTGTTAATGGATTTCATTTAAGATTCATTGGGGAGATTTTTGCTTATATTCATTAAAATAAAACCAAACAATTAGAAATCAATAATACTAAGCACATATTTAATAAAATCACATTTTTAATATCAATATGCAAATTAGCCTTCCCATTCACACTGTAAACCGCTATTTTTTGTATATATAAATATAATTGCATGTTATTTGTATGTAGATATGGACAACACTAATAAAAAGGTGAAGCAATTTTATTAATAATTGAGGTTTAAATATAAATAAAATCATGGAGAATGTGATGTAAATAACAAAGGGAATTGTGACTTGAGTAGTAATATAGTTTCGGTTACAGACAGAAAAACACACAATCTCCATTATAATAAGATTATTATTATTATTATTATTTACTCCTTTTGAGTTTTCACATCAGCATTAGCTGATGGCCTTTCACTGGAGTCTGAGTGACAGCAAGTCTCCTCAGGTCTCCAGGACTCTTCTGAGTATTCTCGCAGATTGCAGCAGTACAGTGTTCTGAATGGTTTCAATCCTTCTTCTGATTTCCAAACTTTCCAAACCCTTTTCTAATCCTTTTGGGACTGTTCCAAGTGCACCAACTACAATTGGTATCACTTTCACTTTCATATTCCATAACTTTTTCAGTTCTCTGGCAAGGTCTAGATATTTGTCCATTTTTTCATTTTCCTTTAGCTTCACCCTGTGATCTGCTGGCACTGCAAAATCCACCAGTTGACAAGTTCTTTCTTTTTTGTTTATCAATACTAGGTCTGGTCTTCTTGCTGGGATAAGGAGATCCGTTTTTATTTCAAAGTCCCAGAGAATTTTATGCGTTTCGTTCTCAAGAACAGATTCTGGTTTATACATATTCGATTTTGTTGTATGGTCAAAATTTAATTGTTTGCATAATTCCCAGTGGATTATTATTATTATTATTATTATTATTATTATTATTATTATTATTATTATTATTATTATTATTATTTAAATAAAAATATTTGCGATGGAAGGTTATCATCAAACATCTATACATATATAAAAGGCAGTTGTGTGTATGTATGTATGTCTGGACGAAACTACGAAAATAAAACAATAACAACAACATAAATATATATACACACTCACTATCACTAGAGCTTGCTTCTAGTGCAAGAATAATGAAGATATTATTAATATTTGGGAAGATATTTAAAAATTAAAATGTGTATCGTAACAGGTGGGAAAGTCATAAGTATTTTTTTTTTGGGGGGGGGGTATGTCTTTATTTTATTTTATTTATTTATTTATTTTGCTTTGAAATATCGATTAATAATGGAGATTCGCTTCCGGTTTTTGTCTGTAACAAAAACTACGTCACTGCTTACGTCACATTACCCAAAATCGCGTCATAACATAGAATAAATACACTCAAAATTTGAACATGCAACATTGGACAGTCCTCATTGTTTTTTAAAACAAGTTTTAATAAATACATGACTGGTATTATATATCTATATATAGTTTGTTTTATTTTAATACATATTTAAAGTTTACATTTCAAATTGTTTTATTTTTTAATCCTTTAATGAATTTGATGATTTTACTTACTTAGGGGACAAATTCGCTGACATTGAAATTTTAACTCCCACCCCTCAGGCAATATGTTTCAAAAATCTATTTTTAAATCGCCCGGGTTTTTTTTTTATTTTGCTAGTAATATTAATTGATTGAATTAATCACCCCATCTATATAATATCATTAAAAAATATTGAATTAAAATGTATTACTATATTGTTATATATCTACGTGGGGATTTTTATGGGGTATCCAGCAAGGTTCCACTTCGCAATAAGTAATAATGGATCTGCGAGACTGACGTTATTTAAATCCCCCTTACCCAGGTGACGCTGGGTTGCCACTTCTAGTTTACAAATAAATCAAATCTCGGTATTAGATAAACTATATGAGTTTGACGTGCCGTTAAACAAATAAATCAAATGAAGTTTTGTCACAAGGCACGTCCCCGAGTTTTCTTCATTTATTATGCTCTGTATTTCTGTAGCGGAATACAAGAGAAATTTAAATATTGGATTGGCATTTGTCAGTCTCTCGAGACCATATTTCTGCACCCAGATCCTGACAGAGGCCTGGGTAAGGTTTTATGGAACACCGTCAATTGCCCCCAAGAAGCTACTCACGACAAGGCCGATCCTGAAGAGACGGGGGAGGTATTAGTCGATACAGCCTTGCCAGAACGACGTTGAAGACGAACGTAGATTGCCTAAGGGATGCTAGCCTCTGCCAATTACTAAGTTAAACATATTAAATAAACTATTACCTATGGCCTTGTGCCAAACCTAGCTAATACAAGCAAACACATGTCAGCTTCGCCGTGTAGTGAAGGGAGATAAGTTCAATTTGCAGGCCATTTCTATTCTACTCTTTGGGACATATGCCAGATTTAGTTAAGCTTCTTATGCATCTGAGTTACTTGGTTTGTAATAATGGTTAACAAGCTAGACTAACTGTCGTTTATAATATACTGGGTTTAACAGTGCTTCATAAGATTGACCTTAAGCCAGACCTAACTAAGCTTAGGGAATACTCCTGGAGTCGTGGTCATTAAGGAAGGCTCGCAAACAATAACTTCCATATTGATATCCATCAGTCAAACTTGCAGCTTAGTGTCAGAGTAAGTGAGCAAAGAATGTGTCATCCTGAGGATCTCTGGTTAATAAACAGAAATAATTTTAACTCAGTTATATTGTTTCACGTATTCGTATCTAATAACTAATAATGTTCACACATTTATATAGTTTCAACTATTACTGCCTAATCTTATTATAATGTAGGTTATGTATCTGTTTGTAACCGAAGCTACGTTACCACCGACGTCAAAATTCCCTTTAATGATTTACGTTATATTTTCAATGATTAATAAATAATCATTATTTGCCCTTCATTAGCATTAGCATCTAAATTTATTAACGATGTTTCTCTTAAAGTTTGCATCTAGCGGTGAGGTTCCAATCCGGAGCTTTGCCGTGTGTGGATTACCCTTTCATTGCCAATACTCCCAGGTCCACTCTGAACCGGAAATCGTAGTAACTATTAGAGTCCATCTATGGGTTAAATAGATTAAAAATGAGTTTAAAGAATTTGATTATTCAGATTTAATAAATAAAACAAAAAGGTTTCTGTACAAAATTACCCAACAGGGTTGACCTGCCGTAAAATCCAAACATTCATTCAACACAACACGTTCGTCACAGGTAGTATGTAACTCAAGGTCACAAGAATAGGGTATCCACCAAGGATCGAACTCGCTATTCAGTAGTAATATATCTGCGAGACTAGCTTGCTACTATTACGTGAGTATTCCGTTTTCATCGTAGCAATTGCTTGTGACTATTTTCCCAAGAGCCATCCGAACTTTCCCGGATATGACTAGTTGATAATGTTACACATACATGGTGTTGAACATAAAACAACAGATATATATATATATATATATATATATATATATATATATATATATATATATATATATATATATACTTGTGTGTATATATGTATCGTATGTACAAGTACAAACGCATGTACATATACATATGCACGTATAGATTTTACACGCACACACACTTATATACATGTGTGATTGTGCACGCGCGTGTGTGTGTGTATGTGTGTGTGTGTGTGTGTGTTTACCAAACCCTCTAAACGAGCAGGATGTGAAACACGGACAACTTTTGCGGAGTTTAACAGGCTTGAATTCAGATTTGTTTTCTCCTAAACCGGATTCTATGCTAAGGTCAAAGAGTCCAGAGCCCAAACTTCCATGCTATATATATATATATATATATATATATGTATGATAGAATTTGATAATTTGCTTTTGAAGCATTGTTAATTAAAGTATATTATTTATATTTTTGAAGGCAATTACAATGGGTATATCGTATAAAATTCAATAATTATTGAAAATACATAACCTACATTATAATAAGATGAAGCAGTAATAGTTGAAACTATATAAATGTGTGAACATTATTATTATTAGATAAAATTCGATAATTATTGAAAATAATCATGACAATCAAACTCGGCGGATAACTATATATATATATATATATATATATATTATATATTTGCACCATCTTTTGACAAAATTGATGACAGGTTAGTGTTATTGACTGTCCTATTACTCCATATATACTTTCTCTCTCTCTCTCTCTCTCTCTCTATATATATATATATATATATATATATATATTATATATATACAACTACAACAATACGACTAAAAACCACACAATGGTTCTCGTATTATACTTGAAAACTGTTCATCGGTGTTGTATGCACAATATTCCTATATTTTGGCTTTTGCCAGATAATGCAAAGCTTTGTCAACACATATGAATGTGCGTGCGTACGTGCCTATGTGTGTGCGTGTGTGTGTGTGTGCATGTGTGTGTGTGTGCATGTGTGTGTGTTTTATGTTTTCGTGTGCTTGCATGTGTGTTGCATAGCGCCTTCTTTACCGGCACTAAATAGGTATATGTTATATACTAGTCTTTTCACTAAGCCAAATCAGCATATAACGTTATATACCTTTCTTTAATTCTTACTCTGGTCGTCTATTCTTCTGGCCTGGTATATTTTCTAAGGTCTCGTCTGGTCTTCTATTGAGGATTCCGGGTCTGGTTTCTGTTGATAGGGATTTCTTGTTATCCGAAGCCCAGTGTCATTGTTAGTTTTTAGTAATAAACACAAGACTTCGATTTACAAGGATGTTACTTTATTCGTAGATCCTCAGACCAGACAATCTGCGCAGTGAAACTCACATCTTGCTAGCTTCGCTTCTAACTTCTAACCGACTAACTGAGTTGCTTACTCCTTAAACCGGAAGGTTTCCGGTTCTCACGGTCTATCCCCAGAAAGCAAGGTCAGAGTGAGGTCAAGCGCCGTCACTCACCCTCAAGGCCATCAGCTGTACTGATTGCCGTAATGATTTCTACACTACCTTAAAAATGTATTAGGGATCCAATTATTATGTAACACATGTGTATGCGTTCATTTTTATAAAGACAAGTACCTGTTCTAAATACTAGTGTGTGTTTTACTAGTGAGTACAATGTTTGATAAAAAGGGTCTAGACTTTTATTTTATTTCATTTTTTTTATTTTTTATTTTTTTTATTTTTCGATTAAAACAAAGATCCATACCCTACACAATAATATATATCATACAGTATACATTAGGGTAGGTCGATTTTTCAATTTTTTAAAAAATATCAAATTGTCAATATGTTAGTATACTCAATACTGATACCAAAAATTAGATATTTTACTTGCATCATTCTTAAACCTTACGAAACCAGTCTAGGCAAAGGAAAACTCTGAATTTAAACATGTTAGCCTCCATTTAACAAGTTGACCTTGTGTTACATCCTACTTGTGTGAAGGGGTGGGTAGATATGTATAAGTAGCTACAGGAAAGTAACAGTTTCTTTGTCTTGTGTATGGATCAAGATAAACTTGTCTAATTTTTAAAAAAGCACATATAAGTAACTACTGGAAAGTATTCATTTTCTTTTGATGTGTACAGATCAGTATTTTAGACAAAATGACTTGTAAAGTGAGAAATCCCTGCAAAATTACCAGAGCCACATCTTCACAGATATTGTTACTGAAAATTCATGTGACATACATGTTGTATTCAGCTAGGATTTAATTCACTCTCCAGTAGTAATGGATCTGTGAAATAAGTTGGCTAACCATTTCACTACCAAAGGAAAGTCCTTATTTACCCGACCTATTCACCTCAGGCAGTGACACGAGGTTGTAAGAATGAGGCATCCAGCAAAATCAATCTTGCTATTTACTAGTAATATATCTGTGAGATTAGCTGGCAAACCATTACACCAGAAAGGGGAGCTTTTATTTACCCAACCTATGCCATGGGTAGGATGTGACACAAAGTTGCCAGGATGAGGCATCAAACTTACTATTTAGTAATAATAGATATGTGAGACTAGAAATAGCATCGAAGATCGTCTACTAAAATGCACTAAAAATGTTCATTTTCTAAAGGCTCAATTTTTGCGAAAACGAGGATTTTTAGTGCATTGTAGTAGACGATCTCTCTCTCTCTCTCCCCCCTCTCTCTCTCTCTCTCTCTCTCTCTCTCTCTCTCTCTAATCAATGGTGCTTTCGACTCTTGTAAAACTCACCGTAATATGTTTGTTGAATGAAAAGGGAACTGTTTTTAAGAAACTTGGCTTTTCATTCATTATTCGTTTCACTTTTTGTAAATGCAGCTTCAGTCTCGATACTTTTCAAACAAATCTCGTATGTTTTTTTTCGAGGACATGCGTGTTTCTGTTGTACGTTCTCATGTTCGTTTGTATGTTGCTAAATATTTGTTTTCTTGAGCACTTTTAGACATAACTACCTTGCCGCCACCTTTGATCTACAAGTAGCTACACACTTTTTTGTACATGTTCGATAAGTGCATATCATTAAGTATATATATATATATATATATATATATATATATATATATATATATATATATATATATATATATTTTTTCATATAAGTACATTACGTTAGTATTTCTGCTCTATCCGTGCGTGCGTGTGTGCGCATGTGTTCGTGTATGTGTATGAGGAGGTGGGTGTGAGAAAGGGTTACGAGTGAGTATGCATCCCATTTCAGAACTGCTAACAGGTGTACATTTTTTAACACTCATGATTCTCTCTCTCTCTCTCTCTCTCTCTCTCTCTCTCTCTCTCTCTCTCTCTCTCTCTCTCTCTCTCTCTCTCTCTCATCATGTTTTAATAGCGGGACTTCTTTTCTTTTTCTTTTTTCTGTTTATCGCACTTTTCCAGATTTTTTCCCTTACAATTTTCTTCTTTTCCTCATAGTTTAGTGATGTCTAAAGCCAAACAAAAATCGCTGGGATTCCCACGACCAGTAATTGCTCCATCGCCACGTGAGACATTAGCCACGTGCCTCAGATTTTTCATTCATGTTGCTCCCTCCCCTCTCTCTCTCTCTCTCTCTCTCTCTCTCTCTCTCTCTCTCTCTCTCTCTCTCTCTCTCTCTCTCTTTTCGCAGTGTAGATTGATAGAAAGCTAACTAGGAAAAAGACGAGGGAAGATTGTATTGGAATTCATCAGTCTCAGGAAATCATAGATCTATGCCATGACCTAGACACCGACCTCGGCTATTTTGTATGGGAGACCAGCAGTTGTCTCATGCAGTAAATATCCCACCTACATAAACCGATTGTTGTCCAATGGAAAGATAAGAGGTGATAGAATGTTGCCTCAAGTATCGTTACTGGAGATGCGAAAACGTCGAAGACAACTTTGGGATACATGAGAGTTTGGTTTGTATCCAGACTTTTCTTTCTCATCGTCTATCGAAAATTGACTATTGGCATATTTGAGATATCATCATCTTCATCATCGGGTCAAGATGGCCGCGCGTATATCCATGACTCTCTCACCAAACGTCCCTTTCGGTGATCGTCCCTGGCAGGTTCTTCGCCCAGTATCCAGAATTCCCACAGAGCTGATTGATGTAGATTTTTTCTGGTCAGACTATCCTGTAGGTGTTCACGGAAGAACATTACTTAGTTCTTTCTTACTTCTCCATCGTCTTGTTTGTCTTATTCTGATGGTTTGTATGAAAGGGAAGTGATCATACAGCTGGTCTTTGTAGGATGCTGCTTCCAAGATTTGTTCGAAACAACACAGAATCCTTGTGTATCTCTCATTTAACTTTATCCTAGGCGCTTTCTGGGCCCAAGTGGTGAGACCATACAGCAGCACCGATTCGGCTATGGCATAGGGTAATTTTATTATCAGTAAAATCTGCTTGGAGTGTGATCGATAATCTGTTCATAGAATCCTATGCCTTTGTACATTAACACCACTTTCTGTAAATGAGATATCACTACCTAAGTATTTGAACTGGTATTGTGATGCAGTTAATATATAGTTATTTTGTTTAACGGCATATCAACTCCATATGTATTATTTAATGACAAAACCTCATCGACTTCATCAATTATGGTATATCAAAGAAATGCAAATAAAATAATTTTGCTTGAATAAAATATTTGAATTATTCCCACAGAATTGCACTTAAAATAAAAGAACACAGGTTGTCAACGGCTTGTACTTAAAAGAAGACTTAGGGCTTTGGTTTATTTGTTTAACGATATATTAAGTCGTTATGGGTTATGTACAGTCCATGTCTCCATTGAGGACCTGAAAAAGCTCTAACTATTAGTCATATAGATTTGTTTTACATATTTTTATTTTCAACTACATAAAGACAATGACTGTTAAAACTTTGATATTGCAATTGAATAAGAAGTGTTTACGTTTTTCAACTGATAACATTCAAGGCACGCGAAAAGCAAAGGTTTCTGTTAAATTGACGAATTTAAGTAGCGATGAGATTGTACATAGCTTAATTAGGTAACCACTTAAGAAACGGTAGGTACTGTAAGAAACATGCGTTCTGTGGTTTGATTCGGCATTAAATAACCGCGAAGATGGTTGACATGCCCTAAAACAAAACTACAAACCTGTTTGAAATATTGTGAAATTTATTATTCACTTGATACAAGATAATAGCTCGGAAATTAAAAATATTATAAACACTTGAAATTATATAACGCTGTGAATATTATGTATATTAAGAATATATATATATATATATACCAACCCCTCCACACGAGCAGGATGCGACACAAGGTCAATTTCTTAAGCGGAGTTTACCAGGTTTGAATTCAGAGTTTTCCTTCTCCTAGACCGGTTGCCTAACCAAGGTTAAAGAGCCCAGTCTGCCCTACTATTAATCCATAGCTGGACGGAGAGTAGGATTCATACCTTTCCCAAGGCTATTAGCGCTAAGTGAAATGCAATTACCATGTCCAGGATTTGAACTCGGGGCGATGAGTCCATTTCCCATGACTTTAACCATTATACCACGCGCTTCCTATATATATATATATATTAAGAATATAATTATTATAACATTTTGCTTGTCAAAAACGGGGAAATAAACAGATAAATAGAATAAAAAAGGTTCCCATATTAAATAGCTCAGTAGATGTTGACGTGCCGTATAGTGAACGTAGTAACTAACTTGTTTCAACCAGAAAATCGGTTTTAATTTGTTGAACTTGATTGATATTTATTAAGCTCAGGACGATGCAGCTCTGCACAGCTGGTTTCCAATTAGCGACAATTTTCCGATTTGCACACATTACACATCTGAACTTGGTATTTAGAAAGGGGTTGGAGAATGGCGTCCACATAAGCCGAGTTCTCGTTTTGCACATTAGCTACGGTAAAACAAGTACGCCGAGTCTGGATGTCATGGCCTTGTTCGCCCGGTCCTGGCCGTATTTGGTCTTTGTCCATACCTACCCTTAACCCCTCGTTAAAATTACCGTGTTGCTTACAACGACCGATGGGTTTTATATGTATTGTCAGATGATCATTTCATAGATAATATCAAGATTTAAATGGGAGAATTTTACTAAGAGTACCACACACACAACGGAATCAATGAATGACAAGATTCAAAGTACCACTATAAAATAATAATTCTTTGATACATATATTCGCCTGCAGAGTTTATAGATTAAAAAAATAATTAGAACATTACCAATTTATCCCATACGTGTACATATATATTTTTAAGAAAGAATGAAAAAACACAGGTTTAAATTAAGTGGTGAGTTTATTGGCCGACCTGCAGTGTTTCGATCTATTAATTAGATCATCTTCATGGAATTTGTTGGTATATGGAAGGTAATAAGAATTTTTTATCACAGAATAACGAGAAAAGCGAGTCTTGTTATTCAGTCTGTTTAAAATTTGAGGTTTGAAAAAAGGAGACGGTTTGAAATATGACGTCAAATATTCTCTTTTACGGTGTGAGTATGGGACTGTGTAAGTGTGTGTATCGAAAAGAAAGCATTGTGCATTTTTAAGTGTGTGGTTGCGCGTGTGTGTATAAATCTTTTGCAATAAACGACAGCGAAACAAACCTCAAGGTTGTGTGTGTGTGTGTGTGTGTGTGTGTGTGTGTGTGTGAGCAACAAATGTATGTGTGTATGTGTGTGTGTGCAACAAAAGCCCCGAAGATGATCTAATTAATAGATCGAAACACTACAGCGTCGGCCAATAAACACACCACTTAACTCATTTTTCTTCACATATATATTTTTATATACATTTATATATATAATATGCATATATATGTGTGCATATATATAGTTATACGCATTTACATATATAATATACAGATATACGTGTATATATTCGCCTTATATATCAACTTCCATTAGGGACAGTATAAGGTATACGAGGTGTGATAAAAATATATCGATACTGGCGCCTTGTATTTTTCATTTTCAAAATTTTAAATTAAAATGAACACAGAAAAGCAACTTAGATAATAACGGATGATTTGTAGATGTCTAATCGATATCTAGATGTATCTACTAAATCTCGATATTTTCATCATAATAATCGGAGTAAATACCTACATATAGGATCGTAGTATGCATCATAGTTTAAATAGTTAAGTACAGCACCATAAGTACTAAAGGGTTGAACGCCGTTTTTATAAACAAAACTAAAACATAACTATTCTAATGAATTCAGTTATTAAAAATATTTTTTTTTAATCATTCGGATATATTACGTACCACTGGTTTTCAACCAGTGCCATATGGCTCCCGGGGATCATATAATATTTTGGGGATTCAAGGCAGCAAAAATTGTCTAATTATAAAAATACCATAGGACCTTTTAAACGTCGAATGGCTATGGGGGTGTACTTGAATAAAATGTCAATCAAAAAGGTCCATAGATAAATTTTTAGAAAAGTTGAGAACAACATTACTAGACTATCTATGAAACTGAACATGGTTCTAATTGTAATATACGAGGGTATGTCAAAAAAGTAATGCCCTTTTGTTTAAGACAGGTATAATTACCAATACAGGAACATGTATCATACATCAAAATGAAGCTGATCTTCTGTGGATCATATCCCTACTTTCCTACATAGTCACCGTTTCTCACAATAGCAATGTTTAAGCTTCAAATAAGAACAGGTATACCTGTACCGTAAAATTCTATTGACTGTTCTTTGAGCCACTTCTTCACTACAGATTTCACTAGGATTGCTGATTATTGTTGATTATATTTAGGAAAAGGTGAAGAATTCTAATTAGGATTTGATTGTTGTTTTAATTATATCGATATTTTGGAAGATTAGAAAATAAAGTTAGTGCCAATGCATACTCCACAAAATTAGCATTCAGTTGCAAATTAGACAGTAAATTGCTTTATTCTTTAATGTACAGACTTTAAAGTGTTTTGCTCTAATAAAAATCCCACTATGATGTGCCGTTTTTACTAAGACACTCACGCACACGCACACATACACACGCACACACACACACACACACACACACACACACAACACAACACTGCAAGGATTGGTATAAAATCCGACGATAGGTGGAAAAGAAGACAATGCGGAAAATGAAATTGACATTTTTCACTCTAATGTTAGCGTCAGCTTCAGCTAAAGTTAAATTTCATTACACAAAATGAAGTTTACCAGTAACAAAGTGGAGAGAAGCGTACTGCTTTTTATCTTATTTTATTTTATTTTATAATTTTTCGCATCCTTTTGTTATGTGCAAATTTCGATTTAGCGAAATAAGATTTTATTACTGATGAAGATATTCTTATAGTGAAAAAGTCAATTTCATTTTCCGTATTTTTCCTTTTAATACACACACACACACACACACACACACACATATATATATATATATATATATATATATATATATATATATATATATAGAGAGAGAGAGAGAGAGAGAGAGAGAGAATTTTAGTAACATATACATAGATATTGTTATGACCTGACACAGGTATTGCTATACTTTTCACTAAACCTACTTATCTTCTAGAACTCTTCCTCCGCGTATAAAGACACAATCAATCAAGACAACTTTTTTATAAATCTGGACGAATGAGTTCGCAACCTCCAAAAATTATTAGAAAAATGTGTAAGCCAAAACAAATCAGAAATAAAATACCTGACCTGAATGCTTTTCTCTTCTATTTTTTCTTTGCCTTTTTCTCTTTTTATTTTTTTATTTTTTTTACGATGAAGTTTTCTCTTGAAAGCTATCTAATAAAAACTGTACAACATTTAAGAGGCTGTCCATTCTTTTCTTTATTTTTTCCTCCATCCATCAAATTATATTAAATTCCTCTATTTTGTTCGAACTCCAATCAAAAAGAATCACCGTTAACCTTCTACTGCTCCTGTATACGTCTTTATGTTTACCAGGTATGCCTACGTTCGGCACACTGCCAAATTTTGCAGGGAAACGGGCAAGAATCATTAAGAAAGGTACCGAAAAGTTCTGGGCCCAACAAAGAAGGAAATTAATACCTGTATTTTAACTAGCTTAAAGACCGCCATAGCGGGTGACTATTAAGCTAACTAATAATGAAACTAATAATGATTGAGTACTTATTAAATTTTGATATTTTTCAACCAAATAATTTTTTCTCAAAAATTTGAAATTGTCTATTTAGATCTTATTAAAAGGGGATAGACTCCCTCGCTGACTGGCTGATACCGACTTTAGGCCGCCCCGTCGACTTTACTTTTACAAAGATGCAGTTTTGGCTTTTTTGATTGCAATCTGATTCTCTCTGCCGGCGAAGATTTTTTTTGTGAGGTATACTGCCGCCGTAATCTACAGAATAACTCAAAACTGGTCGCCGCATTTAAGTATTGTATCAATATTTAAGCTTGCCTTTTAAAAGTTCAACAATAATTCTTCTAGTGTCATTTGATTTAAAGACAATTTTATATAAGTAGGTTCTTATTTTCTAAACATACAATTATTTCTATTTCATGGGTATCTGTCACTGGATTTTGCAATTAATTTCAATTATTCGAAAATGTATTTCCAATTTATAAAAATGTTATCATCGCAGAAAAATCACAGAAAAAATTGCCTGAGACATTTGCAATGATTAAAATTTGGGAATTCAGAATTTCAGGATTGTGGATCCAGATTTGGCTCGAATTGTTTTTAATTTGCTCAAGGAGTCGGCTTGATTAAAAAATGGTATGATAATTTGGGCTACGTCCCTTAGGGATGAATTTGAATGAATGTGACACACTGACCTTCGCATCTATTACTAGAGAGAGTTACAGAAACTTGGAAAATGATATGCCAAGTTCTTTAAACAAAGGAATCAATTTAAAGAAGAGAATTTAAGTATTGTGACTCTATATCATTCTCTTACTGGTTAGACTGAGAACTTTTCAACAGGCCTTGAACTTTCTGTGCTTATGGAAATGTGACACAAGACTATCTTTGCTAGTGTCATATGTCAAAGTTTGCTTTGATCATATCTTCTCACAGTGGCCCCTATAGACTCCGGTTTGTGAATAATATTTTTGCAGGGAGAATATAAGCATAGGAGTTCACAGGGGATGCATTTAATATTTGCATTTTAAAATCCGGTAGCTATTTTGGTATTCCAGGATATACTTGGTTTATAAAACTCTATTTTGAATCGACGCAACTTTCATTATTTTGCAAATTTGAATTCTATGAAGTAATCAGACGAAAGTGTTTATCTATATAAACCATATAAGGAATTTCAAAAAAGAATTTATGGTTCGATTCAAGAATATTCTAAACATTGAAATTCCTGAATGGATTATTTCTCCAATTGATGTTGAAGTGGAAAGTGCCATTTCAAACACCTTTCTTAAAGAATAATTTATTGAAATGCCTTTCGATCTTGAAAAAACATTTTTGTACATATTTGAAGAAATTATATATTACTGGATGAACGAAAAAAACAGTAGGAAAATATGGTTAGCTTCGTGCATCTGAAAATATGCTAAGCTTTGTGAAATCATTTTGCTAGTTTTTTTCAAGTTCGTATACATTAGAATTTGCGTTTACCCATCTACAATATTTACTAAAAAAATAGATTCACTTTGATCATAGAATGTGTTTTATGGAGTTCAAACTCACAAACCTGCTATCTAATATATGAAATCTCCTCCTTGTACACCAGATATTATCCTCCCAATTGAAATAACTCAAGGATTAAACGTATTTATATTTTAATTGTTCTTTTTACAAGTGAATTTTATTGAATACTGGTAAATTAGTCTTGTAATTTAATATCAATTAATTTATATGGGTGCTGAATGGAAATTAAATTTAGTTACAAGGAGTGCTTTAATAAAAAAAAATGTTTTGAGAAAACCTGCTTCATATTCGCAAAAAGAATAGTATATTATAGTTACAGGGAAAGATTGGAGAAATTAGGATTAACTAACTTACTTGAAAGAAGAATGGGAGATGATCTTATTGAAACTTTCAAAATAATAAATGGAATTACTAATTATGTTAGACACTTTTTTAAATATTTCTCCTCGAACTGGACACTTACTATCAAGACTGATTTCAAAGACTAAACTTATTAATCGATTATATTTTTGCTAAGTGATTAATATATCTCGAAAAATTGCCTTGTCAGATCAAAACCAGCAGGACTAAATTTTAAGATTAATTTTGAAATTTCAGAAAAATGGCAATAAGGATTTAAGAAGGCCTTTTCGGGATCTATTGGATGAATTACTTAAAAAAATGATCTATATACATATATATTATATCAACAGTGTATATGTTATGTGGAAAGATCTTTGTTTCGTTTTGAAGGTTGATTTGAGAAGAAAGAAAGAAATGTGATGCACAAGGTGCCATAACAAATAATTGAATAAAATGAAATACTAATAATTATATAGTTTCAAATAATTATTTCTATTTAATAATAATTATTTGTTTGCACGTAACTATCCACTACTCTGTTGATGAACGTATTTTTATATCTGTAAAGTATAGGCTGGGGCACAGCGAGAAGTCGGTTGGTTGGTTAGACTTTACGGCGTTTCAACCCTTGTCGGGTTATTTTATGCAAAAGACATTATGTTTAATTCGTTTTTGTTGAGTATTCAATTTTTCCTTCTTAAACACATTTCTAATTCATTTTTGATCTATTTAATCTATAGATGGGACCCTAAGAGGTACTCACACTTTGAGTCAGAGTGGACCTGGCACTAATGGCGATACTCCAGTATCTTTGGTTTATGTTTCATCTTTGTATTTCTTACTGATTTCATTTATTTGCGTCATACTCCAGCTATCATAAAATCTTAAAGTCTTTACCCCTCAATCATGGAATCTAAGCGAAGAATTAAGTTTCCGTTTCGACAACACACGTGCAAAATAATGCAAGTTATTTTCAATAATCCTTCCTTTCTTCTTTCCTTCCTTCCTTCCCGGATTCTGTCCATCCCATCAGACAATCGACTAAAAATTTACCCACACCTTACACACCTGCCACGTATCACATCCAGTAGGCGCTTGTACAAATGAGCAGGCCGGTCGGACTGTAGCAGTTGGGTTAGTCTAGTGATAGTACTTGAAAATCGTGTACTGTGGGATGTGGGGTTGGGAGCTTGAAAACAAAGCAAAACAGATCAGTGCCAACAGTGACAGAAACCCTTTGGGTGTTTCCAGTCATCGGCTGGACTCATGTCTGTATAAAGCCACGGAATCAGCTGACTAGGACGTGAGCTGCGGAACCTTTCCTTGTTTTGAGATAGGCTGTATCATCATGAACCAACAAATAGATGAAAATACAACCAGAAAACTAAAATTATGTAAAACTTAATGACGTATTATTTCAATATAATCTATCTGAATTTGTGAGATGTGGATTCATAATTTGTGTTATATAGATTTTTCCAACTGTTGTCCTCATCTTTATTGTTGGACACACGCGCCAACAGATATAAGGGTTGAGTTAATAAGGTTCTAAGTGACAATCATTTGTAGGTTGCAGGTTCAATTCTGACCATGGGCAATAATAACATAGAATATTTAACATGGCTTAACACTTGTAATCGGTCATAGTGAACGGAATGAGAACAGTCTACCCCGGTAGGCTGAATAAAGGTTTCGTCCGAAGTTCCGTGAAGGATCCCGATTACGACAAGAAAGTTCCCAATTTCGACAAGAAACACCTAGAGAAGGCCGGAGAGTACGTCGGACGAAGTGCTGTGTTTATAACGATGAAGATGGGGACAAAAGTCTAAAAAATCTAAAAAATTGCATATTTCAATATAATTCGTATTTCGTTGTTATCTTGTTACCAAGATTTTAGTTTGGTTTTCTTGGTTTTACGGCCTGTCAAACCTGGTTGGGTTATTTAATACCGAAGTCGTTTTTTTAAAGAAATTGTATGGTTTCAAGTAACTAATATTGATCTTTTGTAAAAGAATTAGAGCTTCAAGTATCTATTCTTAATATTAATAATCCTATCACATTAACAATCTAAGACGAACATGACATGCTGCACACTACTGGAGAAGCAAGGACAAACCCATAAGTGAAGTTCTCCTGTGGGCACGTACATATTGAAACATCAATGTAGGCCTACCAGCAAAAACCTACATCAGCTCTGTACGGATAGTGGATGCCGTGCAAAGACCTGTCAGGAGCGATGACCGATAGAGAGGGATGGTGTATGTGTGTGTGTGTGTGTGTGTGATAGAGAGAGAGAGAGAGAGAGAGAGAGAGAGAGAGAGAGAGAGAGAGAGAGAGAGAGAGAGAGAGAGAGAGAGAATTGATTCAATATATGAGAGATGAACTTATTTGGGATCTGTCAGATAATCGTAATATCGGTTACATAGATTTGATTTTGTAGAGTTTGGTAATAAATAATACTTAATTATATTCTTTTTTATTGCATAATGTCACTCTAGAAATAATAAAATTTCGTTATCTTTTATGAAATAAGTATTTGATAGGATATACTTATTTTTACATCGTAAGTTATGTTGTGTGTGTGTGTGTGTGTGTGTGTGTGTGTGTTTAAATGAATAACTTCATAGGCTAATTATGGTGCTTATATTCTAACATAATTTTCTGTAGAGTATATCAATCACACAGATCGGACATAATGTCGTGAAAAATAATAAATCGTGATGTAAATTATAACTAAGTGTCAAGAAAACTACTGACGGTAGTAAATTGAAAATTGCCTAAAATCTCCTGAGGTTTAGGTTATTTGTTTTGATAAAGGTGTTTGAGTATATAAGACAAGGTAGCGGAATATAAGCTGAAATGTTTAAGTCGAACTTACAAAAATCCCGATGATATGCTAAATATCATACTTGTTCAGGAAGCTGACTAATGGTAGGTATTTACCTAACCAGTTTTCTGCCCTGTAATCTGGACCAGAAGATTACGTCGACTGCACCTCTGCAGTGTAACCACCTGTTGGTTGTGGGTCACGACCTGTGATGCTTAAGGATGGAATCCTGATGGCTGAGCTGTCCATGATATGCAATACTCCAATTTTGGCCCTTACTAGACGGGTGGTTGGAGAGGCTTCCTCCGATCAATTGGCTGGTCACGTCAATTCCTAGCACCTATATAATTGACCCAACCCTATTGCCCTTATAGCAAACCACCAACACTTTTTATCACATGTGCTAGAAGGCGCTGGCTGAGTGTTGTAAGTATGATGTTAGACTGGATCTAATGCTGAATATCCAGTTCTGGAGCTCTGAGAGTGTTGAGAACATATTCATCCCAATTAACCCAAGGTCCATTCTGACCCGGAATGATTGTACCTTTTAGTGTCCATCTATGGGTTACAGAAAAATAGAGTTTACAGAAACGTGTTTAAAAATTGAGTTTAAAAATAGAATTTTCAATACCCACCAAGAATTAATAAAGCAAAATGTCTTCGTCAAAATTTAACCTATCTAACGTTGACGTGCTTTAAAATTCAACCAACTAATGGATCCTCGAGACTACCTTGCTAACCATTACACCACGATGGGATGTCCTCTATTTACCAAACCTATGGGCCGGGTTAGCTCAGTCGGTGGAGTGTTTGGCTAGAAACCACAAGGTTCCTAGTTCGATACCGGTCCTCGCCAACTCAGCGTATGAGTAGCACAGGGATCTGTGCGGTAAAGTAAGGAGCTGATGGTAGGTGTGGCGCTCCACCTCAGATGCTAAAAAACAATCTCCTTGGTCTAGCGCTATTGAAAAGGGGATAGACTCCCTCGCTGACTGGCTGATACCGACTTTAGGCCGCCCCGTCGACTTTACTTTTACTTTATTCACAATAGGTAGGATGTGACACAAGGTTACAAGTCTAGGACATCCAGCGAGGATCGAACTCGCTATTCAGTAGTGATGGATCTGCGATGTGGGCTTGTTAACCATTACACCACTATGGGACGCATAACGCCATCTAATGGTATCAATGAGATAGAATGTTATTATACATTTTTTTGCACAAATTGGATTAATATCAATGTTTTAAAATCCAAACTGAAAATAAAAGGGGGGGTTGTGTAATGGCTACTGCGACATCGTCAATTTTAAAACGAGTACATTTTGAGGTCCGTTTACCGTCACGCTTATCGTCGTAGAAAATAAAATTGATGACCCTGTGTTGCAGGATGACTTGTGTGAGCTAGGACTACTAATGGAAGGAGGAGGAAGAAATAACAAAGGCTTAAAAAATAGTGATGACCCAAAAGAGGATGAACGATGGTTTGACCGTAGCGTAACCCGAACGGAGAATTGACCGCAAGCGGAAGTCGGGTGTTGACCGCAATGGGAAGTCGGGTGTTGACCGGAAGTCACGTGGTGACGTGGAACAAAAAAGAAAGGGATCGTTCTCTTTTTGCCTGCGGCGGTCGTAGGGTACGACCTGACCTTGGGTCCCTCATGAGAGCCCCGTAATCTAGTAGTGTTCTCTCTCTCTCTTTCTCTCTGCCTTTCCTCCTCTCTGGTAGGAGCCCACTATACGAGCACGATAATAAAGGCTGGCAGTTGTGACGACATGTTTCTCGTGTTATAATTTTTATCGGCACCATTTCAGCACGGTGAATTTGGAGGCACGTGGACGAGGCCCGCTACATAGTATACACCGCAGCCGCCGCCTTACGGTTATAGTTTTAGTACCAAGAAAGAAAAGGACTACGGTACACCTGGTTTAGATTACTTCGTGCTAATGCCCGTGGGAAAGGCAATAATGTATATTCCCCACTCGGATATTGGTAATTAGTAGGTCGAGTTTTTTTCCTGGTTGGTCTACACTGGTAAATCCACATTTAGGTGTCCATATATAACGTCACTTATGAGTTCATCCTTTGGTTGTCCAGCATGTCTTGTTCGTCTTACTCGGATGGGTTGTGTGATTGGAGGAATGTGACCTTACAGCTGCTTTTTAGTAGGGCTCTATTTCCAAGATTTGTTCAAGATAGCGCGCAAAATTCTTGTGTTATTCCCATCTATCTTTTTTCTTAAACGTTTTTTAGTCCTAGTTGAGCTAACGTACAGGTAACCAGCCTAATTTCTAGTCCGTTGCTTCAAATTTTTAAAAGAAATATGAGAAAGGGGAATTGTTTTTTTCTTTTAAGAGTGATTTCCTCTCTTGTGAATGCTTACTGTCTTGTTTGTGCCGGTTGCAAAACGCCAAACCCCCTCAGTTCCTTCCGCCAGGGTAAACGTTGAAGGCAAAGAATAATTCAATAAAGATCGAGAATGCTTTTAGCAGAAAGTATTATCACACAATTAAATACAATATAAATCAAATCAATGGTGGAGTTGGTCGGCTTTAGTAGATTTCTCGGCACTAAAGTTTATTGCTTTAGTGTTTGGAAACTCCTCCTTTCCAGTCTAGCCTGAAGCAAGATGAGAATATATTTAACAGTTTCACGCTTTATTTTCAATATATATATATATATATATATATATATATATATGTGTGTGTGTGTGTGTGTGTGTGTGTGTGTGTGTGTGTGTGTGTTTATTCAGTTGAAAAAGTTAGACGTGTGGAATATTAGCTCACCCGAGGTAGGAAGCTCTGAGCCGTGAGTTTTTACCCTGTTTTACATCAAGTGGCCGGTTTAGCTCAGTCGGTAGATAATTCGCCTAAGAATCGCAAGGTTACGGGTTCATTAAAGGTCTTCGCCAAATCAGTGTATGAATGACGCAGCATGATTAATTTGATCTGAGCGGTAAAATAGGGAGCTACCGGCAGGTGTGACGCTCCATATCAACAAAAATTCTCCCTAATCTGGCGCTAGCTAAAAGGGTACGTACTTCCTCGCGGTCTGGCTGATACCAACAATAGGTCAGTCCACCGACTTTACTTTTACATACGTCTCATATATGTTCTATGTCTCATAGCTGATGGAGAATAGTTCGATGCATACCTTTCCCAAGAGTATTATCGCAATGAGAAATGCAAACACCCACGTCCAGTATTTGAACTCGTCTCGCCATGTCCATTTCCTACGACGACAAACATTACACAACGGGTGCCTCCAGCGCTTTCTTTACTCTATATAAGTGGATGCCATACCTGTTAAACTTTGGTATTAGATAGCCCAATAAGGGTTGATATGCCGTAAAACCAGACAATCAAACTATTAGGGTGTGCAAAAGTTTCGAACGAAATATCAGTTCTCAATTGTGGGTTCGGTCTTAAGGATTTAATTAAGAGCGCTGTAAACTTTTACACACCACTAATGTGTAAGTGCATACAAACCCGCCCCTCGGGTGGGGATTGCTATAATTAACTGCTTCGATCCCCGGGCAATACCTGCCCCCTTGATTTAAAGCGACAGGGCTGGGTTTATTGCCCAGCGCCTGAGGCGCCACACTTGAGGGGAAATGCCGACGGGATCTACGCAATTTTTCACCTGCCACCCATGAGCTTCGGTTTGTGGGTGGTTGCAACGGATTATGAACGTCCAGAGTTTTGGGTGTACTCCTATAGAAGAGAGGAAGAAGAAATAAGAGAGAGTAAAGGTTTAAAAAAAAGTAGTGATGGACACAAAACGGTTTGTCGGGAATTTGACCGGGACATGACCCCGAATGGAGAATTGAAAGCCAACCGGAAGTTTCGGGTGTTGACCGGAACCGGAAGTCATGTGGTGACGAGGAACGACGAACAACAAGATCGTTCTCTTTTTTTATTTCCGATAGCGTAGAGTACGGACGGGCTTCTGGTTTCTTGTGTGGGATTACAGTAATTTAACAGTGTCCCCTCTCTCTCTCTCTCCTCTCTCTCTCTCTCTCTCTCTCTCTCTCTCTCTCTCTCTCTCTCTCTCTCCTTTCCTCCTCTCCCGAAACAACCCACGAGACGAGCCCAAAAATAAAAGCTAAGCAGCTTGTGACGATATATTTCTCGCGTTGTACCATTTTATTGACAAGACGACCGCCGAGTATCAAATACCTTTTTAGTGTCATTTGGAGGCGCGTTGACAAGACCCGATATACAACATATATCGCTTTTGGTACTGTGACCATATTAGAACGTTACAGTGGTCCCACGTTAATAGGGCCTTGTGCCTAACCCGTACAAGTGGGGTACGGGGTAAATAAAATGCACACGCTCACATACGCATAAAAGTCGGAGATATTTACGCTTACTACATTTATAAACCATATGTGTCGGAATTTCTTCAATTAAGGCAAACACAGATGCA
>CM042150.1:79880594-79895594 GCA_023376005.1 Doryteuthis pealeii
CTTCGTCACGCATATGCATTATTCCATCTGAACATGTTTCTACGGGGGACAAAAGGATTTATTGTGTCACACTACCTCGACGCAACTTGATCTTTCCTGAAATGAAAATTCATCTCAAGGCAAGAGTTCGACAAGAAAAACCTGAAGAAGGCCGCAGGGCACATCGACCAGAACGTTTTATATATAACAATAAAAATGACGACAACATTCCGAAAAATCTACAAATAATTCTGCTTCATCCAGAGAATTCAGACAAATGATAGTACAGTATTCTTCCGCGATGCGCACACAATACTGAGTTCCAAAAACGACTTTTTGTTCTGTTGCTCGGGATTTCTATTATTGTATGGCTGGTCCCGGGGAAATTTACATAAACTTTCACCTAGTCTTGCAAAATCTCTTAGCTCTGAGATCATGTCTAATATAATATAATGGTGTAATAGTTAGAAATCTATACTTACAGGGCTTTCTTCGTAAATTTTATTCTCATTTGTTATCCCAAGCTGCTAATCTAATACCAAACTAAGCTAAACCTAATATATGAACTTTGAAGATAGGAGAGGCGTCTAAGTATTATGGGAGATTACAGTAGTTGAAATGCTTTAAAAACAGGAGGGGAATGCAACCCTGAAAAAAATCATTATATAAGCTTATTTCCCTCTGATATAGTTATGAATAGATCCATGGCTAAATGAGTTAACTAGTGACAAACAAGTAGATGGTATAAGTTAAGGATTGAGACAGAAAGCGACATTAAAAATATGGAAAACGAGATTCATTTTGCTTCAACCAATGGAAAACTCTCTGGAGTAAGTGTGTTAAACATAAATAGTACTGCGTTATTCGGACAATTGTCCCCATCTTCATTGTTATTTGTACAACGTTTCGGCCGATATGCCCTCCGGCCTTCTTCAGGTATTTCTTGTCGGACTCGGGAACCTTCTCGGACTCGGCAACCTTCTTTTCGAACTCCGGAACTTTCTTGTCGTATTCGGGAGCCATCACGGAACTTTGAAGATGGGGACAATAGTCCGAATAACGCAGATAATACTAATCTTCAAGCCTCATCTCAAACATTCAGAGAAATAATAAATAGTAGTATTTCGAAATGCTCTCTTCAATTTTGGTAAATACAGCTTCATTCTTAATATTTTTAAACATTATCTTGTGGTAGATCTATAAACTGGGCAATTATTATTGTTCTAAACGTCATAGAAAATGTTTAAAATATTCATCAAGTTGTTTCCCAACCCGGTGAATGTTAGATTTAAGTCGCTACAAAATATTTATAAAAGTGTCTGTGGAGGACAGCGAAGATTTCGTTATCTAGTAAAGGTTTTTGGTTTGCAGGCGCGAACAAAAGTTAATCCAGTTAGTTAATCTCTGCCAATCTCAACAGTTCTGTCCGATGGATAAAATATCAGCCTAAGTTTCTTGTTGGTAAAGTTTCTCAAAGTTAAAGTGTTTAATCACAATGTGTCGAAGAAAGCAAAACTGACGATATTGGAACCTGCAGTTTCTTGGCGTAGGATTCTCAGGAAATGACGAAATATTCATAGAACATTTCAAGAATAAAAGACAAACAGATTTGGGGAGTTAGCTTGAAGGGATTAATCGCATTACATTGATAATGATTTCTGGATGGAAATGCGCAGAGAAAAAAAAAACATTAGGAAGATTTATTTACTCAACCAGTTCGCAGCGGTTAGGGTGTGCTACAAGGTCGCAAGCATGGGGAATCCTGTTAAGGGTGTTTATTTACCCAACCGATCATCACGGGTACGATGTGTGGCACAAGGTCGCAGTATGGGGATTCTAACTCGCTTTTCTGTAATAATGGATCTTGCGAGACTAGCTTGCTACCAGCTACATCCCGATAGGAACTAACCATTGGGGTCGAACTTGCTATTCAGTAGTAACGGATCTGCGAAATTTGGTTATTAATAAATACACTAGGATGGGAAGCCCAATTAGGACGACAAGTATTATCTGTGGCCAGAAATGAATGCAAGCATGAGTGACAAGACTAATCTTTTATTCTATTAATAATGGAGATTCGCTTCCGGTTTTTGTCTGTAACAAAAACTACGTCACTGCTTACGTCACATTACCAAAATCGTCATAACATAGAATAAATACACTCAAAATTTGAACATGCAGCATTAGACAGTCCTCATTGTTTTTTAAAACAAGTTTTAATAATACATGACTGGTATTATATATCTATATATAGTTTGTTTTGTTTTAATACATATTTAAAGTTTACATTTCAAATTGTTTTATTTTTTTAATCCTTTAATGCATTTGATGATTTTACTTACTTAGGGTACAAACTCGCTGACATTGAATTTTTAACTCTCACCCCTCAGGCAATATGTTTCAAAATCTATTTTACATCGCCCGAGGGTGTTTTATTTTGTATAGTATGTATAATATAAATAGAATAGCCCAAAAGGAATGGTCATCAAATAAACTAATCAAGCAAAACCATATAACAGCATTAACTGACCAAACAAGTTGAGAAATGAAAACTAGGAAAGAAATAAACGAATAGAATAAACCGCACACGACAATGAAAATAGAAATTATGAAAGAAAAAAAAAAGAAAATGATAGAACGTTCAACCGTCACTGTTTATCCCATTTCTCTGATTTTTTTTAGATGAGGCTTGATAATTTGTATTATTTGATTTCTCCTCATTTTATTCTTATATACACAACGTTTCGGCCGATGTGTCCTGCGGCCTACTCGGGAGCATTTTCGAACTCGGGAAGGCTTCCGAGAGAACTCGGAAACCTACTAGTCGTAATCGGGAGCCATCAGAGAACTTTGAACCCAACCCTTTATTTAATCCACGGGGATATCATATTCTCACTCCGATAACCATTCCCGATAACGATAAAGTTCTGAGCTGTGTTAATTATTATTCTATGTTACTAACACCCTTGACAAGGATTGAACTTGAAGCCTAGAGATAACTGTCATTTAGAACTCTATTAACACAACGCCTATATCCACTGCGCTATGTGTCCATTAACAGGAGCTTGTGGAAAGTGTATAAGCGTGGTTTTCTTACACTAGAAAATAAATGTGTGATGTTAGGGGTTGCAAGGTGCCCAAGCAGCTGGGCTTTGCTTATATTGATAAACAGGAGCTGTTAAAAGCGAAACCATAATAACCAGTACGCGGAGAAAAAAGACACAGAATGTATTTACTCAAGCCATCCGCAAGAGCAGGATGTGACACATTGTCAATTTCTTAAGCGGAATTTAACAGGTCTGAATTCAGATTTTTCATTTTCCTATACTGATTGCCTAATTAAGGTTAAAAAGCCCAGTCTGCCCCACTAGTTAGCAATAGCTGGAGGGATAATAGTTGGATACGTACCTTTCCTAAGGATATTAGCGCTATATGAAATGCAAGGAAACTAGGGGTCTTTCTAAGATGCAAGCTGGGAAACGATTATCCCAGCTGAGTCACATGGGCGATGAGGTCTGTTTAAAGATCCGAAATTCCATGATGAAACCAGGGATATCAGTGATGATGAGTCGCATCTGATATGTGAATTGTGTATCTATCTTTGAATTCTGAAGAGATATATGACAATTATCCAAATAGAGCAAAGAGGCTTGTTTCTTCATCTTTATTGTCGTAAAATCTATTTGCTTTCTTCTTTCCTTAAGGGCTTAGCGAAGTCATAAAGATGCTCATATTAACAATATAGTTTCTTCTTCTTTTCCTGATCGACTTAATACTGCAAACCGCAGGTGGAGTAAATTCAAATATTTCTATTCAGAAGCGGAATCTTTTTTTTTTTTTTTTTTTTTTTTTTTTTACTTGAGAAGTGAAAATGAAATACGGGAAATATTCACTAACATGCCCAAAGGCTTTTCACATGATTTTTAAACTTTAATATTGAAGAAGAAATTCATATTTTTAACTGGACTTTTTTGTGTATTTTTTTTTTCAATTGCTTCTCATATAAATAGACTAATAGAAAATGCAGGTCGCATATCATTTGTCATGAAAGGCAGTTGCAGATCGCTTCAAGCATTTGATGAAAGATCTGAAATATCCAATGATTTTTTTTTTTTTTACTTTACGGAAAAAACTCAATGATATTTTGGAAACTAACAGGTTCCCCGTCGAGCAGCAATAAGCAAATTGGATTCGAGACGCACCATTTGAGAAAACGAAGTAATATAATTTCAGCATTTTGCCTACAGAAAGACAGACTTTAATATTTTTAATTCAAGATTTAAACTTATTGAACTGGAATCCCGATACAATAGGTGTTTATTTGGTTGACTGCATTACTACTTTCATATTTACACAAATACACACACATATGTATACATAGACATACATATACTGGCACGTGTTTACATACGTCCGCCTGTCAGCCTGACAGGTAAGGTTCGATCACGCACAAAGCACTACCCTGTCTATAGCTCTGCTGATGAGGCCTAATGGGCTGAAATGTACATACAGAGATTACTTTTTCTCGATTTGTTTACTCTTTACATTTAAACCGATATGCACGCCTAATTCATTTAGTTATAATTAATTAATCAACAAAATTAGGTATGACTTTAATTAAGCACATAATCTCCTACAAATAGTCGGCCTTTGCCATTTCAAACACATTGTTTGACTACTTCATATTCATATATATAGTAAAGTTGCTGGAGTTACCTATTTTCAGTATAAAGGAAGTTCATTTCCTTTTTACTAGCACTAGATCAGAAATATTGTTTATGTGTCTGATAGAGGATCGCCACACCTACTGTCAGCTCCAACTCTACCGCACAGATCCAAAATTGCTACTCATGTGCTAAGTTGGTTAATGCCGGTATGAAATCCGGATCCTTGTGTTTCCTGGGTGTATGCTCTGTCGAACTAGGTTAAACCGGTGTGTATATGAAATAAGAACTAACAATCGCTTAAAAAGCGTTTGATAAATCAAAAGTGATCAAATGCCGGCTAGCAGAGGCTGCCACAAGTTCAGGAAGAACTAAATTTATATTTATAATTAAGATGTCAATTTAATATATTGTCCAACAAATGACTGGATACACCGCAGAAGCATATAATTTTACACTACATGTATATAAAAAGAAGTAAAGTCGTCGGGGCGGCCTAATGTCGGTATCAGCCAGACAGCGAGGGAGTCTATCCCCTTTTCACTAGCGCTAGACCAAGGAGATTATTTTTAGCGTCTGAAGTGGAGCGCCACACTTATCATCAGCTTCTCACTCTACCGCACAGATCCATGTGCTACTCATACGCTGTGTTGGCGAGGGCCGGTATCGAACCAGGAACCTTGTGATTCCTAGCCGAGCGCTCTACCGACTGAGCTAAGCCGATCAAGTAATCGTAAGTCATAACTAGCAGGAAGCTAAATGCTTATGATATGATATTTTTTAGGATTACCCTAAAATAAAATGGAAAAGTAATTGAAATTGTTTCATTGACATTTAAAATGAAGAATGTATTGTCTTAATGTCTGAACATAATTGTTTATTCAAATGGATGAAGTGATAATGTCACAGGATGAAAATTATGTTATCAAAGTTATTTCGAGTGTTAGACAATGTAATAATGAGTATCTACATTAGTTTATCAAAAGTTAATTAAGTTGACTAGCACGCCCTCTGGGCGACGTAAAATAAATATTGCCTGAGGATGCAGAGCCTTAGTTCTGATGACTTTAAATATATATCTAAAAAAAAAACTATATATAGATAGATAATAGCCGGAGGACTGCTAGCATGCTCAAATTTTGAGTGTATTCCGATTTTAGCAGTGTGACGTAAGCAGTGACGTAGTTTTGTTACCATAAACCAGTCTCCATTATTAATAGATAACAATAAATCCGATATCACAATAGTCGTACTGAATAGGCTCAACTTAGTTCAGCGTTGTTTTTTATGTTTTTTTTACGGCTGAGACCCTTTTTATTTTCAGCCGGGGCCGGGTTCTCAGTCCGTTCGCTAGAAACTGTACCTAACTCAGCGTATGACAGGGAATGTGCGGTAGAGTAAGGAGCTGATGGTAGGTGTGGCGCCCACCTCAGACGATAAAATAATCTCCTTGTCTAGCGCAAGTGAAAAGGGGATAGACTCCCTCGCTGATGGCTGATACCGCTTTACTTTACTTACTTATACACCTAGCAAGAAATTAAGAATATATCGACAGAAACGTTAAGCTAATAACATGAGAGATACAAAGAGAGATTTTAACTTCCCGAACATTTTCTGCTACGATTTACGCTATTACGTTTTATGTGAGGGAGAACTAGAGTGTAGTGTATACGCAGGAATTCAATTTTGGTTAAATAATCGAACGGAGCCATTTTTCTCACGATAATTGATTCACTATAATTTGAAAATCAAACCTGTTCACTGCAGTAGTAGAAGCCAAAATATATACGCATCTCGAAATCTAGATTGTATTTCACTCAAATCTTTTTGTCATCTTCGAGAGAGTTGTCAGAATCAGTAGATCGCGTTGAGCACTGAAGCGTGGCTTCTGGTTTTGCTTTTGGACTGAGTTGACGAGAGAGAGTTAAAGAGAGAGGGAAACAATAAAATGCTAAGAGGTAAGAGGGAGGGGTTGAAGAGAAGAGAAGAGGCAACAGCATTATTTCCTTCATGTTCGTTACAAGCATTAGCTGTCATAAACTTAACCACATTCTTTTATGAAAACATTTCTCTTCGATACCAAAACATAAAAATAAACACAAGTTATTAACTGACTACAGGCTTAAGAGAACCATCACGCATAGTTTGCTGATTAAATGTATTTTAATACACATGAATCTATACAGTGTGTCCATTAAGCTAAGATGCCAGAATATTATTACGTGGAACATTATATAATGAAAACGAGTGTTAGTAGGTGTTATTTTTACATAATGATGGGCCTGCCAATCATTTGTGTTATGAAGTGTAGTTAGGATTTAAATCTAACCGTAGGCTCAGGGGAAATCACCAAGAGTTTGATGGACAAGTTTTTACCCCGGATTCTCTGATTGGCTAAGAAAGTCACGGGACTGGAGAGGCCTGGGAATATTAGATAGAGCAACTCAAAGTCGAATCAACCTCCATATTGGTCAAACGGTGATTCTGTTCATGTGCTGATTCTCCCGCGCACGCGTGGTTTAGTGATGGTATCGGTTTGGTTTGGTTTGGTTTGTTTTACGGCATATCAACCTCAGTGGGTCATTTAATGCCGATAAAGTTTTGAAATAAATCAATTCTTAATGGTTAATACATTTTTTTATGAATGCATTTTTCTATTTAACCCATAGATGGGACCCTAACAGGTATACCACTCCATATCAGAGTGGACCAGGGAGCAATGGTGATGAAGGGGTGCCCCACATTCCCCAAACCCCCAACACTGGAACCTCACCATCAGATAGAGTTTAACGTCATTCTCAGGACATGTAGACCCACAGCCACCGCCTTCTAGCACCTATATGATAAAAAGGGGTTGGGACTTGCCATTAAGGGCAATAGGGGATGGTATCGGGGAAATTAATAGAATTATGTGTACACAAAAACTAAAAACAAAAAGAGAGAGAGAGAGAGAGAGAGAGAGAGAGAGAGAGAGAGAGAGAGAGAGAGAGAAGAGAAGATAGAGAGAAAGAGAGAGAACCCCCGATGAAGAAGATGTCCCCAACCCGGAAAAGAACTTCGATATGGCCCTAGACAGAAGATGGAAGAGCTTAAGATGTAATAATATGCGTTTACCATTATTTATTGCCCAACTATCCAGCGTGGAAATTCTGTAATAAAAAAAATGAAATTGCTTATATAAACGTCGTAGTTATAATTTTACAGCTACATATTGAAATTTTTCTTTGAAGTGTGTTCAATTCTGCTGAGGTCGAAAATGAATAATGCTTAATAATATCCGTTTGGATTACATAATATTCCACTATAAATAATAAGATTCTTTGAAGGCACCAGGTATAATGATAACCGTCGTAGGAAATGAACTCGGTGACCTGAGTTCAAATTCTGGCCTAGGCTGTTTGCATTTCCCATAACGCTAATAACCTTGGGGATGTTATGCTTTCAATTATTCTCCCTACAGCTATGAAGTAAAAAATAGGATATTTAACCTTGTTAGAAAAAAGGAAACTCTAATTACGCTAGGGTCGATATATATAATCTTGGGTAGGTAACCAGTCTAGGAGAGGGATAACTCTGAATTCAAAATTCCTGAGATCGGTCGTTGATTGGGTTTGTGGCAACCCTTGATGCACCAATTCTTTCCTATCGACTGTGCCAAAAAGTGTGGATGGTCCAACACAAGCCTTCACCACTATAAACAAATCACTGTGTGGTGTTCATTGTGTGTGTGAACCCTCATGCGTCGAAAATCGACGAGAGAGTCCATAATATATATATATATATATATATATATATATATATATATATATATATATAAATGATAAAATTCTGGGATATTTTGGTTTTTAAAATGAATTGTTCCTTAAAAATGTTAGTGTATATAATTATTTATGAGCAATAGTACATATTAGGAAGTTCTGAAATTAAGAATGTGTTACTGGTGTGTATGAAAAAAAGTTAAATGTATTTAGATATTATCATTCAAAAATCACCTTACGGTCAAAAAACGTGTAATACTTACATCCCATTGGTAAAACATTATCAACGGCAGATATGATGTCATCATGTGAACATTTTAGCCCACACTCTATATATATAATTTATATATATATATATATATATATATATATATATATATATATATATAAGTAATATATAAGTATCAAGACAACAATAGATAGCTAAATATTGGAAAGAACTCGTTAAAAACATACCAATATCAACACACATACAAACACACACACACACACACACACTCTCTCTCTCTCTCTCTCTCTCTCTCTCTGTCTCTGTCTCTGTCTCTCTCTCTCTCTCTCTCTCTCTCTCTCTCTTTCAAGCATACACACTACACATACGCAAATAAATGTCTATGTGTAGAGATATGACACACATGTCATTTGCCGCTTGATTGATCTCAAGGGGAAATTTCTACGTTTTTACGTACTTTTAACTTGTTTAGAAGGTAAAAATAGATAAGTTTTAACTGTTCTGTTTTGTCATGTGCACATCTTATGTCACGGGGCCAATTATTTTACTGCAAATTATGATTGTCTACATACTTTACTCCCCTTCCGGTTTGACAACTGTTAACGATATATGCTACACATGAAACCTCGAGTAACAGATGGAACTGGGAAAATATCTCAATAATTTCCGTTTTTAAAATGCTAATAATAGCACTGGGATTTTTCAAATGTTGTTGAATGACACGAAAGGAAAGGAAAGAAAAACTCAACACCGTTATTCCATACTAGATTTATTTCGACCAAAATTGAGATCTCCCACGCGCTGGGGATATAAGTAGACTGTTCATGCGGTGCAGGCAACGCGGTTGTGTTTGTTGTGCATGTGCCTGCCCCTGTGTTCGTCTCGTTACCATGCTCAGGCTTGGATAGACAATCGGAGCCCCCGATTGACGCTATCCCCAAATGTGAAAGTTCGCGCAGTTATTCGGATTTTGAACACAAAATGTATTAATTAAACCGATTGAAAGTCATCACTAATTCATAAGTGATAAATGTTGTAGTGTCTGAATGGAAGGAAATGTTATATATTGTACAAACGGAAATATGAATTTCCGGTTTTATTAAACAAAGAAGTTTTTACAACTGCCCGTTATCAGATCAAGAGATAAAAATACGTGGGTGTAGCTATGAATATAAAAGAACCGAGGCCCGAGACAGGTCAGTCGTCAGTTAGCCCCGAGGCAGTCACCCGGAGAGAGAGTGAGGTGATCGGGGTCAGTAGTCGGCCGAGCGGGACCTCGTATAGTTGGTGTCGGAAAAGCTAGCGTTAATATTTACCAACTGAAAAAGCTTGTCGCCCAGAAATTTAATCGAAGGACCGAAAGTCTAAAGACTGAATATATTAATTAAACTGGCCCTCTCTCTCGAAGTTAAGGAGCTTGAATTTATTTCAATAAACTTCTGGAGGATAACTTTGGTGTTATTGTCATCCCTTACAACGAAGATAAAACTATTGCAATTTAGTACAGTGACGACGCGCTATGCAACAGAAAGCTAAGTATTGCAACTCATCTCCATTCTACAGAATTGTAAACTCAAAGATCCGAGATATTGAACAGATGTATGTACAAAAATAAATAGCTCCAAAATCATTAATCATCAAACTTTGTATTTTATTTTTTCCGCTCTTTCATGCAAATGAAATTTCTCCTATGTCTTTTTTTTTTTTTTTTATATACGTACCCGTTCGTACTGTCAGAGTTTTCCTGAATATCCTTATCGGTGAAACTGAAATGGGTATTTAATTTCTGTTACCTAAACAGATATAATATCTCTTATTATAATGGAGATTGTGAGTTTATCTGTCTGTAACCGAAACTATATTACTATACAAGTCACAATTCCCTTTGTTATTTACATCACATTCTCCATGATTTTTTTTTTATTTAAACCTCAATTATTAATAAAATTGTTTTACATCATTAATACTGTTGACCATATCTACATTCTAATAACATGCAATTGTATTTATATATACAACAGAATAGCGGTTTACAGTGTGAATGGTAAGGCTAATTTGCATATTGATCTTAAAAATTTGATTTTAATAAATATATGCTTAGTATTATTGATTTCTAATTGTTTGGTTTTATCTTATTGAATATGAGCAAAAATCTCTGAGATAAATCTTAAAAGAAATCCATTAACAAGAAGAAATAACTGTCATTTTATTCTTTACTTCCTATTTTAACTAAATAGTTAAATTAGCAAAATTTACCAATGAAAGACGGGAGTAATGAAAAAGGATGGAAGAGTTAGTTTCAAAGTTCTTCTATTTTTCAATCGTACCCCCTCTGTTCCAATTTTTTTATTATCTGCATTCTTATTTAGTTTCATTAGCATTTCTAATTTAATATGATATTTTATTATATTAAAACTTAAATACTTGCACCCGGAGGGTGCATATATTTGCTAGAAGATATAATATAGATGTAAGATTGATAGATATAAGATAGATAGATATAAGATAGATAGATATAGAATATAGAGATAGGCAAATAGACAATTAGATAGATATAAGTTGGTTGATAAAAACACTGTGTGTGCTCTTTCTGTCAGTCTGTGTTACTGTGAAACAATTGCAGCTCATTCGGTATTTTTTCTTTTTTCCGACTTAGTCAATATTGTAACTCACCCATTTTTTCCCTCCATTCTGTCTCTTCGTTAAGTCATTATCATATATATATATATATATATATATATATATATATATATATATGTGTGTGTGTGTGTGTGTGTGTGTGTGTGTGTGGTTTAAGGGTGTTTGTGTGTTTCTCTAAGTACCTAGCTTTAGACTATCCCCAAGGATTATGAACGACGTGCCAAAATTGATTGATTGAAGAGGCAATAATGAGATGAGTAAACTTCAAAGTACTTCTAAGATGCCCCGTGCTTTGTAACGAAGATAACAGTGGGTGCTTTTGCATTAATTTGATAATACACTATATGCTTGCAATACATTCAGCGAAAATAGACTGCGTTCAGATAGAAACTTATATGAATATTTATAGAGCAATGCAGAATGGAGTCAGCAAAGACAAATATATGGACGCGAACAGACACACACATACACAGATACACATATATACACAAACACACTCACACATATATATATATATATCATCATCATCATCATCATCATGGCGCGCATGCAGAACGGGTATCCATGACAATCTCTCGCCAACCTTCCCTATCATTCATTGCACCTGGGAACTCCTCTGCGCAGCAACCAGCATCTTCGCATAGCTGGTCAATGTAGGTCCTTGCTGGACGCCCCACACTTGCATGTTCATGTGTTGGCTTCCACAGGAGAACGTCGCTTATGAGTTCATCCTTGCTTCTCCAGCGGTGTCCTGCATGCCTTGTCCGTCTCACTCGGATAGTTTGGGACATGTGGGGCAGGTGACCGTACAGCTGTTTCCTTGTGGGTTGCTGTTTCCACGACTTGTTCAAGACTGCACGCGGCATTCTTGTGCAGCTCCCATCTAGCTTATTCTCAAGACGCTTCGTTAGGTGGTGGAGCCATATAGCAGCACTGACACAACCACAGCCTGGAAGAACTGTCGCTTCAGCTTGTCAGGGATGTATATATATATATATATATATATATATATATATATATATATATATAAGACGGCAATAGATAGCGAGAAAGGCAGATTGAGCGATGAATATATATATATAGATAGAACCAGTCCATCAAATTAGTGGTGATCGATAACGGTATATCGATATTGAGCCCATTTATGCGTTCACACACACAAATATATATATATATATATATATATATATATATATATATATATATATATATATAATAGACACGCAGTTAGAGTCAATTATATTTGGGATCTTCTTTATCTTCCATATATCCACAATGCATGTACATACAAATGCACACCTGGAGATTTATACAAGTATTATTTCAATTCGCTGGGAGAGCTCTATAAAAGAAACCAGAAATGGTAGGTTCTACGGAATTTAGTTTGTCGGCGATGTATGCTATTTTGGTGTTTGTTGGGAGGAGGATCAATATGTCGTCTATATATCTAAAATATGTGCAGTTTTGGGGTATTTTGTAATTGAAGGGGGCTATTTCTAAAAATTCTAGGAATAGACAGGCCAGGACGCCACTGAGAGCGTTGCCCATAGGTAGTCCGGATTAAAATATGTTATGTTCGTGATGTGTTTGGAGATTTCGATTATGGAGCTGATGGGTAGGGTTGCCGTAGAACCTACAATAACATTTACCTATAAAAAGAATCGAACAACACCTTACCACAATATATATATATATATATATATTTAAATATATATATATATATATATATATATATATATATACATATATATATATATTTATAAAATATCTTATTATAATGGAGATTGTGTGTTTTTCTGTCTGTAACCGAAACTATATTACTACTCAAGTCACAATTCCCTTAATTATTTACGTCAAATTCTCCATGATTTCATTCTTTTAAACCTTCAGTTATTAATAAAAATTGTTTTACATTATTAATACTGTTGACCATATCTACGTACTAATAACATGCAATTGTATTTATATATACAACTAAATAGCGGTTTACAATTTGAACGAGAAGGCTAATTTGCATATTGATATTTAAAATTTTATTTTAATAAATATGTGCTTGGTATTATTGATTTCTAATTGTTTGGTTTTATCTTAAGAAATATAAACAAAAATCTCGTGGATAAATCTTAAAAGAAATTTATTTACAAGAAGAAATAACTGTAATATTATCCTTTACTTCCTATTTTAACTAAATAGTTAAGTTAGGAAAATTTTCCAATGAAAGAGGGGAGTAATGGAAAATGATGGAATAGTTAGTTTCAAAGTTGTTCTATTTTTCGATTATACCCCCTCTGTTGCAAATCTTTTTATCTGCATTCTTAGTCAGTTTCATTAGCCTTTCTAATTTAATATGATATCTTATTATATCAAAACTTAAATACTTGCACCCGGAGGGTGCATATATTTGCTAGTATATATAATATATATATGTGATATATATGATATATATGATAGATATGATAGATATGACAGATATAAATAATATATATATGTAATATAGATATAATATAGATATAATATACATATATATAATGTAGATATGATATAGATAGATAAATATAATGTAGATATGATATAGATAGATAAATATGATATAGATATTATATACATATTAGATAGATAGATAGATATAAGATAGATATAATATACATATAATATAGATGTAAGATAGATAGATGTAAGATGCATGAATATAAAATAGATAGAGAGGCAGATAAACAATTAGATAGATATTGGTTGGTAGATAAAAACACTGTGTGTGCTCTTTTTTTGAGTCTGTGTTACTGTTGTGTATGTTTGAAAATGCCGAGATAGATTAAAAAATCTTGTTCTCAGGTGATCAAAGAAATGAACCATTCTCTATTTAAAATGTGTTAATGTTTAATTATTCAGACTGTAGGGACCGTTGTTGTTTGGTGTTTATGTAGTTGAAGATGATCCGAGTTTTGATCCCCACAATTTAAATCTATATGACTACGAAAATGTAGTTTCCGTAGAAAACAAAAGAAGAATATAAAATTTATGCAATAAACAACTTTATATATATAAATACAATTGGTATAGTCCTTTCAGCGGTGTTGCAGACTGTATGTGTCTGTACGTAGTTGTGTTTGTAACGTGCTCATGTATTGTTTATATTTGTGTGATTGGATATGTCAAATTGTAGCAGTTTTGATAAAACAATATCTGTGATTGAAACTTGTGTCGTATTGAGTAGGAGAGAGAGGAAATATGAAACGAAAAAATAGAAGGACCTGTTGAGTCGTATTTTATGTTTTCAGACAGCGTCTTCTCCCCATCGTGTCGAGTTGGGAAGAGCATCTATTCCCACTGTCGAGTTAAGAGCACCCGCTCCAACTCTGTCGAGTTGGGAAGAGCATAAGCTCCCCCACTGTAGTTTTTCAGCTCCATGGGCTTTTTTATCATTTTCTTTTGTCATTGTCTACGTGATTATTAAGTTAAATTTAATATTGGAATTTTCAAATATCAGCTGTTTTCTAATGACGTAAATATCGGATGATTTTGGTACATTCCGATGGGGTACATATTTTCAATGGAATTTAAACCATTGTTTCTATTGTTCCTAAAATATTTCCAAACTAATTATTCATTCGATTCTCTTTTGTTTACCTAATTCTAAACTCATGACATACATTTGTAAAACTAGTTGTTTAAGATAAATTAATTATTTTAATTTGGTCAATTCCACATGCCGTAAAAATATAGGGACCAA
>CM042150.1:79900594-79933991 GCA_023376005.1 Doryteuthis pealeii
ATCTATAGTCCGAGGGAAACGCGACGCTCTCCTATATAATAGGGATGGAGCACTCTATGACGGCCTTTACATACAAAGCGATGTGTGTATTAAAACAGTTAAAATCCGCTTCGCATTCTGTAAGTGATGACAGCCTAATGATTAAGGGGTCGTACTGACACCCAACCGATCGGATTTCAATTCCGGCTGTAGGTAGCTTACAAATGTCTAGCCACACTGAAGAGACTTGATAAGTCGGAAACATCTCTCTCTCTCTCTCTCTCTCTCTCTCTCTATATATATATATATATATATATATATATATATATATATATAACACCGAAGAATTATTAGCAACCTGATGATGGTGAAATAACCTGAAACCTGGGTAGTTGCTTATGGAAAACAATTATTATTAAAAAATTCAACAAATACATTTGTGGTTGAGCACTGTGATTTCTTTGTTTCATCCCAACATTTTCTTTAAATATCTATCTATCTATCTATCTATCTATTTATCTATCTATATATATATATATATATAATATATATATATATATATATATATATATATATATATATATACTCTTCCCTCTGCTCATAGGAGGCAAATCTGATAATTCCAATATACCAGTGTACATTGCATAAATTTGTTATACCAATTCCACCTTGATCGCTGGACAAACAGATCTACATAACACGTAAATAACCAATTTGTCATGAAAAATTGATTGATAAATGTTCCTACACTATCTGAGCAGTGAATAGAGCCAGACAGACAAGCAAACAGATAGACAAAATAAGCCACAACATGATATGCGAATGTCTTTCTCGTTGTCTATTTATTCTCTGTGATTCGATCTATGCTTTTTGTTCGTGCGTATAACTCAAAGAAATATTATATTTATTTGCCAAGAAGAATATCAGGCAAAATCTCACAGGGAGATATGTCAACATCCTCACGACAGCTAGTGTAATTTACATCTGGTTTTGTATAGGTGTCTGTGCGCGCTTACTTCAAACACGTTTACTAGCAGACATCATATATTGTATACTATTTTGACTTTTTTTATAATTGCTGTTCTCATCTTTATGGTATTATGTAAAAGCAAAACGTTTCGGTCGCTGTATCCTCCGACCTCCTTCAGATTTTTCCTGTCTATCCGATGATTGCTATAATCATCCAACCTAGTAAATCATTTTGAATAGTTTGACTGTTGATTAAACAAAGGCAAGATCTTTTGAAGATCTCATTCATTATTTTAGCATTTTAGAGCTCTGTGAAGTGTGGAGTACCCCTTGGTTGCCATTACTCCCAGGTCGACTTTAGCCCAGTGTGGTAGTACTTTTTAGGATCCCATCTATGGTTTAAATAGGAAAAATGAGTTTTAAAGAAATGTGTTAAAAATTGAGTTTAAAAAAGTATAAATACCCATCAAGTATGAATAGAATTATACTTCACCGGCATAAAATAACCCAACATGTGTTGGCTTACCGTAAAATCCAAAAATCGAAACTATACTTATAAAGTAAGTAAGAAAAGGTATAACAATTTCACCAGAAATAAATTTAAAAAATAAGGCTCTGGGTTTGAAACAGTTCCTTACCAGCACAGCGTATGAATATCACAGTTTGTGTAATCTGATTGCAGTTTAACAAATTCATACCAGGGTGTACTGCGACCGAAAATCTCGTTACACAAAAAAGCAAAATAATTAGAAGAAAACAAAATTACTGTCTGGACAGTTTCACGTATATATAACTTCCTTATTTGATGACATATTCTTTCTATATAACTGTTATAACGCGCTTAGCGTATAATAAGACGTGTAGTCCAGCTGACGTTAACTGCGAGAAGTGATCACTTCCGCCTTTTATTTGCAACAAAACAAGATGGCTGAAACAGTACTTCCCTTTCATAACAAAAAATGGTATAACGGTGCTTCCGTTTCTTAGTATACCACAATTACACCAACTGAAACAAAATCCGAAATTTTATAAACGTTTACCATTAAATATTCAGTAATTTATGGCTGTAAACAATTGCTTGTCAGTGCCTATTTCTTCTCCAAATGATTGTCCCTTACTTTATTAGGCTATACGTTATCCAGCCACAAGAGAATATTATCAGAAGCTAATATCGATCAACTTTTTAAAACTAAAGGGCTCAAAGGGCTCAAACATCTCGGCTTGTTATCCATAACTTGCAAGGGGTAATATCCGAAATTAAACGTCTATTTTTAGAATATCAATCAGTGGATACATTTACATGTGGTTTTCTGACATCAAATGTTATTACTATGATATATTGATTCAGTTTAAATGCTTTCATTTTCTGTCTACTATTATATTTCGGCCGATTTCTCCTCCGGCCTTCAATTTAAAATAATTATCTTTTCCTTTATCATGCCAAATCGGTACTGTCATGAAAACATGCTTTTTTAATATTTGGGTGCATCTAAAGGTATCTCCTTTCCACATAATTTTATTTTCAATATATATATATATATATATATATATATATATATATATATATATATATATATATATAAGAGAGAGTTTTATAATGTGCTTGATGCATTGTGTATATATTGGTTTGGAGGTTGATTTTGAAGGCTATCACAATGCGGGTGTAAAGAATAAGGTAACAATGGTAACAAGACGACTTCAGTTCCAGTGATCTTCTGAAAAAGAGATTTTATTTCGAAAATTCAAGAAGGAAATACAGGTTAACACACAACACCGTTGTTACCTTATTCTTTACACCTGCATTGTGATAGCCTTCAAAATCAACCACCAAACCAATATATATATATATATATATATATATATATATATATATATATATATATATATATGTGTGTGTGTGTGTGTGTGTGTATGTGTATGTGTGTTTGCCTGTTGTGTGTATTTGCGTGTATGTATACGTGTATAGTGTATATATACATATGTATATATATATGTGTGTGTGTGCGTGTATATATGTGTGTTTCTCTCTGTCTCCTTCTCTCTCTCTCTCTCTCTCTATATATATATATATATATATATATATATATATATATATATATTATAATGTTATTTGCAATATTAAGCAGCGACACAATTTATTTAAGATTTCATAACAATAGGTAGTATACACATTGAGATACTGACAATTTTTAGACATGATTTTAAACTTGGCCTTAACGACATTGAACTTGCTCCCGCAATTCAGGAAATAGGAGAAAATTAAAGAATACCGGACTGCGATTATAAAAAGTAGTTAAAGTGGTTTAAGAATGATTGCTTTCATTAAATTCAAAAGTGGATGAATATCAGATGCTGATTATAATCATTTAAACAAAAAGTTTAGGAAAATGCGACCATCAACATCCTCTAAATGAGTTAGAATCAGCGAAAGATACCGTAAGATCTTTTAAACTACATAGGTGATTAAGAAACACAATTTTTATACATCGTAATATTGTTGTATATTGTACAAACGGAAATAGGAATTTCCGGTTAAATTAAACAAAGAAAAGACGAGAAAAAATGACAAAGGACTTTTTCCCGGTAAAAGCGAACAAAGAAGTTAAAAAACGGAAGAGAGGGTTTCCGGTCAAGGAAGCAGGGAGAAGATAAAGAAATATAAGACAAATGTCCCTTATCAGATCAAAAGATAACGATGCAGAGGTGTATATATAAATATAAAGGCGAGAAGATTCGAGCCGACACACAGAAACGCCACCCAGCAGCCAACAAGGACACTTCACGTATCTCGTGAGCAAACACCCCTCGGGCACTCATTGTAAGCTCTGCACCTTCACCACCGACACACCGAAGAAAATAAAGAAGGGTCCTCTCTTTGTACATACGTATCTGTTGTTTATTGAAGTCCAGTAGTCGATAGTAGCTGACTACTACTTACTTACACGATTTAGCAGCGTTAATTTGAAGCCGCTATATAACATATAGAATTTGATGCCAGTATATAACAATATTATTCGTTGATTCTTTTTAGATCACATAATCAATAGGTTTTTTTCTGTGTTAATGGGGTAAACATTGAATGTCCAGAAAAATCAGTGTAAAATATTTATAACAATTCGTCTGAGATATCCGGCATGTTTTTTCGTTTTTTTTTTCTTTATAGAACAAAAAGCTGTTTTTTTTAAACAGACTAACCAACCTTTTTTTCTCCAAACTCGTTTCTTCTGCTTTTGAGAAAACCAATAGGATAATGCTTACCTGAAAGATAAAAAAAAGATCATTTAAAATATGCAAAAAAGAAAAGATTGTATCTAAAATCCGTATTTATATAAATAAAATTTATTTTAGAATTAGTAGTATTAAATAACACACACACAATATATCAGTCGGTAGAGCGTTCGGCTAGAAACCACAAGGTTCCTAGTTCGATACCGGTCCTCGCCAACTCAGCGTATGAGTAGCACAGGGTAAAGTAAATAGCTGATGGTAGGTGTGGCGCTTCACCTCAGATGCTAAAACAATCTCCTTGGTCTAGCGCTATTGAAAAGGGGATAGACTCCCTCGCTGATTGGCTGATACCGACTTTAGGCCGCCCCGTCGACTTTACTTTACTTTATATATATATATATATATATACATGTATATATATTTGGAAGATTATGTGCTTAATTAAAGTCATCTCTAATTTGAGAATTGATTAGTTATAATTAAATGAATTAGGCGTGCATATCGGTTTAAATGTAAGGCGTAAACAAACCGAGAAAAAGTCAATCTCTAGGCTGAAATGTACATATAGAGATTGACTTTTTATCGATTTGTCGGCAATCACCATACCAAACAGATTGTTTGACTACTTCATATATATATATATATATATAATATGGTGGTTCATAAACATCAAATTTATCATCTGATCCATCCGATACAATGGAAAGGACGTCCTTCCTATGTCATATTTGCATCAGACTTTGTGTATCTGCAGCGGGGTTGATGAGTCATTTGAAGGCTCATGAGTGGAAAAGTTATGGTAGTGGAGTTATAGGATTGTGAAGGACGGCAGTGATCTGTAATTATTATGCCACTGATCTCTCTCTCTCTCTCTCTATATATATATATATATATATATATATATATATATATATATATGTGTGTGTGTGTGTGTGTGTGTGTGTGTGTGTGCCATCGGTGCACGAAATTGAACCGGTGACCCGTGCTTAAATTTTAGAAAAGGCTGACAGCATTTCAATTCGCTCTGATACCCTTGGGAAAAGCATGAATTTGCCTGATTTGGGTAAATATACGGGCAGACTCGATCCTTTACGCATTCTAGAAGAAAAACTCTGAATTCAAATCAGCAGTACTTTGCTAAAAATTGATCTTCTGTCACATTCTGCTTATGGTCGAGGATTTTGGTAAATAAACACACACAAATACTTACACACACACACACATACACACACAAAAACACACAAACACACACACAAATATATATATATATATATATGTATATATATATATATATATATATATATATATAAAGGAGAGATTTTGTTATGTACGTGTCGATGTATACCTCAAAAGCGTGAGGTCACTCAGATTTAAAATCTTGCATACACATTGATATGGTTCTAACTAAGAAACACACTAAATTTTGTTATTGACTTTTACTGATTAAGGGATATAATTAATTAATCAAACAAAAATCAAACGATTTTTCGAAAGCTATAACATAGCTACTGCTGCTTGGTGTATCAGCAGAAGCTCGCCTGCTGGTTTTATCAGCTAACCGAAGAAAAAGAAGAAAGAAAGAAAGAATATCAGCTTCCAGTCATTGAAAATGTTAGCTAGAACTTAAACTATGACTAAATTTTAACGTAAAATAAAATTCGTTTTTTTTGTCCAAATCTTTAAAATATTTATTTTATAATCTTTCTAAATATTTAATTTGTATTCATTGAATTATTTTTACAGTGTTAAAATATTTTGCTTGGGAGAGCCGATTATTAGTATGTTTTTGAGACTAACTAAAAAATTGTAGAAAAATACGGTTACATTTTTTAAAATAAGATTTTAAATGTCAATAAAAATCAGTCCCCAGTATAGGGTTGTATAAATGTAAATTTAAAAAAATGATAAAACGAGTTGTTTTGTAATTAATACTAATGGTTTAAAAAAGTCTTAATAGTTTAGAGAACTAATGAAAACGTTTTAAAATGTAATCAAAAATAGATATTGCATTCTTTTTATCGTTAAGAACTAGATTTGAATTGTCATGTACAAAAAATTCAAAGAAATAAATTACAAACTCATCAAGCAATTAAAAACTGAATTTAAAATTGTCCCCAAATACTATTATTATTTTCAAACTGTAGTGTGCGTATATACTATCTCTCTCACACACACATATTTACATATATATATACAGGTTTCGTTGAATTGAACAGACAATTCCTGTCTGACAAGTCTTTCGTTGATCCTTTCTAATCTTCGGGCCATCCTTCTGGTGTCAGGGTGGAACTGGTATACCAGTCCACCGAATGTTTCGTCACTAGCGCTTTCGGCAATACACTTTGCCATCCTCAGGTGGGAAAACGATGGAGTAGTTTTCATGTCTCGTTTTTAACGAGAACGAGTAGAAGCAAGGAATTAGTGGGAGGTAATATCAATATCGTTTTCCATCTGAGGATGGCAAAGTGTATTGCCGAAAGCGCTAGTGACGAAACATTCGGTGGACTGGTATACCAGTTCCACCCGGACACCAGAAGGATGGCCCGAAGATTAGAACGGATCAACGAAAGACTTGTCAGACAGGAATTGTCTGTTCAATTCAACGAAACCTGTATAAAAGAAAAAATGCTGCCTAAATACACACACATATATATATGTGTGTGTGTGTGTGTGTGTGTGTGTGTGTGTGTGTGTGCGTGCGTGCGCGCACGCGCGCGCGTGCATGTGTGTGTGCATTTGTGTGTGTGTGTGCATGTGTGTGCATTCATCCTGAAGGATTTCGTTCTCGATATACATTGAACAGTAGATCATAATCATGACGGTTGCATCTAAGATCGAAGTCAAATCATATTGATAAGCTGTAGGCTTATTGGTCAATGGCCGTTTCTCAATATTACATCTCGAAGCCAAATATTAGGCCCGGGTGCCTACTGAAAAGGGTCCTCGTAAATTAGGCTCCCATTTGCCTGGCCCCAGACGCCTATCGTGTTGAGACTGAGCGCGCCAGAATGGAGTGTACCTATTAGGATTAGTATAATGTCGGGGAAAATTGATTGGCATCCTCATGAATCGGATATTTATTTCAGTACCTACAAATATTCGATTAGTTTATCGATCGCTAGAAAATCACACATATATTGATTAGATCATTGAAGGAGGGCACTGATCTATTTATTGCTATTGGAAGAAAATAACCGACTGAGTAATAAGCCGAATTAAATCCAAAGAATCAAATTGATATTCTACTAGCTGAAGTAATCGTTTAAGTAGGGTAAGAGGTCAAAACATCGATCGCTCCTTTTTTTATTGTATAATTTTTGCTATCTGTATATTGACATTGAGGCGCGTGACAAAATGGTTAGAGTCATGGAAAGTGGATTCGTCGACCAGAGTTCAAATCCTAGACAAGGATGTTTGCATTTCACATAGCGCTAATACCCTTGGGAAAGGTATGAATCCTTATATTCTTCCCCCAGCTATGGGTAAAATAATACGGCAGACTGGGCTCTAACCTTGGATAGGTAACCAGTCTAGGAGAAGGAAAAGTCTGAATTTGAAAAACCTGTGGTCAGTCGTTGATTGGGTTTGTGGCATTCCTTGTGCACCAATTTTTTCCTATTGACTGTGCCAAAAAGTGCGGATGGACCACGATAAACTGTGTAGGTTATTCATTAGATGAACACGCATGCGTCGAAATCGGCGAGAGTGTATATATATATATATATATATATATATGCGTATGTGCGTATGGGTGTAATTCTATTTGGAAATGGAATTTAGTTTTTGAAGAATGTATCTTCATAAAAAAACGTGTCAATTTAATTTTCTGTATTGTTCCCCCCTCTCTCTCTCTCTATCCCCCTCTCTCTCTCTCTCTCTCTCTCTCTCTCTCTTTCCATGTTTCTCTCTTTTCATCTCTCCATTTCTCTCCAATTCACAACCTATCTCCCTCTCTCTCTCTACATATATACATACATATGCATATATATATGTGTGTATGTGTGTGTGTGTGTGTGTGAGAGAGAGAGAGAGAGAGTATATGTAAAACAGAGAGACAGAAAGAGAGAGAGAGAGAGAGCGAGAGAGAGAGAGAAAGAGAGAGAGAAAGAAAGAAAACTATACGTTGAACTATCTATGAATTAAATTTCGTTATCAGGATACATTTCTCACAAACAAAATTTTATTTGCAAATAAAATTTGATCTTCGAATTGATCCTTATAGCAAAATATATCATCTTAATTTTCAGCATTTTTTTCTTTTTTCTCATACCGTCAAATTATGTTACACACCTTTACATATATATATATATATATATATATATATATATATATATATATATATATATATATATATATAGCTTATGAGTACCATAGAGATTTCTGCGGAAGAGTGAGGAGCTAATGGTACGTGTGGCGACCCACCTCAGACGCCAAACACAATCTCTTTGGTCTAGCACTAATGAAAAAGGGATAGACTCCCTCGATGACTGGTTGAAACCGACACTAGGCCACCCCAGCGACTTTACCTATATATATTATATATATATATATATATATATATATATATATATAAAATTGTCGGCTATCGCCATTCCAAACACATTGTTTGACCACTTCATACTGTCGTGCCATAAGTCACCCAAAAAGTGTGATATACACATCAGTTTAAAATAAACGAGCAATTCTGGGGAAGCCAGCTAGTGTAATGGTTAGAATGACCGCCTGACAGGTAGGGTTCGAATCACGCACAAAGCACTGCCCTGTCTATAGCTCTGCTGATGAGCCCTAATAGGCTGAGATGAACATACAGGGATCGACTTTTTCTCGATTTGTTTGCGCTTTACATTTAAACCGATATGCACGCCTAATTCATTTAATTATACTTGATTAATTAACAAATTAGGTATGACTTTAATTAAGCACATAATCTCCCAAAAAATTGTCGGCTATCGCCATTCCAAACACATTGTTTGACCACTTCATATATATATATATATATATATATATATAATATATATATATGCAGATGTATATATACATGTGCAGCTATGCGTGTGTTATTTATCGCAGCACTCATGTGAGAAATATTCACATCTACATATAAATAGGTATGGAAACTTACAATTCATGATTTTTCCTGATTTGAAATGAGCCCCGCTGTGATAACCGTCATTCAGCTGTAGATTTATAACTCCCTCTATCTTGTTAGCAGAAGTCTCGTGCGAAAATGACAGTCGCCCCCGCTGGAACAGAAGTGAAAATCTAATAGCTAAAGAGAGGACGGGTGGTACGCGGTCATAAAGTTAGCCATTCAAGGTGGCTAATTTTGCGCCCCGTCTGGTCGAGCGGTGTCAGTTCGGACACGGCCTCTCCGTCCGGCGATAATGATACGTCATCAGTTGTGCTAACTATTTCGGCTTGTAGTTGGAACGGCGTTGAAACGTGAGAGGGAGGTGGTCTCGGGAAATGACACGGTTTTCCGTATGGGATACGTGAGTGGGAAATCTTCCAGATTTGAGTCAAGTAAGTGATTGCACATTATAGCAGGACAGACGCCAGGCGGCGAAAAGATCTTTCATTTTAACAGGAGGGGGTCGTTGGATTTAGTAACACAAAACTTGTAGATACAGTCTAACCTCTCATCCACGAACCCCCAACCCCCATCACTCGGAATCTCTGATGCAACAGACAAAATCTTTAAAAAACAAACAAAAAAAACACTTCCAAATAGTTAGCGATGTATTTCATTAGTTTGCAAATTGACTATGCCATAACTGCAGTAAAATAAATAAATAAATAAATAAAACTCCATTTCCACAACATATATAATGTTACATAATTGTTAGTAACCCTAACACTTATTTACAGTAGTGTAGAAACAAAAATGGCTGTTATAATTTGCAGTCGGCGGCCTTGAAGGATTGAGTGACTCGGCTTGACCTCAGTCTGATCCTCCTTCTGGGGGATACCGTGAGAATCGGTGGAGAAGACCCTCTTCCAGTTTAGATTAGAAAGAGAGTTTTAGTTCAGTATCGACCAAACCACGAAAGTGGTAAGTCGTATTAAGCGCACGGCCGACTCAATCTGCGCAGGTAGTCTGGTGGGGATTTCGGAATAAAATATGATCTAAAACAAATCGAAGTCTTGGGTCATTATCTAAAAACTACCAATGACAGGGCTTCTGATAAAGAGAAATCCCCAATGGAAGACCAGACACGAAGTCCCCGAGACGAAGTCCAGGCGCTGGAAGAAGAACGTAAGATACCAAAGATGAGCAGAAGAATAATAGAAGTAAAGAGAGTATACAACAATAAGAGAAATAAACTGTATCAAGTTGCCGTGTACATTTTGATATTTATGTAATGTTATTGTATTTTTCAAACCGTATATATCTATTAATAATGGAGATTCGCTTCCGGTTTTTGTCTGTAACAAAAATTAAGTAACTGTTTACGTCACATTACCCAGAATCATCATAACATAGAATAAATACACACAAAATTTGAATATGCAACATTAGACAATCTTCATTGTTTTCTAAAACAAGTTTTAATAAATACATGACTGGTATTATATATCTATGTATAGTTTGTTTTATTTTAATACATATTTAAAGTTTACATTTCAAATTGTTTTATTTTTAATTCTTTAATGAATTTGATGATTTTACTTACTTAGGGTACAAACTCGCTGACATTGATTTTTTTACTCCCACCCCTCAGGCAATATGTTTCAAAAATCTATTTTTACATCGCCCGGGGGATGTTTTTTATTTTGTACTAGTTAGTATTATTCCCTTTAATAAATAGAGACAGAGCTTTATCAATATATAACTATATCTATACATATAATTATATGCCATGATACGTGTATAATTCCCAAAAGCGGTGATATTCAGTATTGAGATTTCATATACACCTTAAAATATTTCTAATTAAGAAAAGTACAAAATTTTTATTTTTTTTATTTCCATTGATTAAGGGATACAATTCAATAATTTAACAAAAATAAATCAATTTGTGGACCTCTTCCCAGTTCTTTACAAGTGAGTACAAAAAGACACACCATAGTTTAACCTACGCAGCCTATCATTGAACTATTAGTTCATTAGAATTTTAGTTCAATACTCGTTGTATGCCACATACCTGCTACCCTGTGTCAAATCTTACCCATAGCGAATGGATTGGGTTAGGAAAAGCTAGTGGATATAATATAATATATAATATATTATTTACAATATGATCCTAACTACTGATATTTACTAACTTCATGCGATAGCTAGTAAAAAAAATGTGTGGATCCCGTCGGCAAACCTCTTTTCAGGTGCCTCAGGTACTGGGCAATAAACACAGTGTTAAGTATCTGGCCGCCATCCTTGGCCAGTTGAAAAAGAACTTAAAGTAAATAAGTAAGTAAGTCAATAAGTCATGTGGTATAGTATCCTTTTTCTAAGTCAATAAGTCTTGTGGTATAGTATCCTTTGGTAAGTCAATAAGTCCCACGATATAATACTACGTTCCGCCGTCCAAGAAGATCCAAGTAGTAATGAGCTAAGATTGAAATCAGCCATACAACAATACGACAACAGCAGCAGAACACCGCCAGTGATTGGATAAGAGGTTGCCTTCCCTGGTCACGTGCTTATCGGCGAGTCTATAAGTAGGAGTGACCATCTGCCACATGCCTTATATCCTAATGGTGTAATGGTTAGCAAGCTCGCTTCGCAAACCATTGTTAGTGAGTTCGATTCTCATTGGGAACCCCATACTTCTGGCCTTGTGTCATATCTAAGTTAACCTTAGTAAATAACTATATCCTAATGGTGTAATGGTTAGCAAGCTCGCTTCGCAAACCATTGTTAGTGAGTTCGATTCTCATTGGGAACCCCATACTTCTGGCCTTGTGCCATATCTAAGCTAACCTTAGTAAATAACTATATCCTAAAATTCCAACACACAGCCCTACTCCTTTCAGACGAGGGGGCAGGTGAAGCATGGGGTAACGGCTCCTGGGATCATGCGATTAATTTATCCAGAGGGCTAAACCTCAAAACCGGAAACCAGAGAAAGTCTCCATAAGTTTCTCCAGACTGCTCTAAACAGCAGTATACAAGTAGTCTTGGACTAGATAATTTTATACAAGAAAAGGTACGATAGGCTAGTCCACCACCATATGGCAACGAGTCTAGGAGAACCAAAACATATATTCAAAAGGGTAAAAAAGAGTTGCAAATTTGTGGCATTTGCTGGCCAGACTTATCTTGCTGAGGGTGAGGTAAAGGTAATGGTTGCGCTGGACGAACCACTTGCTGTTTGACGAATAAAGGTGAGAGCTAGAATATTATTCTACTCGCTGCTGACTGTATTGAAACCTATTAAATTTCACTTAAAAATTGACCATGTGTCACATCCTGCTCGTGCAAAGTTGTTGGTAAATTCATATAGTCACACTCTGAATTTTTTTTTTTTTTTTTGTTTTTTTTTTCAATTTTTGGGGGTAGTCAGTTAAATAACGTTAAAAATTGACCTAGAATATTGCCGACATTAGACTAAATAAGATTGGAAATCTGATAAGTTAAACTAGATCCAATTGGAGAAGTCTGCTAAGTTTAAACAAATTTCTGTGCTGGTAAGAAAAAACGCAAAAAATTGGAAAGAAATATAGTGAAACAGAATAATAATAAAAAAAACTTTCTAAGTCAAGAGGAAATATTAAAGAAGTAAAGAAATAAAAAAGAATCATGCGTGGAGACATGACGTCATTCGTCCACGGCCAAGCGCCATTGAAACAAGACTTCACGTTGTTATGCTGTTACTAAGCCACGTAAGTTCGTTTCTAAGCATCATTCAATATTCCTCTGTGTACATTTGAAAGACTTTGACATGTAGTTGCCTGGGTTTACATAATATTATTGAGGTTTTTGTCATTTTCTTATGGAGAGATATGAACAAACTCGAAGGGGCAGAGGGGCCGATAGATAAAGAGATTGATAAATTTGAATGTAGATAGATAGATTGATAGATAGATCAGAAAAAAATGTCTAGCATATTAGTGTGTTTTATTCATAGGGATGAATACATGAAGAGGTGGATAGATATGAACAAACTGAAAGAGGAAGAGGGTTAGATAGATAAAGAGATGTATAGATTTGAACCAGGATAGAGAGAGAGAGAGAGAGAGAGAGAGAGAGAGAGAGAGAGAGAGAGAGAGAGAGAGACGGGTGGGGGGTAAAATGTCTCTAAATATAATTAAATTGAGTTTGAAGGGCCGCTTTAGCTTCGTCAGAGGAGTACTTGACTAGGAATCAATGGTTCCTATCTCGTTACCGGTCCTCGTCAACTCAGCGTATGAGTAGCACAGGGATTTGTGCGGTAAAGTGAGGACCTGATGGTAGGTATGGCACCTCCCCCTCAGACGCAAAAACAATCTTCTAGGTCTAGCGCCAGGGAAAAGGGGATAGACTCCCTCGCTGAGTGGCTAATATCGACATTAGGTCACCCCGATGACTTTACTTTTTATATATTCATAGTGATGTGCACAAAGAGATGGATAGATTTGAACAAACTGAGAGAGGCAGAGGGGTGGATAGATAGATAGATAGATAAATAGATAGATAGGAAAATAATGATTCTAACTTACAGTTGAGTTTTATTCATAGTGATGAACAGACAGGTGCAGACGGACAAAAAGATAGTCAATAGACACGAAAATAGATAGATAGAATGATAGATACATTGAACATACTGAAATAGAAAGACAAATAGATGTAGAATTGAAGGTATATAAATACGGATTTATGTTCGCCATATGAAAATTAGGAGTATATATATATATATATATATATATATATATATATATATATATATATATATATATATATATGTGTTTAACTCTACTGCCCATCTATGGGCTAAATAGAAAATGTATTTATAAAAAAATCGTATTATCCATTAAAAATTGATTTATTTCAAAACTTTATCGGCATTAAATGACCCACTGAGGTTGATATGCCGTAAAACAAAACAAACCAAACCAATAAACTCTACTGACGATTCTTGTCGGACGAGTTTTTGTTCGATCCTTTCTAGCTCTCTGGCCATCTTTTTAATGTCAGGGAGGAACTAGTGTATCAATCCACCAAAGGTTTCTTCACAAGCGCTTTCGGCATGTCTATCTGTCATCCTCAGGTGTGAAACTGATGGAATGTTTCAGTTGTCTCCTTTTTAAAACGAGCAGTAACGTAGGAATTGGTAGTGGGAGGTAATTAGAATTCGTAGTGGGAGGGATATATATATTATATATATATATATATATATATATATATATATATATATATATACTTGTTATATTTTTAAATAAGGAGTGTTCAATATCAATGACAGCGCATATATATGTTATGGTAGCGTAGACAAAGCCAACGGTGCTTGGTAACCTGCGCCATTATCAAAGCATGATAATCACATTGGAGAGAAACTGACAGTTACAAAACGCCCTTGATTTTGTGTGTACGCTAGTCTAACTTTAAAAAATCTAAGAAAAAATCTAAGAAAAATCTAAGAAAGTCCGGTTGGTGTAGGGGTTACGGTCCTCGCCTGTCAGCTTGACAGTCATGGTTCGAATCACGCACAAAGCGGTTTTCCTATCTATAGCTCTGCTGATGAGGCCTAATAGGCCGAAATGTACATACAGAGATTGATTTTTTTCGATATGTTTAGCCTTATATGTGAATAGGTATGCCCGCCTAATTAATTAATTAATTAATAATTAATTAAATTTCAAAATTAGGTACGACTTCAATTAAGCACATATTCTCCCAAAAATTGTCGGCTAAAAAATCCATATCAAAAACACATCGTTTGTGTATTTACTTCTCATATATATATATATATATATATATATATATATATTAGACTAGCGTACACACAAAATCAAGGGCGTTTTGACACTTACTTATGATACCATCCCTCTGAAATTGAATTGCCCTACAGCAGAATCTTTTCAAAATAAATGTTACACCGCCTAGAGGTTGTTTTTTTTTTTTGCTAATATATATTTAGTTTTCAGTGGCGTCAAAAAGGGCACTGATATATATAAGTAGTTCTGCAACTGAGTCGTGGTCATAAGATATCAAAACTTTATTTCACAGTGAATTTTCTTGTTTGTGTCTACTACTTCTTAAATTGAAGATAAAATTGGATATAAAATTCGGCGCAGTGTGTTGCCAGCTTGTTAAAAATTGAAAATAATTAAATGAAAGTACTTATATATAAACATAATTAAACACAAATTACTTTAATTGTCTGCGCCAATCATTAATGTACGAGTGTCTGTAACCTGATATTTCTCAGATAAACGAGGTGTGATAAAAAATACAAATGTTTCCAGACAGAAGATTTAAATAGATTTCATTTTAGAATTTAGATAAAGACGTGCAAAGTTATAATGTCTAGACATCAAGATCAAGTCTAGACAAGACAATGCCAATTTCCGATACGTTTTGGTAAGCAGATTCTTTTTCTTGAGAAATCTTCACATCATATTAAAAAAAAAGTTTTAGGGATTCTTCGAACAATGGGAAGCTCACTGGAATAAACGTGTTGAATGTTAAGAGAGCTTTGTTAAATAAGTCAATGTTTAATTGATTTTTCATTTACTTCTTAGTGGTCTATGTGGAGGCACGTTGTGTAATAGTTATAGTTGTAGGCAATAGACACGGCGCAGGTTATTCACTGACAAGAAGTGAAATAATAATAATAATAATAATAATAATAATAATAATAATAATAATAAGTAAAATAACAAGTAAAATAACAAGTAAAGTCGTCTGGTTGGCCTAAAGTCGGTATCAACTAATCAGCGAGGGAGTCTATCTCCTCTTCACTAGCGCTAGACCAAGGGTCGGTAGAGCGTTCAACTAGAAACCGCAAGGTTCCTAGTTCGATACCGGCCCTCGCCAACTCAACGTATGAGTAGCACAGGGATCTGTGCGGTAAAGTAAGGAGCTGGTGGTAGGTGTGACGCTTCACCTCAGACGCTCAAATAATAATAATAATAATAATAATAATAATAATAATAATGATTTGTATTATTTTGATTTTTCAGACTGTTGTCTTCCTCTTTATTACAACTTTTCGGCCGTTGTACCCTCCTGAACCCCCATATCCGTTGCCCCATGCATGTAGGGGTTGAGTAAATACACTTCTAAATGAAAATCATCAATAGGTTGCAGGTTCAATCATGACCACAAGCGATAATAACATAGAATACTTAAGATTAATACTTGTATCCGGTCATGTCTATTGGAATGAGAACAGTATACCCCGGTGGATTGAATAAAGGGTTTGTTTCGAATTTCCATGAAGGCTCCCGATTACGACATGAAGACTCCTGAGTTCGATAAGTAGGTTTCCGAGCTCAGGTGGAAGGTCCCGTGTATGACAAGAAATACCTGAAGAATGCCGAAAGGTACATCGGCTGAAACGTTATGTATATAAGAATAATGATGAGGACAAGAGTCTGAACATTCGAAATAATACAAATTATCAATCCTCATTAAAAAAAATTCAGACAAATGATATTAATAATGGATAGTCCTTTATATATATATATATATATATATATATATATATATATATTTACCAACCCCTCAGCACGAGCAGGATGTGACACAAGGTCAATTTCTTAAGCGCATTTCAACAGGTTTGAATTCAGAATTTTCCTTTTCCTAGACCGGTTGCCTAGCCAAGGTTAAAGGGCCCAGTCTGCCCTACTATTTATCCATAGCTGGAGGGAGATTAGGATTCATACCTTTCCGAAGAGTATTAACGCTAAGTGAAATGCAATTACCTCGTCCAGGATTTGAACTTGGGGTGACGAGTCCATTTCCCATGACTTTAACCATTACACCACGTACTTCCATATACTAAGGTATATGTGCATGAAATAAGCTTTGTGTAAAGGTCTGTAAAGTAACGAAAACAATATTGATACACTTACTAGATGACCCCATTCTTCTGGACTTGTTCCAAACTAAACCCAGTAAACGACAACTAATGATAATAAAAAAGATAATTAGTTTATCAGGTAGGTATATACCCACCCTCCTCTTCACGGTACGTTGATCGGATTAATTTAATTATATTAATAGGTTTGGTTGTTTTGTTTTACTGCACATCAACTCTTTTCGAAACATTCATTGCCGATTCAAGTCATTTGGATAAACAAACGAGTCAGGTTGCTTACAGTACCTGCTATTGCTTAAGTGGTCACCCAAAAAGTATTGAACTGGCTCGTCACTGCTTAACTTCGGTGACCAAGTGAAATTGAATACAAGATTGAAATCGGTAATGCTTAAACAATCACTAGTCATTGTGCGAAGAAACATTTTTTAAAAATATATTTACATGGGACTGGGAAGAAAAGCACTCTCTCGTCGATTTTGACGCATGAGGGTCCCTTCAAGGAACAACCTACACAGTGGTTTAGTTATAGTGGCGGAGGCTTGTGTTGGACCATCCGCATTTTTTGGAACAGTTGATAGAAAATAATTGGTGCACAAGGAATGCCACAAACCCAGTCAACAACTGACCTCAGGATTTTCAAATTCAGAGTTTTCCTTCCTAGACTGGTTGCCTACCCATGGTTAAAGAGCCCAGACTGTTCTACTATTTTACTCATAGCTGGAGGGAGAACATATGGATCCATACATTTTCTAATAGTATTAGCGCTATGTGAATTGCACACAGCCTTGTCTAGGATTTGAACTCAGATCGACGAATCCATTTCCTACGACTCTAACCATTATGCCTCGCGCCTCCATATTTACATGATATATATATATATATATATATATATATATATATATATATATATATATATATATATATATATATATATATATATATATATATATATATATATATATATATATATATATATATATATATATATATATATATATATATATATATATATATATATATATATATATATATATATATATATATATATATATATATATATATATATATCTATCAAATATATATGTTCTATCAAATGGTATGTAAATGTCAATGCTAATGTAGATGAAAAATCATATAAAATATAATGCAAGCTGATTTTAACGCAAATATTTAGATATTTTTCTAAGATTATTTTGATCTTGTAAAATGCCAGACACAAGTGTAGAATCAACAAGATTCACCTGTCCCCAAATCATTAATCTATTCTTCAATATCTACTCTCACGCGTATTCATCGTGATTAAGTCAATTCACCCAACTGATCAACACTCGTGACACCTGTATGGCTCAAATCAATATTATTTTTGGTCTGAAACTCATACGCCTTAGGAGGCGCTTGCGTAACGGTTATCGCTGTATGACATGGAATCTACGGTACAAGTTCAAATCCGGGACGAAATGGTTTGCATTTCAACTCACACTAATGGTCTTGGGACATGAGTATATCTACTGTTCTCTTAGCTATGGGTAAATATTAGGGCAGACTGGGTTCGCTAGCTAGTAATGCAACCAGTCTAGGAGATTTAAAAAAATATGAAAACCAACTTTAGTCGGCATAAAAATTGACCCTTGTTTTACATTCTGTAAGTAGCGGAGGTAAATATATATAATTGACCCATAGCTTCTAGGAGAACATATATGTGCATAACTTTCCCAAATACATTAGCGCGAAGTGAAATGCAAATAGCCCTGTTCAAAATGTCAACTCGAATCTATTTTCGTCTCTATTTGTTCTAATGACCATTGAAATGACTTTAATACATCTCTACTCTCCCCAGGTTTCGGTAATTAGTAGGGCAAACTGGACTCTCAAACGTTGGTAAGAGCAACCAGTCTTTGTGAAGAAAAGCACTAAATTAAATCAAGCAGTGCTCTGCTTAAAAATAACATCGTGTCACATTCTGGTCTTTTAGCTCATACAGAGTGACGATTCTACAACTGCTATAAAAAAGACAGAAATCTAGATAAGCTGATAAAATATTTCATGAGAATATTAGTTTAAATAAAATCTAAAACATTCTGGAACAAAGGTTATTAAATGCGCGATGGTTTTAGGAGGCGCTAAAGGTTATTATATGGCGTGAAATTGACAGGAGTTTTCTGTCAACTTTGTATGGCAACTGCTCTAGGAGAAGAAACATTTTGAATTCAAACCTGTTGATTCCGGGAGAGGGATCTGTTCCGCCAGGCTATTCCTGTCCAAGGCACGCTACATGAATAGCGCCCCCATGATCAAAACCAGGTTACGAGACCACTGAGAAAATGTATTGATATGTAGAAGTTATTTTCGTTCGAACTGGGAAATTTGAGATGAACGATCTTTAAAAATGTATCTGAAAGGTATTTGAAGACAGTGAATATATCTTTAAAATGTCCATGCTAATTAAAACGAGAAACTCAGAGATAACGTAATTGATATTTTAGCGACAAATAAAAAATAATGAAATTATAATAGAATTGTAATAAGTTTAGTTAACCTTTTAAAAGTTTTATTTGAAAAAGATAAAAGCCTCTCAGTGAAGCTGAGAATGCATTCATTGTATTCCCTGCATAGGAGGTTAAGACCCCATCAAAAAGAGGTTTCATGGGTATGTCACTAAATTCTATCTGATGAGACTCAAGTTCTGGAGACCCGGAGAATGTGGATTATCCCTTAATTGCCATAACTCCTAATTCATCTCTGACGTGGGGTGGTAGGATCACATTTATGAGGTCAAATAGATCAGTTTGAAAATAATTCTTATTCGAAAGGACTGTGAGCAAAAACTACTGAGAAATAACTACACGAGAAACGTGAATTCGTGAACGTAAGATTAACACAAATCTCTCTGTATGAGTTATCCCTAGACTTTTTGACATGCCGTTAAAATCGAACAATAAATTAATCCGCTGTTTATAATAAAGTCTCGATCTATTTTTGAATTCGCTAAGCTTTGCTTTATTTAGCACACTTATCTCAGATTTCTTATTATTCCTTCTTCATCGTGGAAATCTTTTGTGGTCACATTCATAAGTACCCACACCTTCAAACTTTCGTTTTACAATTATTATTGGCTATAATATATACTTACTAACCACTGCACACGAGTAGGATGCGATACATAGTAAATTGCTTTAAGCGGAGTTTAACAGGTTTGAATTCAGTTTTAATTTTCCTAGACGGATTGTAGTACCAAGATTAAAGAGTCTAGTTTGCCTTACTATTTAACCATACCTGGCGAGAGAATTGATGGATACATATCTTTCCCAAGGATGTTAGCCCTATGTCAAATGCATAAGCTTCGTCCAGGATTTGAACTCTGGTGGCCAAATATATTTCCTACGAAGACGATAACCAGCATTTGCTATTATACGAGGGTAATCCCAGAGGTCAGGTCTCCAGAATATTTAGAAATAACGAAACGTTTATTGTTCACTGTCAATGATGTTTACATCATTTTAATGATTGAATACGTATCTATTTTCCTACATGATCGCCATTTTGGTCGATGCGTTTTTGAAGAGCTGTGGCAGTTTTGCATATCATACCATATCTTTGAGGAAACATTGAACCTCGCTGTCGTTGCAAACTTCCTAGACTACATGCGGTGTTTTGACATCCATACACCACTGGCTATTCACATCCATTATTGGTGATTCATTTCAATCTGTTTAATAAATTTCGCGTTCTAAAAACAAATATCTGCGCAACTCTCATTATTAGGGGAGTGTCAATCGGTAGCTCTATCAGAAATGAAAGCTAAGATTGAACTTGGCAGTGAGGTACGTTTCTCAGGGTCAGGCACAGGCGCACGCGCAACAGATATAATAATAGCAGTATGAATAGTTTCCCTTGCATCCCCAGCTTTTTGGAAACATTACTATTGGTATTACCCTCGTATATATTATGATTATTTTAAAATACATTTTTAATTTGATAATTATCATTTTTTCGAACAAATTGCAAAATGTTTGTATATACAAACATAATGGTCGGCTTCCTCATGGATACAAATCTGGTTAAAAACTATCTCATTTTGAATTAGTTTGTTAATTAATGTTTAGGTGCGTGACTCAAACTTTTCATTAAAAAAAATGTCGGCGCGTTAATAAAAAAACACGCTAATCGGAACCACGTTAATCATGTGTTTCCTGAATTTGTCTTTTTTCACAGTTAAATAATGTCTTATTCCGTTAGTGGAGAGCCTGACTAGTTATGTCTATTTTGCCAACGACTCACGCAAGTTAAACAGCGAAGAGAAACTGGAAAGATAAAAAAAAAAAATTAAGTATATTTCTGCTTTGAAAAAAAAAATGAACAACGAAAATATACATATGTTCTTTCTTGTTATGGGTACAGCGTCGAAACATAACACGTCAAAAACGCGTTGTTATTCCTTGAAGAGAAAAATCACCATCTTTATCATGTGACCAACCTGTCGATAACGGCATTTCGTTGACGTCATAAGCATGAAAAATGAAAATAATAAAAAATTGTTCGAGAAAAATCTGTCATGAGAAATGATACCTAATTTTTTATCATTTGTACACTGTATTTTTTTTCTTGTCCTCAGTCACATCCTTTGTTTAGATACCCGCATGTCATATATATATATATATATATATATAGATAGATAGATATAGATATAGATATAGATATAGGAAAACACACAATGATGTTAAAATGAAAATATTTATACCATAATCCTAGCTAATATTGAACAATATTTCGATTTATATAAATCATCTTCAAAGCTTGTTTTTAATCCGGACTCATCGTGAGAGAAGCAGAAAATAATTTAAATTCAAAACGAAAAACATTGCTGTTCCATAAAGCGTGCAAGTCATGCGAGCGTTTCGTCATTAGCACATCCGCTACGCGTTTCTAAGCCAACGGCATAATTGTATATCTTTAGTATAACAGTTTTTGAAAGAAGAAGACATATTTCAAATTCAAAAATAGACAAATTCTCTTTTTCAATATATATATATATATATATATATATATATAAGTTTCGAATTTATATATGCATATATATTATATATATATATATATATATGTGTGTGTGTGTGTGTGTGTGTGTGTGTGTGTGTAGAATTGCCTATAAATGTGTACAAACCAAAAATACTTCATACAAAGTTGACTTTCTTACCAACCATATATACATGATTTAATTAATTCTATTAAAAAATTATACAAGCAAAATGGGTATTCTTAGGTATTCTTTATTGCCCAAAGAATGCTGCGTGTGTTCCTGAAAAAGACGTAGGAACAACACCCCACAAGAAGACAGCTGTACGCCCACCTGCCACATATCACTCAAACCATCGGTGTAAGAAGGACAAGACACACAGGACACTGCTGGAGAAGCAAGGACGAACTCATAACTCATGGTCCACTGGTTCAATCTCTAGTGGCGGAGATTGTGGTATGCACTGTTGATGAGACCAAAGGAGGTCGAAACAGCTGTCCAGTGCTCCGGATGTCACAAATGGTGTTTGCCGAGTTGTGTGGTCGTAGTAATATGATTAAATTATCAATTATATATATATATATATATATATATATATATATATATATATATATAGCACAAACACGCACTTGTGCGTGTGCATATATATATATATATATATATATATATATATATATATATATATATATATATATATGCGTGTGCATATATATTATACATATATATATATATGCACACGCAAAAGTGCGTGTTTGTGTTTCGCTGCATTACAATGTCTTTTCCTTTAGTCAAAGCAAAGTCGTAAAATATATTTTTTCTTTGTCCTCAAATAGAATCATTGAGATTAATTTTCAGTTGAAGAAGCAAGAAAACAAAAACTTACACAGCCGTAGATATCGTGAGTATTGTGATTGTGGTTCTTTTACAATTCTTTGTTTAACCAAAAATTCTTCAAACGGTATATAGTCTGTCGAAGCCGGTGGGTAATTCAAATCATCCAGAAAAAAAGTAAAATTTTCACCCACCCTCTTGAATTTTTCTGGAATTGTGTACAGTTGTGGATTGTGTTAAAGTTAGACACTCCCTAAAATTTGAGTTTCTAATTCCAAGAACGTCTGGAGTTATATCGTTTTTTACCTCTTCAAATTTGAGGGTGGTTGCAAAAAATGGCGACTTTTTGTAATTTATGTAGTTATTTACTAAGCTTCGCTTAGATATGGCACAAGGCCGAAAGTAAGGGGCACCCAGTGTAATTTATATATGTCTGTAAAATAAGTTCTGGAGCTTCCCTACTCCTACAAATTGGTTTATAAAAACACTCTTGTCCGAGGAATCCAAAAATGCTATCAACACAGTCGTAAATTTCACCATTTTTATATTATTGAATATTTCTGCTTTTTTCATAGTAAGATCAATATCCCAATGTAGCACTGCATCAATGACACATTTTCTTATTATTATTTCACATATATTGAACATTATTTGTACCAAAAAGATAGTTTGTTTTTTGCTTAGAACCGAAGCTACAACATCAGTTAAAATTTTGCATATCAGATAGATGAAAACATTAAAATCATTTTGTAAGATTTCTAAGAATGGAAACGTTTGACTTAATTAAAATGTATAAAGAGTCAAGCGGTTATTCGCTTGACAGCTTTCAAACGCTCAAATCTCTCTCTCTCTCTCTCTCTCTCTCTCTCTCTCTCTCTCTCTCTCTCTCTCTCTCTCTCTCTCTCTCACTGAGAAATTAACTTATATAACGAAGAGGCAATCAAGATATAGGCAGGGAGGGGGAAGTGATAGGCAGAATATAAAGTAAGAGACGGGTCTTTTGATTGCAATTTACGACTAATAATAATAATAATAATAATAATAATAAATATGGGAAGGTGATCCACTGGGAATTATGCAAAAAAATAAATTTTGACCACACAACAAAATGGTATATGCATAAACCAGATCTGTTCTTGAGAACGAAACACATAAAATTCTCTGGGACTTTGAAATAAAAACGGATCACCTTATCCCAACAAGAAGACAAGACCTAGGGTTGATAAACAAAAAAGGAAGAACTTTTCAACTGGTGGATTTTGCAGTGTCAGCAGATCACAGGGTGAAGCTAAAGGAAAATGAAAAAATGGACAAATATCTGGACCTTGCCAGAGAACTGAAAAAGTTATGGAACATGAAAGTGAAAGTGATACCAATTGTGGTTGGTGCACGTGGAACAGTCCAAAAAGGATTAGAAAAGGGTTTGGAAAGTTTGGATATCAGAGGACGGAGTGAAACCATTCAGAACACTGCACTGCTGCAATCTGCCAGAATACTCAGAAGAGTCCTGGAGACCTAAGGAGACTTGCTGTCACTCAGACTCCAGTGAAAGACTATCAGCTAATGCTGATGTGAAAACTCAAAAGGAGTAAATAATAATAATAATAATAATAATAATAATAATAATAATATTGATGATGATAATATATATATATATATGTGTGTGTGTGTGTGTGTGTGTGTGTGTACAGGAAATGTAACGACTAAAAACGATTTGTTGAATTATGTAGAAAGAGATACCTAATGAAAAACAGCATGTCAATCAACAAAGAATATTAAGCGTGTAATGAATGTAAAATCTCAGCTTTGCGGTACATATGTGAAACATGGAAATTAATATAATCTCTTGAAAACAAAAATGTATGTCAGCAGCATTTCCTATTCATACCCAGGAGATGCCACTGAAAGAAAATCAAGGAAATTAAGGCGTGTAATGAATTCCTATAAAAACTTGAAATCGGCGAGGTGATTCCAGGAAACTGAAGAAACATATCCCGAAACATGAGGAATCCAAAGTAACTTTGCAAATAAACTTAAAATTGATTACTTCTGAATTCATGAGTGAAAAATAGGAAATGTAAGGATAATTCGTTGATATTTGAAAAAAGAAATATTTGTCGATACTCAGTGTTTTGATTTATATGAAATAAAACTATATATATATATATATATATATATATATATATTATATATATATATATATATATATATATCCACTTGCGCTCGGTCCTACCACCCAGCTATGTTTTCAGTCCTTTGCAGTTCCAACAGCGAGCTACAACTACAGATTCTTGAGTCCCTGTTTATCTCCCGCACTCAACCTTTCCTGTGCGTTCAGAAGCAGTTCCATCAGTTACTCCTATTTGGCACCTCAAGCCTAAATTTATCTAACGGGGGGACTCGTAATTTTCGACCCCCTCCCCCACCTAATGATTTGTAAGTTTCTTAGTATTACGAATTCTTTGTCCTATTGAGAAAAAATCCTTTTCTCATTGCTTTCTGACTATTCCATCGTCTACAACAAAACAAAACAAAACCACAATTCCATCTTTCAATGAATTTTTCTCTGAGGAGCATTGAACAAAAAAAAAGATAAAATCATTTTAGATTTTAAATCTAACTAGGGTACCCTTACTTTTCTTTTTAAGAAAAAAAAAAATTTACAACATGCATATGCTTTTACGCGTCCTTTTTAAATTCAGTACTGCCAATAAACTATTAATATATATATATATAAAACCGACCTTGAGTTGCATCCTGTTCGTGTGGAGGGGTTGGCAAATATTTATATCTTATTAAGATTACCACTACGCACACACACACACACACACACACACACACACATACATATATATATATATATATATATATATATATATATATTATATATATATAGTTAAATAATGCAAGTTTAGTCCTTTGTTTTTTCGTATTGCCGGATCATTTTTGTAATATCTGGAGAAAATTGGCTGATGTATTTGCCATATGTCATATACCAAGTACTTTCTGCCCTATCGTGGACCCTTTTCAAGGTATTTTGAAACCGTACAACAATGGGCTATTCCATTTTCCATTTATACAGGTTGTGTTTATTATTGTTGTTGTTATTATTATTAGTGTTATTATTATTATTGTCATTATTATTACTACTTTTGCTATTATAATTTTATAGTAATTATAGGCATTTTAGAATTTTGGTGCTATTATCAAAGTTTATTTTGTTTAGTTTTGGATTTTTGTGTCTAATATGCAGTGCTTCTAAGATTTTTAATCGTTGTTTACATGATTGTGTTTCTATAATGGTAGTGTATTTTCCGGAATTTATTATTGGGACAAGAGTGTGATTTTAGATGTTGGGTTATTGAGGTATTATCTGTAAGGTGCATTGAAAGGGTAGTTGTGGTTACACCAATGTATATATTTTTAGTAGAGATACATTCTCCTAATACATCAGCCAATTTTCGCCAGATATTACAAAAATAATCCGTCAATACGAAAAAACAAAGGACAAAACTTGCAGACAGAAAATGGCTGCATTATTTAACTATATGCCTACGAGAAAAAATGCTACCTAAATACACACCACACACACACACACACACACACACACACACACACATATATATATATATATATATATATATATATATATATATATATATATATATATATATATATATATGTGTGTGTGTGTGTGTGTGTGTGTGTGTGTGTGTGTGTGTGTAATGGTAATCTTAATTGTCCAATTGGACACATGGCCGAGTGGATTAGGCTGTTAGGTTAAGACAAGTTCTAAGTGACATTTATCTCTTGTTCCCGAGTTCAATCCTGAGTGAAAGCAGTTATAAAAATAATTAATTAACACAACTCCTACCCAAGCTATGGTTAGCGGAATGAGAACAGGATATCCCCGTGGAATAAATAAGGGTTAGGTTCAAAGTTCCGTGATGGCTCCCGAATACGACAAGAAAGTTCCCGAGTTCGAAAAGAAGGTTCCCGAGTCCGAGAAGGTTCCCGAGTCCGACAAGAAATACCTGAAGAAGGCCGGAGGGTATATCGGCCGAAACGTTGTACAAATAACAATGAAGACAGGGACAATAGTCCGAATAACGCAAATAATACTAATCTTCAAGCCTCATCTCAAACATTCAGAGAAATAATCTTAATAAGATATAAATATTTCCCAACCCCTCCACACGAACAGGATGCAACTCAAGGTCGGTTTTTATGCAGAGTTTTGGATTTAGAGTTTTCTGGGTGAAGACGACTAATAGTGCGACCGCGTGTGTTGGTAAACAAAAAAAAACCCCGAAGGACTTTATGTGTGCGCTCGAACGAAGAAACGAACGCGTCGCCCCTTATATAACTTGTATAAGTTTTAATAGTGCGTGCATCGTAGTGAAGACTCCCGCCATTAGACCTGTTCAAAAATCAACTTTTTCCTTTTTTCATACCCTCGTCTCAGCTTCCCATGCTTTTTGACCTGGAAAAGCCGAAAATCACAACCATTTTGAGGTAAAATGTCAGGAACCTTTGCCTGAAGTGTCCTTCTGACATGGACAATAGACTTTTCTGCCTCTTGAAAATAATATTTAGGGTCTTTACCACACATTTTCTGATGTCAAGATTGTAATATTTATGAAATTTTAATATTTTTCAGAATATGATGTGTCTTTTTTTTCTTGAATGTTTACTCGGATTATTTTTACAGAAGGAGTATTACAAATGCTTCAATTTGATACCCAGTTTGTTGTTCTATTCCAATTGTAACAAAAGTTACAGGTGAAAAACTGTCTGGCAGAAGGCAAAATTTGGCACTTTTCTAATATCGCGGGCTTAATATCTTGAGGTCCAATGAGGCAAAGGTTCCTGACATTTTACCTCAAAATGGTTGTGATTTTCGGCTTTTCCAGGTCAAAAAGCATGGGAAACCGTGCAGGAGGATATAAAAAAAGGAAAAAGTGGATTTTTGAACAGGTCTATCCCGCCATGTATCAGAATTTTCACATATGCATCGTCTATGGCTTCGAATCATTGGTTAAACATCTTGGGACGTGAATATTCCATAACCCATCGAATTCAATCTTTGCCGAGTAACCCAAAAGTAATGACCTTGTGTCAAACAAACCTGAATGTATATCAAGTTACATCACCTATCACGTTTTTCCTGATAGATGTGGCCAAACGTGACTGTTAAAATTATTTTTCTTTTTTTTTTTTCTTCTTTTTTAAATTCACGTTTGTTATTTACAAATTCCGTGTTTACTCCCATAAGCAAAACAGACAGTGTGATGTCAACATCCATTAAGCCAGAGGTTTTTTTATCTCAAGGATTTCAAAACAGGTTTTCTACATGATACGCAAAAGTGATTGTTATCATTTGATTTGGTTTGGTTTGTTTTGTTTTACGGCATATCAACCTCAGTGGGTCATTTAATGCCGATAAAGTTTTGAAATAAATCAATTCTTAATGGATAATACAATTTTTTTATAAATACATTTTTTTATTTAACCCATAGATGGGACCCTAACAGGTACTACTACTCCGGGTCAGAGTGGACCAGGGAGCAATGGTGATGAAGGGGTGCTCCACATTCCCAAAACCTCCAAAACTGGAACCTCACCATCAGATAGAGTTTAACATCATTACCAGGACATGTAGACCCTCAGCCACCGCCTTCTAGCACCCATATGATAAAAAGGGGTTGGTGCTTGCCATAAGGACAATAGGGTTTGGAAAATCATATAGGTGCTAGGGATTGACGTGGCCAGCCGATTGATCGGAGGGGGCCTCTCCGACCGCCCGTCTAGCCAAAGATAGGGCCAAAGTGGTGTATTGCAAGTTATGAACTGCTCATCCACCTGGGTTCTATCCTTAAGCATCACGGGTCGCCACCCACGGCCAACAGGTGGTCCCATTGGGGGTCTTAACCCTCTGCAGAGGTGCAGTCGTGCATTCTAACGCCCCAGCCGACAGGGTGGTGTTATCATTTGAGTAAACGTAGATGCAACCTTCAGTAATGTGTAAACTTTATTGAGCAAATCTATCTAATTCTTCATTAACTGTCATATTTATCTATCTATATCTTACTGTAACCCCCATCCAACTAATCTCCCTCCAACTATGGGTAAATAGTAGGGCAGACTAACATCTAACCTTCGTATCACAACCGGTTTACAAGAAGAAAACTCTAAATCCAAAACTCTGCATAAAAACTGACCTTGTGTTGCATCCTGTTTGTGTGGAGGGGTTGGGAAATATTTATATCTTATTAAGATTACCATTACGCACACACACATGCACACACACACACACACACACACACACACACATATATATATATATATATATATATATATATATAGAGAGAGAGAGAGATGTGTGTAGTAGGGCAGACTGGGCCCTTCAACCTTGGGTAGGTAACCAGTCTAGGAGAAGGATAACTCTGAATTCTAAATTCCTGAGGTCGGTCGTTGATTGGGTTTGTGGCAAACCTTGATGCACCAATTCTTTCCTATCGACTGTGCCAAAAAGTATGGATGGTCAAACACAAGCCTTCACCACTATAAAAAAAAATCAGTGTGGGTGTTCATTGGGTGTGTGAACTCTCATGCGTCGAAAATCAACGTGATGTGAGGTATCCAAAACTTGGTAGTAAGGGATGATTCTATACGTGATTTCTAAGACACAATGTATTATTATTGTATGATCCAGTATGTATAAATATAGCGAATCTTTAAATCACTACAGAGAGCTCAATGTAGAATAAAAAATAAAAAATTTTAAATAAAAAAATTTTGAGGAGGAGGAAGATTATACATTGAGATAATTTTTCTGTTATGCAATTCAAATTATTAATGATTATCCATCTGATGAGATTTGATTTGGGGAGCTTTGTTAAATCAACTTAGATTTATAAAGGCCCCAATTTTGGGCGAAATAAATTTATTATGGAATAACGGTGTTGAGTTTTTCCTTTCTTTCAAGAATATATATATATATATATATATATATATATATTTGGGAGAATATGTGCTTAATTGAATTCGTACCTAATTTTGAAAGTTAATTAATTAATAATTAATTAATTAGGCGGGCATACCTATTCAAATGTAAGGCTAAACAAATCGAGAAAAATCAATCTCTGTATGTTCATTTCGGCCTATTAGGCCTCATCAGCAGAGCTATAGATAGGAAGACCGCCTTTTGCGTGATTCGAACCCTGATTGTCAAGCTGACAGGCGAAGACCGTAACCCCTACACCAACCGGACTTTCCTAGATTTTTGGTTTTGTTTAGAAGTAGGTTATATTTCTCTTATAGTGACTTTTTCTACACGACAGTATGAGAAGTAAATACACAAACGATGTGTTTTGATATGGCTTTTTTAGCCGAAAATTTACTTCTCATATATATATATATATATATATATATATATATTATATATATATATAACTGTAGCCTCCCAAAATATAACATACCAAAGCGAGACTTTCATTTGAGCATTAAATGTACAATAATACTCACATGATGATTAAATATTTTGCTGAAACACAGTTACATGTCCTCAAACACCGGGACACGTGACATAACGGTAATCATTTTGGGAAATAGAATCGGCCACCCGAATCCTAATTATGGACGAAGGCATTTACGGTTCACTATCACGCTAATAGATTCATTTTTCTCCCCTCAGTTATGAGCTATGAATCTACCCAAGTAAAAATGTAAAATAGATTGGGCACTTTAATTTTGTTAGTACAATCATTTTCGGTTTGGTTTGCTTTGGTTTGTTTTACGGCATATCAACCTAAGTGGGTCATTTAATGCCGACAAAGTTTTGAAATAAATTTATTCTTAATGGATACAAATTTTGTTTATCAATTCATGTTTTTCTACTTAACCCATAGATGGAACCCTAACAGGTACTACCACTCCGGGTCAGAGTGGACCAGGGAGCAATGGTGAGGAAGGGGTGCTCCACATTCCCCAAACCTCCAAAACTGGAAACTCACCATCAGAGAGAGTTTAACGTCATTCCCAGGACATGTAGACCCTCAGTCACCGCCTTCTAGTACCCATATGATAAAAGTGGTTGGGGATTGCCATAAGGGGAATAGGGTTAGGAAAATCATATAGGTGCTAGGGCTTGACGTGACCAGCCGATTGATTGGAGGGGGCCTCTCCAACCGCCGTCAAGCCAAAGTGGAGTATTGCAAGTCATGAACTGCTCACCCATCTGATTTTATGCTTAAGCATCATTGGTCGCCACCCACGGCCAACAGGTGGCCCGATGGGGGGAGTCTTACCCCTCTGCAGAGGTGCAGTCGGTGCATTCTAACGCCCTAGCCGACAGGGTGGATCATTTTCGGAGAAGGAAACTTTCTGAATTCAAAACCTGAGGAGTGTTTTCAGAAAAGTATATGTCATGAGCGTATAGAAGCTATTATTAGTTCGTTCTACTAATCATATAACCACTAAAAGTAAATTATCCGTGTAAGTAGTCCAATTGTCCACACCAATAATTTAAAGATATGATTCTCATACGTGGAACTCCACTTGAGAGTCAACTGTGTAAATATATATTATATATAAGAGGTTTCAAAAAAGTATGGGGATTTTTTGTACTTTTTGGCACACCTTGTATTCCGAAGAAAATAACGTTCCAATCATTGTTCATTTATATTTTTGTAAATACAACTTAAAACTCGACTTTTATGACATATCTTGTATTCTGAAAAAAAGTAACGTTCCATTCATTGTTCATTTCGGTCTTGGTAAATACAGCTTCAATCTCGATACTTTTATAACACACCTTGCATATATATATATATATATATATATAGATATATATAAGTGTGTGTGTATATGTGTGTTTGTATTTACTAACTTTCCTAGGGAAACACAAAAACATACACAAACACACAAATTAAACCCACACGGGCACACACACACACACCACACACACACACACATATATTATATATATATATATATATATATATATATATATATATATAACTGTACGCGCTGTGTGTAATAAATATGTACACCGCAATCAATTGTTTATACAATTTAATCTTCCAAATCAAAATATTAAAAATGGATTTCAGTAGAGAAGATATTGTAACCTAGATATATGAAATGAACTAGTCATATCAGAGCTTAGTCATTTAATGAAATTGCACAATTTTGATTAAAAACACATGCACTCTGTTTTATCTGAATTTTCGTAGAGACCAACGCTTCCTGCTGCTTGCTCATGCAACAGAAATTGGCGTCAACTGCTCGTTTGCAATAAGCACTAGACCAGATATGTCGTCTGAGTTTCTGCTTGGTTGGTTGTTTTTTTTTTTCTTCTTTTTTTTTCTTTTTTACGGCCTATCGACCCTTTCCGGGTCATTGTTAAGTTTTTAAATGCCATCCTTGCCCAGTTGAAAAGGGCTTAAGTAGTATGTCCTGAGTTATGGAATCCTTTGGTAAGTGGAATAAGTCCTATCCTGCGTAGTGTAAAGGTCCGAGTGATTTAATCCTATGTCGTCGTCCACGAAGGTTCAAGCATTATGGCCAGTATGCTCAGTTGCTTCAGTTTAGTATTGTCTCAGCGCAGCAGTACTACCAGTGATTGGCAAAGAGAGATCCACATGTTATCGCCGAGTCTATAAATAAGTGAGCATCTAGCTTATACCTTATATCAAAAAATCCAACAGTATTTTAATGCCGAATAAGTTATTTTGATAAAAAAAGACTCGGTTCCTTACAGTCCCTTCTTTTGCTTAATGTCGCCCAATTAAGTATTGAATAGGCTTGTTGCCTGCTTAACTTGGGGATCTAGTAAGCGATAGTTTCAGTGAGACTTGACCCCTAATATATAGTTTCTGTTTTGTGTTTAAAAAAAAAAATTTTTAGTGTGAAACCATTTTCTCCCATTATGGACTCTGTCTCATTGGCCAACCGATATTACCAATGGGTCGCGTGGTCTAATGGTTAGAGTAGTAGGGAATGGACTCGTCAACGCGAGTTCAATTCCGGGCGAAGCTGTTGGCATTTCACATGGCACTAATACCCTTCTGGGACAGTTATGAATCCAATTCTCTCTCCAGAAGGGCAGACTGGACTCTTTACGATGGCTAGTAACGCAGTCTAGGAGAAGGAAAACACTGAATTCAAACCTGTTAAACTCCGCTTAAGAAATTGACCTTGTGTTGCATCCTGCTCGTGCGGAGGGGTTGGTAAATAGATAGCAACCGATATTTACATTGATTATATTTAACGTAAGCCCACTATTACTGCTCTAGAAATTATTGAAAGCTAATTGGTCGCCCAGTTAAATATTGAATGGCTTACTGCTGGTTTAAACTCGGTGATCTAGCTGTGTAAGCGATAGTTCAGCGTATACTCTCTCTTTTTTTTTTTT
>CM042150.1:79934091-79967615 GCA_023376005.1 Doryteuthis pealeii
AAAACGAACAGGAAGATCAGATAACACCGGGACCGTGACAATAACGGTAATTCATTTTGGGAAATAGAATCGCCAACACGAATGCCTCATTATGGACGAATGCATTTACGGTTACTATTTAGCTAATGAAGTTCTATTTTTTCTTCTCCCCTGCAGTATGAATAATTGAGACTACCCAAGTAAAATCAGTAAACAATAGATTGGACAACGTTGTATGTTTGTTAGTGACGAATCATTTTCGGTTGGGTTTGCTTTGGTTTGTTTTCAACGGGCATTATCACCTGAAGTGGGCTCTTTAAATGCGACAAGTTTTTGCCAAAGTAATTTTATTCGTTATATATGGATACCAAATTTTGTTTATCAATACATGTGTTGTGTGTGCTTAGCTTCAGTACATAAGATGAACCTAATCAAGTAAAAACTAAGACCATCCGGGTCAGGGAGGTGGACCAGGAGAAGCCATGGTGAGGAACGGGGTGCTCACATCCCAACCCTCCAAAACTGGAACTAGACCATCAGAGAGAGTTGTACGTCATTCCGGAAGGTAACCACTTCAGTACACAAGTCGAGGCATCTAGTGTATGACATATGATTAAAAGTGGTTTGGGTATGCCATAAGGGAATAGGTTTAGGGAAAATCAATAGGGTGCTAGGCTTGAGTGACGAAGCGATTGATTGGAGGGGGCCTCTCAGCCGCCGTCTAGCCAAAGTGGAGTATTGCAAGTCATGAACTGCTCACAGACCATCCTTTTATGCTTAAAGCATCATTGAGTCGCCACCCTTCCCACGGCCACGGTGCGCCGATTGGGGGGAGTCTTACCCCTCTGCAAGAGGTGCAGTCGGTGCATTCTAACGCCTAGCCGACAGGGTGGATCATTTTCGGAGAGGAAACTTTCTGAATTCAAAACCTGAGGATGTTTTCAGAAAAAAAGTAATGTCATGAGCGTATAGAAGCATTATTAGTTGTTCTAACTAATCATATAACCACTAAAAGTAAATTATCCGTGTAAGTAGTCCAATTGTCCACACCAATAATTTAAAGATATGATTCTCATACTGGAACTCACTTGAGAGTCAACTGTGTAAATATATGATTATATAGTAGAGGTTTCAAAAAAGTATGGGGATTTTTTGTACTTTTTGGCACACCTTGTATTCCGAAAGAAAATAAACGTTCCAATCATTGTTCATTTATAATCTTTGTAAATACAGCTTAAACTCGAGCACTTTTATGACATATCTTGTATTCTGAAAAAAAGTAACGTTCCATTCATTGTTCATTTCGGTCTTGGTAAATACAGCTTCAATCTCGATACTTTTATAACACACCTTGCATATTATATATTATATATATATATATAGTATAGTGTGTGTGTGATATGTGTGTTTGTATTTACTAAATTTCTAGGGAAACACAAAAACATACACAAAACACAAATTAAACCCCACACGGGCACACACACACACACACACACACCACACACATATATATATATATATATAATATATTATATATATAATATATAAACTGTAGCGTGTGTGTAATAAATATTACACCCGCAATCAATTGTTTTATACAATTTAATCTTCCAAATCAAATATTAAAAATGGATTTCAGTAGAGAAGATATTGTAACCTAGATATATGAAATGAACTCAGTCATATCAGAGCTTAGTCATTTAATGAAATTGCACAATTTTGATTAAAAACACATGCACTCTGTTTTATCTGAATTTCGTAGAGCCAACGCTTTGCTGCGCTTGCTCATGCAACAGAAATTGGCGTCAACTGCTCGTTTTGTAATACACTAGACCCAGATATGTCGTTGAGTTCTGCTTGGTTTGGTTGTTTTTTTTCTTCTTTTTTTTTCTTTTTTACGGCTATCGACCCTTTCCGGGTCATTGTTAGTTTTTTAAATGCCATCCTTGCCAGTTGAAAAGGGCTTAAAGTAAGTATCCTGAGTTATGGAATCCTTTGGTAAGTGAATAAGTCCTATCCTGCGTAGTGTTAAAGGTCCAGTGATTTAATCCTATGTCCGTCGTCCACGAAGGTCAAAGCAATTATGGCCAGTATGCTCAGTATGCTCAGTTTAAGTATTGTCTCAGCAGCAGAGTACTACTAGTGATTGGCAAAGAGAGATCACATGGTTATCGCCGAGTCTATAAATAAAAGTGAGCATCTAGCTATACCTTATATACAAAAATTCCAACAGTCATTTAATGCCGAATCAAGTTATTTTGATAAACAAAAGACTCGGGTTCCTTACAGTCCCTTCTGTTGCTTAAGTGGTCGCCCAATTAAGTATTGAATAGGCTTGTTGCTGCTTAACTTGGGATCTCGTGGTAAGCGATAGTTTCAGTGAGACTTGACCCTAATATATAGTTTCTTTTTTGTGTTTAAAAAAAAAATTTTTAGTGTGAAACCATTTTCTCCCATTATGGACTCTGTCTCATTGGCCAACCGAATATTACCAATGGAGTCGCGTGGTCTAATGGTTAGAGTAGTAGGGAATGGACTCGTCAACGCGAGTTCAATTCCTGGACGAAGCTGTTGGCATTTCACATGGCACTAATACCCTTGGGACAGTTATGAATCCAATTCTCTCTCCAGAAGGGCAGACTGGACTCTTTAACGATGGCTAGGTAACCAGTCTAGGAGAAGGAAAACACTGAATTCAAACCTGTTAAACTCCGCTTAAGAAATTGACCTTGTGTTGCATCCTGCTCGTGCGGAGGGGTTGGTAAATAGATAGCAACGATGTTACATGATATATTTAACTGTAAGCCCACTATACTGCTCTAGAAATATTGAAAGCCTAAGTGGTCGCCCAGTTAAATATTGAATAGGCTTACTGCTGTTTAACTTCGGTGATCTAGTGGTAAGCGATAGTTTCAGCGTGATATGACCGTGATATATAGTTTCTTCATTTTTCGTTCTTGTTTTTTTTTTTTCTCTTAGTGTGAAACCATTTTCTTTCATTATGGAGTTTTTCTCATTGGACAGTTTCCAATGGCCGAACATTACCAATGACGTTGCATGATATATTTAATTGTAAGCTCACTGTACTGCTCTAAAATATCGAATCAAATGAACATTACAATAAACAAACCCAGAAATAGTTTGAGAAGAAACACTTCAAACAGAGATTAAATCTCCAGACGAAAAGCTTTTCGTTAATCAAAAGACCACGATAAACTAATTTATACCTCGAGAAAATAGCATTACCCGATAAGCACATTCGTTTATAGTCGTAAAACGCAATCTGCTATAAGTTAGTTAAATTAAAATGTATGCTTCTACTCACCTTTGTTCACACGTTTACTTGGAATATTGATATTTGTATTTTTCATATATTAACGCGAAACTCACCTGTAATAGAAGAAAATATTTTTCAAATATGTAAATGTTTTCAGTGGAAAAATGTTGTTTATATAATTTGTTTAATACAGTTTCCATGCGAATTTTCCATCAATAGATGAAGAGATAGTTTTTAAAAGTGAGAAAACTGATCAAATTAGAATATGGGAATAAGTCGGTCTTATCTATTGGTTGTGGTAAAAGTAATTAAGCAATCGATAATATTACTCAATACAAAAAGAATTTTCATACTCTAATTAATTGGACGTTATTGAATTAAAATAACCTTTGTATAGGGATGTGTGTCACTCTGAAAAAAAAAACGAAAAGGTGTCATTAAGGGCATTGAAATAGATGACCAGCATTTTGAAACAGTGTTGTAACTGAATTATATTTTAATTAAAAAATATAGATAAAGACTGTCGAATATAATTATCGTTATTAGTTTTTTTCCACCAGTTTTAGCTGTTGGTATTTAACTGAGTCTGAGTGGCAACAAGTCTCCTCAGGTCTCCGGGACTTTCCTGACTATTCCAGCTGATTTCAACAATGCTGTTGTCAGGATGGTCTCAATTATTCCTGTGATTTCTATTTCATCTAGTCTTTTTTCCAACCTTTTGGGGACCGTTCCAAGTGCCCCAACTACTATTTGTATCACTTTACCCTCATATTCCACAGTTTTTTCAGTTCTCATACATGGTCTAGGTATTTTCTATCTGTTCGGTTTCTTTTACCTTCACCCTGTTCTGTTGGAACTGCTAAATCCACCAGTTGACAAGTTCTCATTGAGTTTTTCACACCCGCATTAGATGATATGGAGTATGAGTGACAACAATCGTCTCAGGTCTCCAGGACTCTTCTTGCAGCAATGCAGTAGTCTGGATAGTCTATGTATTTCCAGATTATTATGTATTATTATTATTATTTATTATATTATTATTTTATTATATTATTTCATCCCTTGTGAACATTTCACTGCCGTTTTGATATTTTCACTGGGCATAAGTGATAGCAATTTTCCTCAGATCACTAAGACTCTCTCAAGTGTTCGCAAATTTAGCAGTTCTGTCGTGTAATAATCTATTCTTCCTTTTATTTCCAATTCCCCTAGTATTTTTTCAGATTCTTGGAGACTGTTTCAAGTGCTCCACCTAGGATTGGTATCACTTTCACTTTCATGTTCCACACCTTTTGATTTATCTGGACAGGTTTAGGTATTTGCCCAAATTTTCGATTTCTTTTTTTCCCTTTGTGATCCGGTAGAATAATAATATCAATTAGATAACAAGTTCTTTTCTTTATGTTAATTAACACTATTACTATTATTCTGGTCGGGATTGGGTGACATATTTTCATTTCAAACTCGCAGACAATTTTGTCCCTGATTATCTATGTCAGATTCTGCTTATATATATACACCATTTTTCAGAATAGTCAACTATTTCTATATTATTTTAATCGTTATTTTCTAATATTATTCCTTGTGGAATTTTACTTTATTGCACAGTTCCCAGTGGATCTTCTTTCTTATCCGTCATGCTTACTCTTGTATTCGTTTATGCCAATTTGCTGCACGTTTATTATCATCATCATTATTATTATGGATTTTTTCCTATCAATTTTATCTGCAATTTTTTCTGAGTGACAGCAAGTATTCTTTTAACTATTCTTTTTATATTGTTTGAGTGGGAGTTGCTTTTTCGTGACAACCATCTGTGCCATTGCATTCACGAACAGCAATGGACAGATTCTACCAGAACCACCAAATTCATAATAAGATCCTAGTGAGATTCGAACATATGTTTACCTCCGGGATGTCTAGTTTTCCGTACCAGCTTATTTCCCGACTTCTAATAGAAAGGTTGCACCATCAACGTGATGAAGTCTAGTATACCCATAATTAGAAAAGATGGAACACCAAGAGAATAGGAAGAGCAGAGCAGACCTTTTGATTCTGGTCAGGGGCACAGGAACTCATGCGCAGGAGTATAAATCCCCTTGTTTTAATTGGCCATATGTCGTATAGCAAGTCATGTGAAAAGATTTTTTCAACTCACTGTGGCCAGTAGTATATATATATTTGTTTACGATATTTTTACTTAAATTTCTTTCATTATTATTATTATTTATTGAACATCTTATTATAATGGAGATTGTGGGTTTGTCTGTCTTTAACCGAAACTATATTACTATACAAGTCACAATTCCTTTAGTTATTTACATCATATTCTCCATGATTTTATTTTTATTTAAACCTCAATTATTAATAAAATTGTTTTACATTACTTACACTGTTGACCATATCTACATACTAGTAACATGCAATTGTATTTATATATACAACAAAATAGAGGTTTACAGTGTGAATGGGAAGGCTAATTTGCATATTGATCTTAAAAAATTGATTTTAATAAATATATGCTAGGTATTATTGATTTCTAATTGTTTGGTTTTATCTTATTGAATATGAGCAAAAATCTCTTCAATAAATCTTAAAAGAAATCCCTTAACAAGAAGTAACTGTAATATTATTCTTTACTTCCTATTTTAACTAAACAGTTTAATTAGGAAAATTTACCAATGAAAGACGGGAGTAACGGAAAATGATGGAAGAGTTAGTTTCAAAGTTGTTCTATTTTTCAATCATACCCTCTCTGTTCAAAATCTTTTTATCTATATTATTATTCAGTTTCATAAGCCTTTCTAATTTAATATGATATTTTATTATAAAATTTAACTAAAATACTTGCACCAGGAGGGTGCATATATTTGCTAGTAAAGTAAATGTACAAATCTTTACATGAAAATTAAAGTAAATACAAAATTATCATTCTTAATTTTGATGATAATTGGGAGTAGGCAAGTTATATTTGGAAATGTAACCATGTCAAGACGGAAACCACCGTTATTCTTTCTGTGTTTGTTGTTATTAGAAACCATCTATTAGATATGTTGATTCACAATCACTAAATGTGTGTGTGTATGTGTGTGTGTGTGTGTGTGTGTGTGTGTGTGTGTGTGTGAATAAAAGGAAGTGAAACCGACGATATGTAGTATAATAAAAAAATTGAAAAAACACAGGTTTAAATGAGTTAAGTGATGAGTTTATTGGCCGACGCTGCAGTGTTTCAATCTATTAATTAGATCATCTTCAGGACTTTTGTCGGTATGTGGAAGGTGATAAAACATTTTTATCTCAGAATACGGAGAAATGCGAGTAATAGTCCTTGTTTATCGGTCTGTTTAAAATTTGAAGTCTGAGAAAAAAGAACGTTGAAAAAATGAACGGTTTGAAATATGACGTCGAATATTCTTTTTTGCGGTGTGAGTATTAGAATGTGTAAGTTTATCATTATCGGCCAATAAACTCACCCCTTAACTCATTTAAACCTGTGTTTTTCAAAAAAAATGTATTTTACTACACATATATATATATACTATATATATATATATGTGTGTGTGTGTGTGTGTGTGTGTGTGTGTGTGTGTGTTGTTAAACTCTACTGACAATTCTTGTTGGACGAGTTTCGTTCGATAAACTTTGAAACCAGTCAACATGCCTATAATTTCTCGTCAAATCCTCCTTCCACCATTCCCCTTACATTCTTATAAACTTGTGAGCCCCCTACCTACAAATTTCTACTGCCACTGTTTGTTTAAACGGAACTTGTGAGCCCGCCTACTACTAATTCGTACTGCTACCGCTTGTTTTAAAAGCGAGACAATAGAAACATTCCACCAGTTTCACACCCGATGATGGCACAACGACGTGCAGAAAGCGCTCGTGAAAAAACCTTTGGTGGATTGCTACACGAATTACCCAGATATTAAAAAGATGGCCAGACAGTTAGAAAGGATCGAACAAAAACTCGTCTGACAAGAATTGTCAGTAGAGTTTAACAAAACTTGTTTAAAAGAAAAAATGCAGACAAAATATACTCATATATATATATATGCTTAATTAAAGTCATACCTAATTTTGTTAATTAATCAATTATAACTAAATGAATTAGGCGTGCATATCGGTTTAAATGTAAAGCGTAAACAAATCGAGAAAAAGTCATCTCTGTATGTACATTTCAGCCCATTAGGCCTCATCAGCAGAGCTATAGACAGGGCAAGTTTGATTCGAACCCTACCTGTAGGGCTGACAGGCGGACATTCTAACCACTACACTAGCTGGCTTCCCCAGAATTTCTCGTTCATTTTTTAAAACTGGTATGTATATCGCACTTTTTGGGTGACTTATGGCAAACAGTTAAGTAGTCAAACAGTGTGTTTAAAATGGCGAAGGCCAACAATTTGTGGGAGAATACTTATATATATATATATATATATATATATATATATATATATCAAACGAGTGGGATGTGACACAAGGTCAATTTCTTAAGTGGAGTTTAATCAGTTTTAATTCAGATTTTCCTTCTGTTTAATCATAGGATGAGGGAGAATAATTGGGTTCATACCTTTCCCAAGGGTATTAGTTCTACGTAAAATATAAAAATACATTCATACATACGGGCTCTATCAATTATATTTAGCACTCTTTGCTATAAATATAGCAAACTATATCATCAATATTATATGTACTAGGTTTACCGCCCCCCACTCGACTGATAGTGGTGCGATTTAAACAGCAATACATTTTCATGAGATGAAGTTGCTAGCCCCACTCCCTAGTTTATTCAAATACCCGCTTTTTTTTCTCCCTCTGGCTGTATATAAGCAATAAACAAAGAACTTCTATTGTACTGTTGTTTACTGCCCCGTAACTTCTGCTCCATTGTATACCAACAATTAAACCAAGAACAAACAAAAACCGGACAAAGAGTATGTGAGAATATTGGAGAGGAAGGGAAAATGATAAAAAGAACGATAGAATTAAAAGAAAACTTCTATCGCCAAAGAAATGGATAGAACATTTGACAAAAGAAAGAAAGCAAATAAAGATAAAAAAAATATATTATATATATATATATATATATATATATATATATATATTATATATATATAAAGTTGACATATCGGAGGAAGCTGGAGGAGAACCAAAGAAGTGACAAAAAATAAAAACGAGAGAGAGAAATAGAGATAGTTTATACATAGACACACACAACACACACACATATATATATATATATATATATATATATATACGTGTGTGTGTGTGTGTGTGTGTGTGTGTGTGTGTGTGTGCATAATAGTGAGAAAGTTAGATAGAGAATGAGAGACTGGGGAAGGGATGGGATGACGAAGGAAACAATAAATAAAAAAAACATATGGATAAATATCTTTCGCTATTGTCTCAGTCTGTCTATAAAGCTGACAGAAAAAGGTTTGGGCATATCTCCAATTCAAAATGGCCGCCTTGCCCCCCCCTCTCTCTCTCTCTCTCTCTCTCTCTCTCTCTCTCTCTCTCTCTCTCTCTGACTATTCTCGTTCGACTGCCCTATCCATACATAGTTTTAATAGCCTGTGCAATGTGCCAACGGTCGCCATTTTGGGCACGCCGAGGTACAAAATATAAATGTCTAGAAGGTATTTGCTTGCCAAGTATCGATTGAACTCTTCGCATAATTTCAGGGCAGAGACTAAAAATTGTGTAACAAATGCCGTCCACCAAAGGGGGAAGTTGAAGCGATACTTTCATTCAATCATTTGGGTCTTATTGGTTTCAGAGAAACTTACTTTTATAGGTCTTTTCGAAAGAAATAAAATAAAATTCTCGAAAACACTTTACCTTTAAGTCTTATAAATATATAAAATAAATATAATATATATATATATATATATATATATATATATGTGTGTGTGTGTGTGTGTGTGTGTGTGTGTGTGTATGTATGTGTGTGTGTGTTTCTGTGTGTATATGTATATGTGTATGTATATATTTGTGTATGTATATATGTGTGTGTATTTACATATGTGTGTATATACAACATCTTTTATTTTCATCGTAACGGAGAGTGTTTTATTGTTTTTTCTTACTATCATTATATGGCGTTTAATTACAGGTATTGTTGTTATTGCGATTTTTTATGGTTGAGGGCGTTGATGTCAGTTTTACGGGCACATCGTATGTGGAGTGTTCAAGAAGTATCGAGATTGACGCTCTATTTACTAAGACAGGAACAAACAAACTGTGAAACGTTAATTTTCTTCAAAATAAACGAAAAATTATTTCAGCTAATTTCTTTTGGTTGAAGCACCTCTGGAGTGTTTCTATGCTATAGCAGTAACTATTTGAAGACGCACTTAGCGTAACGGTTACCGCCATAGAACACTATTGCCCTAATGGCAAGCCCCTAATCTTTTTTATCATATATGTGCTAGAAGGTTGTGGCTGAGGGTCTTAGTGTCCTTCGTATGATGTTAAACTCTGATGGTGAACTTCTAATCCTGGTCTTTTGGGGAATGTGGAGTACCCCATTATCACCATTTCTCCCACGTCCACTCTGACCCGGAGTGGTAGTATCTATTATGGTCCTATCAATAGATTAATAGAAAAACATTTAAGAAATGTTTTTAAAAAGTGAGTTTTAAAAAGTCAACAAGAATGAATGAAACGAAACGTCTTCGGCATAAAATGACCCAATGGGTTAACATGCCGTAAAAACCAACCAAGCAACCTACCGTTATAGAAAATAGAAGTGTCTGGTCGGGGTGAATTTTCAAGAAAAATGGTTATTTTCATTTAATGGAAATTCCCTTCCGAATTGAGTAAATAGTACGGTAGACCTGGTAAAATATCCAGTCTTGGAGAAGGAAAACTTTGAATTAAAACCAACTGTGACCCGCTAAAATTGATTTATTCTGTTGCATCCTGACCACACCCACCACACACACACACAATGAGTCTTTTGGAAGCCTTCTCTATTAATTAGGATTTCAGAAGTTTTGCAATGAGTAATTGGTCCTTACTGCAGGATGTTTGAATATAGAATCGGTGACCCGAGTCCAAATCCGGGATGAAGCTGTTGCGTTTTAATTTACGCTCATACATGAATCCATCTCTTCTTACTATATCTCAGTACTATGAAGCAGATAGTTGGACAGACTGATTAATGAGAACATCAGTCTAGGAGAAAGAAAACTATTAATTAAACAAGCTTTACTCTAAGAATTGACCCTGTCCACAGCAGAAAAGTTGGGTAAATATGGCAAAGTATGTATTTTAATGTCTCGCGTCAGGATTTTACATGTTACCATTGAAATTAATTTTCAGCGTAAATAAAACAACAAATAAATGTCTCATGAAGGTATGCTGATGAGTATGGAGGGAGCTTCACATGCACAATACTGATTCGTCAAAAGCATTTCATTAAAATTATCAACGTTGACTTTATACATTTTCCCAAATTAAGACAAAGTCTAGACGTCTAGATTGCACTTTATATTAATAGACATCATAATTTTAATACATAGTTGCTTAGCTGGGCAACTGTCTTCAATTATCTTTTTAAGTATTTAAGAAATATTTATAGATCCAGTCTTGATATGTTTTTAATCACACATTCTATAATTGTATATTGGTACTTTCAACATTTGGAACAACACCAGTACATAATAAAAGTACACATACGCATCCACACGCACACACACACACACAACATACACTATATATATATATATATATATGTGTGTGTGTGTGTGTGTGTGTGTTGTGTGTGTGTGTGCAAATAGCATACAACCATCTTTTAGACTTGTATTTAATTATTGTTAAGCGCATAATGTATTTCACAAGATTACAAAGTTTATAATACACACACACACACACACACACACACATATATATATATATATATTTATATATATATATATATATATATTATATATATAATATATATATATATATATATATATATACAATCAAAACAATCATTTATAAAAGGCATTAATAATATAAAGATATGAAGTTGCCATTCCAATTCTTTTAAATTTACAAACACACACACACATATATATATAATATATATATATATATATATGTATGTGTGTGTGTGTGTGTGTGTGTGTGTGTGTGTGAGTGAGTGTGTGTGTGTGCAAATAGCATACAACCGTCTTTTAGACAACTTGTATTTAATTATTGTTAAGCGCATAAACTATTTCTAAAACCTAAAAATATGCTAATTAAATTTCTATTCGAAATGTGTAAAACATGCTGGAAATCATTAATTCCTAACCTCTACGCACGTCCATTCCTGTTTTATTACTCTAGATTCTTGCATGAAATAAGTCTAAGAAATTAGCATGTATGCTTCTTTGAAAAGCGACATTTGTAACAAAACACGAATCTGTGGATGTTCCAATGAGGCTACGGCATGACGTAATCATTTAAAAATTATAAACACAGTTCTCTTTGAATACAGTGGTTGTACACTTCAAACGTGACAAAATGTTATCATTTTTATATCTCTTATGAGGCCTTTATGATCTTTATGAAATAACTTGTACAACAGTACCCCGACGACAAAGCCTAGATGATGCCAAATGCAACCCTGCAGTTGATTAACCCAAACAACAAAACGTAAATGTCTGTGCTTAGCATTGCACAAAATTGCTTCCGGTGATAAGGATCAGTAGAGCTACGTATATCTTGTTTGTTTACATCTTCGAGGATATATAGTGTTTGTTTTTTTTTTTTTTTTGGGGGGTAGAGGTTGAGCTCCGATGCGTGGTTATATACGTGACTAAATTACAGGACAACAAAACGAATACAATAGATAGATGAATAAGTAAATAAATAAATAATAATAATAATAATAATAATAATAATAATAATAATAATAATAATAATAATAATTGATCTGGAGCTTGCCAGAGAACTGAAAACGTTATGGAATATGAAAGTGAAAGTGAAAGTGATACCAATTGTGTTTGGTGCACTTGGAACAGTCCCAAAAGGATTAGAAAAGCGTTTGGAAAGTTTGGATATCAGAGGAAGGATTGAAACCATTCCGAACACTGCACTGCTGCAATCTGCCAGAATACTCAGAAGAGTCCTAGAGACCTGAGGAGACTTGCTGTCACTCAGACTCCAGTGAAAGACCATCAGCTAATACTGATGTGAAAACTCAAAAGGAGTAAATAATAATAATAATAATAATAATAATAATAATAATAATAATAATAATGAATTCACAAAAAAAAGAACTTGTCAACTGGTGGACTTTGCGGTTCCAGCAGATACAGGGGGAAAAGAAGGAAAACGAAGAGATTGACAAATTCCTGGACCTTGCCAGAGAATTGAAAAAAGGCTATGTGTCAAAGTGATACCAATTGTAGTGGGTGCACTTGGAACTGTCCAAAAATATTGGAAAATACTGGAGGATCTGGATATCAGAGGAGGAATTGAGACCACCAGACAACTGCATTGCTGCAATCGGCTAGAATACTCAGAAGAGCCTTGGAGACATGAAGAGACTTGTTGTCACTCAGAATCCAGTGAAATACTATCAGCTAACGCTGGTATAAAAGTTCATACTAATAATACGTACGATGTGTGAAGACGAAAAGAATGGTCAATCACATAAGCGAATGCAGCAAACTAGCACAGAGTACCCAACTAGGAACAATTAGGTGGCTAAAGGGATCTGGGAACTGGCAAGAAATTAAATTTTGTCTATACTACCAATGTTATATGCACAATGCAGAATCCGTCCTAGAAAATTAGACAAAATCCTCTGGGATTTTGATTTCAAACAGATCACGTAATTCCAGACAGAAGACGAGACCTAGTGTTGATTAACTAGAAGAATTTGTCATCTAGTGGATTTTGCCGTTCCGGTAGTCCACAGAGTAAAAATAAAAGAAGACGAATGAAATCGGATGCAAATACTTGGCCCTTGCTAGAGAACTAAGAAGAAATATGTGGAGGTGTAACAATTGTAGTTGGTAACCTTGGAACGATACCCAAGAGTTTCGGAAACAGACTGGGGCAATTGGAAATCAAAGGAATCATCTAGACACTTCCCGACAACAATATTGTTAGGATCGGCAAGAATACTAAGAAGTCCTGGAGACCTGAGCAACTTGCGCTAACTCCAGTGAAATACAACCAACTAACACATGCAAGGAGTGATATCTATTAATAATGGAGATTCGTTTCCGGTTTTTGTCTGTAACAAAAATTACGTCACTGCTTACATCACATTACCCAAAATCGTCATGACATAGAATAAAATTTATTCTACGATTTTGGCATGTTAAAATTTTGAGTGTATTTATTCAATAAATACACTCAAAATTTGAACATGCAACATTAGACAGTCTTCATTGGTTTTTTTTAAAACAAGTTTTAATAAATACATGACTGGTATTATATATCTATATATAGTTTGTTTTATTTTAATACATATTTAAAGTTTACATTTCAAATTGTTTTATTTTTTAATCCTTTAATAAATTTGATGATTTTACTTACTTAGTGTACAAACTCGCTGGCATGAATTTTTACCCACACCCCTCAGGCAATATGTTTCAAAAATCTATTTTTACATCGCCCTGAGGGTGTTTTTTATTTTGTACTAGTGAAAATTATAAATAGATAAAAGCAATAGAAAAATAATGAATTAAACATAACTGAGAAAATAATTTAAGATATCACAAAATTAATATAATATAGCCACAGAAATAACCATGTTCCGAAAATAATATATCAGTAGATGTAAACAAAACTAGTACAAACTAGACCACCTTTGACAGAATGCCTTACAAACTAAATTAAACGTCCTACCATGCCCCGTAGAACAGTATATAAAGAATGACCATCAAGATGAGAAACTGGCTATTATCAAGCACCGTTGACTCTGTTTCTACACTATTCAAACTTTGGTGTACGTATTCTCTATCAGCGATATTGACAACTCTTTCTTTATGAATATAACAAACTCTCTCTCTCTCTCTCTCTCTCTCTCTCTCTCTCTCTCTCTCTGCATATATATATATATATATATATATTATATATTATATATATTGATAATCAATCATATTACCATGACCAGACAACTCGGCACCATTTGCGACATCCGGAGCACTGGACAGCTGGTTCGACCTCCTTTGGTCTCATCAGGTCAAACAGCTATCCAGTGCTCCGGATGTCGCAAATGGTGTTTGCCGAGTTGTCTGGTCATGGTAATATGATTCAATTATCAATTATATATAATTCCTCTATGAAATTTATATATATATATATATATATATATATATATATATATATAGGGGGGAGTTGCGCGCTTATGTATGTAGTTAAACTCAGAAAATGAACATGAATATCACTAGAAATTGGTTATTGTTTACACAATCACCAGACACTATTATGTTTTGCAGAGTGTGTGTGATGCATAGAAAACACGAAATCTAGAACGAAATTACAATATCCGAAAAAATCTTTACTATTTTAGATTTGATATATATATATATAATGTGTGTTAAATATGCAGAAGAACCAGAGGTTAATGTGATAATTTTAAAAACAGCTGCGTGTCTCTAATCATGGTTACCTGATTATAGCACTCTGCTGAATAAAAGATCGGAATCTGTAGCTAAATGTCACCATTAAAAGAAATATAATTATTTTTTAATTTTTTTGTTGTTGATGCTGTATTGAGTGGTGTGATTTAATAAGATAGCCGCGTAATAGTGATGTGACTTAAATATTACATTGCCAAGATATATTTATAAAGCTGAATTCAGCTGAATTCAGCGGACTACAGTTGTGCCGATGCTAACTCATGTGAGGATTGGCCAAGTGAAACTCAAAATCGTGAGATTTTACTTTGTTTAATCTTATTTTAACGTTGAAATATCGCATTTTCTGTATAGGGCACTGTATCTTCCTGATTTGAAACAGATGTAGAGGTTAATTATATATATATATATATATATATATATATATACTGACCCACTGACCTAAGATCACTCAACTCTCCCCTCCTCCTTATCTTCTGCTGACATCAAACACACCAGAATTTTACCCCCTCCCTTAACCCACCCCTGTGCCCATCCACTCCCATCCTCTCCCCACTTCCTGTATACTACCCTCAGTTCATTCATGTCTGCCCCTAACCTACCTCCCCTCACTTCCGCTACTAACTCACCCCCTCACCAAATTCACATGTACTTGCACGAAATTTTGCTTTCAATAAAAATCATTTGACCGATGGTGTCCGTATGAATTCGGACGAAACGTTTCAACTCTTAGATTTGTTTGAGTTTTCATTTCTTGTACACCATCCTTCTACCTACCTCATATATATATATATATATATATATATATATATATATATATATATATAATTAGGAATTCGGCACCATTGCAACAGCTCAAAGCAACATTGTTTGCTTAGAGTAAAGTAAAATAAAAGTAAGTCGTCGGAGTGACCTAAAGTCGGTATCAGCCAGAGATCGAGTGAGTAAATCCTCTTTTCACTAGCGTTCCACCAAGGCGTCTCATGTGGTGCGCCACACGTACCATCAGCTCCTCATATTACAGCACAGATCCCTGCGCTATTCATACGCAGAGTTGGCGAGGGCCGGTATCGAACCAGGAACCAGTTACCAGGCGCACGCTCTACTGTAGGCATTGTTTATTGACAAAGTATTTAATAATTACAGTCTTTTAAATAAAATATCAAGAGATGTGATTTACTCCGCCATTTAGGGGAGTCCCCGTGGCGTATTGTTTAATATGCTGGACTCTGACGTCATAGTAACCCACCTCAAATTCGAGTAGCGCTATTTACGTTCACTTTCGAATTAATTCTCTTGAATATGATATGATTATCATAATACCTTCAGCTATGTGTTGAATAATAAAAGTAGTCTTCTTCTACAAGTTTATATGTAATTTGTTTTATTTTAATACATATTTAATGTTTACATTTCAAATTGTTTTATTTCTTAATCCTTTAATGTATTTGATGATTTTACTTACTTAGGGTACAAACTCGCTGACATTGAATTTTTGACTCCCACCCCTCAGGCAATATGTTTCAAAAATCTATTTTTACATCGCCCGCAGGGTGTTTTTATTTTGTACTAGTTTATATATTTTAAATATAATGTATCTTAAAAATGTGGTTTAGCTCAGTCGGTAGAATGTACTAAACCTCAGGTCATCATCAAGAAGAGTTTATTTAAAGATTGTTTATATTTTCGATATTAGGGTTAACGTTTACGTTAATGAAAATTCTGAAGATTCGACATTGAATAACCCACAAAGGCTAGTATGCCACTAAAAATAAAAACCAAACCATATTGCCTCTAAAGTTTATAAAAAAAAACTTAGAACATTAATAAGAAAAAATCAACAATTTCGATTTCAGAATTTAATGTTTTAATAATTTAATCATAAAGAATTTGTCAAAAGACAGGGAGACGCTGCCACACATTAAAATAAGTTTCTATTACGTTTGTTACCACACCTTTATAAACCTTGAAAAAAAAAGACAGACTTTAAATTCAATGTTAAGATGTCGTGACTGTTTTAATAGATTAAGACTCACATTTAGCTTTTCCGACGCCATCTTTATTAATGTTGTTCAATAGACTTCTCTTCAGATTTTTATATGCACAATCCTCGCACCCCACAAAATATACTATTGTAAGATGATAGAGAAAATATAAGTAAAAAAAAATATGTGGCTTTGATTCATGCGTTTTAATACCTATATCTGCTCTGTTCAAGACATCGTTCCCTCTCATTATAAGTGGTGCAATACAATAATATATATATATATTTATGTGTGTGTGTGTGTGTGTGTGTGTGTTTGTGTTTGTGTTTGTGTGTGTGTGTTTGGTAAGTTTCAAAATGAATTGGAAATGATTGAAAAATGAATTTCTCTTAAAGTGCATCTTTTTATGGCCAAAATTTCAATAAAAGGAACATTACCGAACGAAAGTGAGGCTGCGTTAATATGTTCGCCTTGTCTGCTTTCAAAGACATGCGCTGAATGTTGTTGACGGATCGACAGACAGGGAAATAATAAAAGTAGCGACATGTTTTTATGATTACTCAAACCTTTTCAAAGGAAATCTGAACAATAAATCGATGTTATTCAATAACTTTTTTTTTTCACTGGCACGATATCTATCGGCCCAGCAACTATTAAGTCCCTTTCTACGCCAGAAATATACACAACATCGCAAAACCATGAATCTTACATTTATTCTATTTTATTTTATTTATTAATTTTCACTATCTAAAGAAAATATATATTATCAAAATTTATTGCTTTTTTTTACTAGACTGACCCATTCTATAGCCATTAAAATAAACAGCGAAAAATGCAAAAGGGATTTAGCACGTCTTACCTGTATAATTCCTTAACAAATTGTCGTGTTCCCAGAAAAAAAAATCAATTATATAATTCTGGTGTATAGTGCGATGCCCTTATTTAGGCTAGATAATAATAACAGTCAGAAAGAATCCATCCGATCAATCGTCTGGTTACGTCTACTCCTAAGTCGTGTTCTGAAAAATGTGTAAGTTCCTTTGTACAAACTCTACTAAAACTCGCTTTTAATTTGTTGTAAAAGTAGTACTTGTCCTTTACTGAACACAAGTACTGGGATTACTGGCTTCTGGTAATCTCCTCATTATAGGAAAAAAACAGATACTGAGTATTTACAATTTTTGTATATATTTTAATCATTTTTGGAAGCCAGTCTGAGCTACGGATTTGCGGGTGTTCTGGCCAAATGACTTGACGAGAGAAAATGACTGCTCACTCTAACCCCAAGTAAATATTTACCCAACCCTCCACATAGACCTCATGCGACACAGGTTTACTCTTTAAGCTGGCTTGAATTCAGTTTTCTTTTCAAGAATTGCACATGTATGACTGTCATATTTGCTGGTCTGCGAACAAGTCCCATCCCTAGCATAGAGGTGTCGTATATATGCTCCCTCTCTGTACAGCCAAGTAATACGCAGATGTTTTTCGGTCATACGTGCAGTACCTCCCCAGCCGAACCCTGTTGGCTATCGGACTGTAGAATACGACGACTGCACCACTTCAGAGGGGGTAAGAATGCTTTTCGTATCAAGTGCATAACGTTAAACTGCATTGAGTGGTGAAGTTCTAATTCTAGAGCTTTGTGGAGTATGGAGTACCCCTTCATTGACATTACTTCCAGGTCATCTATGACCCAGTTAGTGTCACATCTATTGGTTAAATAGATCAAAAGAACAATTTAAAAATGAGTTTAAAAAGATGAGTTTTAAAAAAACTGAATACCCAACAAGAATGAATTAAACAGAAACGTCATCGGCAGAAAATCACCCAACAGTTTGCACGCTGTAAAATCCAACCAACCAACCAACCAACTACTTTCAACTACGCCAAACGATAATCGGAGTCACTTCCGGGTTACTCCACTACTAGCCTATTTCATCGACCTTCTATTATTACAGAAGTAATGATAAACTTAAATTATTTTTCTGAAACAGAAGGAAATAATACTTGAAAGACAATAAAAATTTCATGTACTTAACGTGGCATGGACTTTTGTTGCTAACGTTTTTGAGCTGTAAAATTTCTGAAATTGATAACTACTTAAAATTTATTAAAGGGGAGCCCCGTGGCGTAGTGGTTAACATAATGGACTGTTACATCGTAGTAACCTATTTCAAACTCCATTAGCACTATTACGTTTGATTTTGGACTAATGCCTCTGGCTACTGTATGAACTCCTTCCCTCCGCTATGGGTAAGTAGCAGCACTATGTGATAAGGATATGTCATTAAATAAATAAACCAAACCTTAAACGTTTCTGCCTGAAATTACGTATAAAGATAAATATTTTATTTTTATCATTACTATTTCTATTTAATGCATAGACACAAACTGTGCCGCCACATGACGCAATTTTTTCTACAGAACGTATATTGCTTCGACCTATGTTATTTTATTGAAAAGGAAAGCGTTTAAGCTATTCTATAATTTAAAAATAACCATTCCTAAATGTCAGAAGATATAGTTTCTTTTAAAAGATTTTTTAAAGAACGATTTCACATAAATGAAAGAACAAATAACAATGAAATAAATGAAAGAAAATAATGAAGTCTTATTAACAGTCGCAAACAAGTAAACAATTTTAAAAAATTAAGCTACAATGAGAACAAGTTGAAATTCAAGTTAGAATTTTAAATTACAAAAAGTAATGAATTTTTTCGAAGCAACGTACGTCACACGAAAGTTGATTTTGCACCTTTTATTTTTACCCCCCATCCGCCCAAAACAAAGAACCACCACCCCTCAACAAAAATGTGGGGCTGCTCTTTTATAAGCATGTATAGTGTTATAGAATACACATGTGCGCGTGGTTTTATCGTACATATACAGTATTGCCCATAAATAAGTAGGTATTTACCTACCCATTCGACACGAACAAATGTGACTCAGGGTCGCGAGTGTGGAGCATCCAGCGAGCACTGGACCTGTTATTCAGTAGTAGGTAGTTACCCAACAGGTTCGCACGGGTAGCATGTGACACAAGGTCGGATGCATTGGTATCCATGCCCATGAATAAATATACTACCACAATTATATTTAATAAAATCTCAATTTTATTAGAAAGGAAAATCTACTATGAATTTCTAATTCCTAGTGGAGCATTGTACAACAAAACATTTTATTTGGTATTAATTACTACTAAAGACTATTACATTGTAACTGGAAGATATGAATACGAATCAGTTCTAAAATAAGTGTACGTCGCGTAACGGTTATCATGGTAGGAAACAGAACTCAGCTACTTAAGTTCAAATCCTTGACTAATTCTCATTCAGTTAATGTCAATTTTTTACAGCGATGTTTTCAAGAAAAAGCTATTCAACTGAAAAGAAAGGGAGTTTAAACATTAAACAGAGAAATTTTAGTTTTGTCTACAGAAGAATTAAACATGTTATTTTAGATTACGAAATAATATCGATTTTTTAAAACCCATTGTACATCTCAAATAATATATTTTTATAAAAACCCTATATATATATATATATATATATATATATATATATATATATATGTGTGTGTGTGTGTGTGTGTGTGTGTGTGTGTGTGTGTGAGAGAGAGAGAGAGAGAGAGAGAGAGAGAGAGAGAGAGTAAAATATGGAATTACATCGGATAACATGTACGAAATAGAAGAACACAAAGAATTCCAAAAACATGAATTTATTCTTGATAAGACTTCACATCAAAAATAAATTCATCTTTTTTTAATACTTTGTGTTCTTCTATTTTCACACACACACACACACACACACACACACATACATATATATATATATATATACATTTATATACACATATATGCACATTTATATATAGACATATATACATACACACATATATATACAGACACATATATATGTATACACATACATACATATATATATATACATATATATGTACACACATACAATATAACATATATATACATATATATATACATATATATACACACATATATATGCACATATATACATATATATATACATATATACACATACATATATATAAACACACACACACACACATATATATATATATATATATATATATATATATGTATGTATAAACACACATCGATCTCTTCTGTTTGACAGCGAGCTTTGTTTTGTCCAAAAACTATACCTGATGCCACTCTCCACATACATATGCACACACGCGCACACATACATGCATATTTCTACTGTAAACTGTTCATGTTCCTGACACTAATACTGTGTACTTGACATGAGACTTTGATGAGTTGTGGTGCACCTGAGCACTGGACACAATAAATTTCATTATCATTATCATTTTAAATGTATGCTGAAGAGCAAAGGAGATATGGTTCCGTACCTAATTTTAGGTAGAGTCGACGCTAGTAATATACCTTTTGAACTCACATTCACAACTTACTAGATAGGCATCACATTTCTCTAATAGGAACAGGGTGACGTGAAATTGTAATGATTCGATCCGTTTGAATTGTTCGAAACAGAATTTTAGTTACCAGATGGAGTGGTTACTACATTTTCCGTGTCAAATTTTACATATATATATAAATATATACATATATACACATATAGGAACAGGGTGACGTGAAATTGTAATAATTCGATCCGTTTGAATTGTTCGAAACAGAATTTTAGTTACCAGATGGAGTGGTTACTACATTTTCGTGTCAAATTTTACATATATATATAATATACATATATATACACATATAGGAACAGGGTGACGTGAAATTGTAATAATTCGATCCGTTTGAATTGTTCGAAACAGAATTTTAGTTACCAGATGGAGTGGTTACTACATTTTCCGTGTCAAATTTTACCCCTCACAGCCCAAAATAATTTAAAGCAATGGGTAAATCTATCCCCGAGTTATGCAGTGCCATTTTACATTAAATTGTTCGTTAGTAGTTATAGATTATCTTACAAGAGTTTCGCCAAAAATGAGATTTGTTTACAACTGATGTCACGCCTAAAAACCTTACACAGGTATAGAAACACCTTCTGGAAATCTTTTTTTTTTAATCAGATGTCTGTTTTCTTTTCTTATTTTTTTCTTTTTTTTTTGTGAAAAAGTAAATAAAGAAATAAAGTTGGTTCGTATGTTATCGTCTTTTTTCTCTGGATAAACAAGATGGTTTTTAGCATATTGAATATTTACAGACAATTAACAAGCGACGTTTTTCTTGTTAGTTTTTTTCTCTTCAATTTTCATAAAAATACATTTTGTTTTTCTTAGATTAGATCTTTTATATTCGTGTGGATGTGTATTCCAGTCAGTTTAGGTTGAAAAAGGAAAAAAGCCAAAAAATAAATAAATAAAAAAATAGAAATAAAAAAATAGATAGAATCTTGTACGAATATGAATATTCTATGTTTAAGTTTGTCTCAGCTGAGTTTCATTAAGACACTAGCAGTGATACCCGACGTTGCTTTGAATGAAAGGCGAAATAACTGAAATTATTCTGATATCTAATTATAATGGAGATTGTGTGTTTTTCTATCTGTAACCGAAACTATATTACTACTCAAGTAACTTAGTTATTAACGTTACATTCTCCATGATTTTATTTCTATCTAAACCTCAATTGTTAATAAAATTGTTTTACATTATTAATACTGTTGACCATATCTACATACATACTAATAACATGCAATTGTAATTATATATACAACAAATAGCGGTTTACAGTGTGAACAGGAAGGCTAATTTGCCTATTGATCTAAAAAAAATGATTTTAAGAAATATGTGCTTCGTATTATTGATTTCTAATTGCTTTGTTTTATTTTAATAAATATGAGCAAAGAATTCAGAGATAAACCTTAAAAGAAATCCATTAACTAGAAGAAATAACTGTAATTTTATTCTTTACTTCCTAATCTAAAAATATAGTTAAATTAGAAAAATTTAGCAATGAAAGAGAGGAATGATGTAAAATGAGGGAAGAGTTAGTTTCAAAGTTGTTCTATTTTTTCCATTATACCCCTCTGTTTCAAATCTTTTTATCTGCATTCTTATTTAGTTTCATTAGCTTTTTTAAGTTAATATAATATTTTATTACATCAAATCTTAAATGCTTGCACTCGGAGGGTGCATCTGTTTACTAGTACATTTAAAGAACATTCTATGGATATAGATTTTTAAGAACATGACCAAATGGTTTTTAAAGATAAACAAAATCATTATTAGTGTCTGTCTCTCATTGAATACATCACTCCATTTTCTATTTTTGCCAATAAGTCGATTCCTCTTACCAAAATTAATTGGCATGTACAGAAACGAACAACTACTAAAAGTGGTCTTTTTTTTCAGTATTTTCCCCAAATAAAAAATTATCGGATTTAATAGATTTATCGGTGCTTAACCAATAAAAAAAATGTAGTTTCTTTTGATATGTGTTTTTAAATCAAATTTCGATGAAAACATTTTTTATTGTTTTGATGTGCAACAGTTATCGTCATTGAAAATGAATTCTGCAACCCGAGTTCAAATGCAAGACGAGACTGTTTACATTTCACATAGCGCTAATATCCTTTGGAAGGGTATGCCATCAACTATTCTCCCTCAAACTCTGGATAAATAGTAGCGTAGACTGGACGTTTTAACCTTAGATATAAAACCAGTCTCAGAGAAGGAAAACGTTGATTTAAAATCAATTTCATCTTGTGTTATATACTGCCCATGCCGGAGGAATTGGGTATATATATATATATATATATATATATATATATATATATATATATATATATGGTTACACAATATTCATATACCTACAAACATACACACGTATACGTACACGTACAGACACAAACACACACACACACACACACATACACACACACACACACACACACACATATATATATATATATATATATATATATATATTATAAATATGTGTGTTATCTTTATAAGCAAACAGTGCTCAATATCTTGGTTTGAAAACTGCATTTGTGAGAAACTATCAGTAACCAGACTAAATGTCCCTATAATATATATATTATATATATATATATAATATATATATATGATATACTTTATATATATATATCAATGGTTGATGTTGAAAACCAGTCGTGAAATGGTTGAGATGTTAAAAAAAAATTTTGGTTTTTAACATCTCAACCATTTCACGACTGATTTTCAACATCACAACCATTGATCTCATCTGATGATTGGATTACCATGAAACTTTAAGTTATGAGTGTGGAACCATAATATTACCATTGATTTATATATATATATATATATAATATATATATATATATATATATATATATATATTATTTTTAATTAATGAATTAGTGACGGCAAAAGGCAGTTGATTACTGTGTACCTCACAGTGAATCAGTGTCAAAGATTTTTGATAATTGCACTTTAATTAAGGTAAATATATAAAATCTTTATAGACCCACAAACTCACACGTGTAATTGTGTGAGTGTTTCTCCATAATAAAAATACACATTTATCCACGTCATAATCAATACCATTCCTACGTTTGTGCGTGTATGAGAAAGCCAAAAAAAAAAAACATTTCGTACGTGCGCTCGTCAAAAAATATACGTGTAAGTGTTTAGAGTATATATTTTTTAAAAAATGTCTTCTAAAACTCCATTGTTTGTTTGCGAGCCAATTAGAATTTTGCCCACATCGACGTAAATATATTTGTAGATATTCTTGAAGGTATATAGACACAAATAACGTCTCTCTTTCATGATAATTATTTGGTTGCTAATTAATTTTATGCTGGCTTTTCAGAGTTGGGGAGAATTGCTCCAAGGAAAACATCGATTTTTTTTTTATATCTTTCTGACGTTGAAAAATCTTTACGCAACTAATTATCTTTCTTATCGTCTCTAATTGAGTAGGAACTCTTCCATTCATCTTTATAACTACTACAAACATAGTTTTTTTTAATCAATGAATATTTCTTTCTAAATTCGAGTCATGTAGAATCCTAGTTAAAATGTTCAAAAACCATTAATCATATCAGCACTAGCCAGAAACATGCCCCAAATACATATTCATTAGTTTGCTAAGAATGACCTAAGATCAAGTCACAAGTCGTATTGCATATATAAAGCCACTTGGACAAATTTCGGAACCGATATGACCCACCGCTTTAAATCAATCGGTAGAGCATCTGCATTGGAACCAGAAGTTTCCGAGTTCAATACCAGCCTTCGCCAATCTTAGCTTTGTTCCCTACAGTAACGTGGGGTGCTGATGGTAAGTGCGGTACTCCATTTCGGACGAAAAGCAACATTCCTGGTTTTGTGCTAGCAAAATGTAATAGAACCCTCGCTTTCTGGCTGATACCACCAATAGGTCACTCCGTCTACTTTACTATTCGCCCAACTCCCTCCACGATCAGGATATGACACAACGTTGAACATTTTAAATTCATACTTTTCCTCCTCTTTAACTGGTTTCTATAAAGTAAAGTAAAGTCGTCAGGGTGGTTTAATGCCGGTATCAGTCAGACAGCGAAGGAGTCTATCCTCTTTTCTTTAGTGCTAGACGAAGGGGATTGGTTTGCTGTCTGGGATGGAGCGCCACACCTACCCCTAGCTTCTTTATGCACAGTCCCCTGTGCTAATCATACGATGAGTTGGCGAGGGCAGTTATCGAACCCGGAACCTTGTGGTTCCATGACTGACACTCTATCGACTGAGTTAATCCGGTCCTATCAAGGCTAAAGAACACAGTATGCTCTACTATTTACCCATAGCTGGAAGGAGAACATTTGGATGTATACTTTTCGTAAAAGTATTAGCTCTATGTGAAGTGCAAACAACCTCACTCAGGATTCTGGACAGCCGAATCCATTTCCTACAACGATAACCATTAAACAACGGTTGTCCTCTCACCGAAAACACAACAAATCAACAATCGCTAAAATAATATTAGTATAGCTTGTTTTTTTACGCCGCCATCATTTTGTAATTTCACGGTAAAGATGTGTCCCTTGTTGCAGTTTCTCTAATTCTGAGTAATGTTTAGTAAAAAAATATTGGCTAACCCTCTCACGACGACGATGACGACAACGTGACAATTTACCCCAAAACTGGAAGTAGACTACTTTGTATTAATATCTTTCCTGTGGTTATTAGTGCTGTGTGGAAGACAATCAGCTTCGTCGTGGATTTAGTCGTATCCATTTCTTACGACGAAAACCGTTATGCAATGAGCAGCTGTATCATATGTATGAAACCAAGTGGACAAGTTTTGAAACTGATATGATCTAGAATAATGACGATACATGAGACACATTTGAAATACAGCATGTCTTGTGTGCTTATACAAGGGTTCATTGGCTTCAGAAGCAATCGCGAATAATTGCACGATGGAAACAATTTTTAAGGAGACACCTAACGCCAGAAATTGTTGACTGTTTCTCTCAAGTAATCTAAATAACAATAATTCCCCTCCTTTGGGAATGTGAGACTAAAATTGATAAACAAGTGCTCCCAACCGTAAGTTATATAAAAATTCAAGGCATGCGGATTTGTACAATGGTAAAGTGTCGAATTCTATATGCCATGGCCGTTTTGCAACTTTAAGAACAAAAATCACGATCAACTCAAATTACCGAACCAATTCTGGAAATAACTGTTACCATTTCTTCGCTTATGAACGCAGGGAAATTATGGTTCCCAATCACAGATAGTGAAAGACTGGCATTAAATTGATTGCCAAGGAAAGAAAACGGACGCAAGTAGACGCTGAAAGAGTGTCATATATAACTTTGCTCGTTTTAGCTAGTATATTCGTGTGCATGAGCGTACCATTCACTCACAGAAATAAAGAAAGAATGAAAAATAGAAAAAACTGCCAGTGATATAAAATGGATCCTTTATTACATATTTACCGAATGAGACGATGGTTATGCCTAAGGGAAAATTCCCTGACTGTACCAAAGCCAGGATTACACACTGTGTTTTATGGGATATAAATGCTTTAGTCTAAGATAAAGAGTTGTATTCTAAGGCAGTAGTCAGGTAGCGAATAGATTATTGACAACAGAAGGCAGCACAATCTTTATTGAAATATGTAGTTTCCTTTATTAATCTGAAAAAAAGTTGTTTTTTATTTGCTATGATAGCTCAAGATGCACACGTTGTAAAACGCACACAGAAATTATTTGCTTGGTTTCAGTTACTTTGTTTAATAGCATGTCAGCATTCGTGGATTATTTAATGCCAAATCCATGTAAATATAAGAATATTCGTATATTCAACCTATGGGGAAATTACATCATACCTTTCCAAATTATCATTCGAAATACTATATCAAGGAATTTTTTTTAATAGAATGCACATTCTTTTTCCAACACCGGGGTCCAGCGAGCTTCGGCCGCTGGACTTGTCGAGACTTTAATAATAGCGTCGATCCCAGGGGGCTATTCCCCCAGGCAACGACGCAATTTTTGTTCTTTCCCACCCATGAGCTTCGGCTTGTGGGTGGGCCCACATTAAAACGAGGCCTTGTGGCCAGTCCATACAAGTGGGGTATGCGACAAATATATACTATATAGCAGTCCAGTATATTATCAACGCCATGTTGACTCTGCCCAGGAAATAAATTTCGGCATCTAGAAAATTTACTAGAACTGCATACTTTCCGAACCCTCTTATTCAGTTTTTCTGCTTTTCAGATCTTCGCGGCTTTTTCTGAATGAAAAAATCTGTCTTAAGTAAAGGTTTGTTTTTTTTAAATTTTTTATTCAGATAACATTATATCCGAACACATGAATTGTGATATATATTAATAAAGATGACGATTATAAATTTAAATAAAAGTTTAAAATGATATATCTAAAGGCTCGAAAGCAAAAAGCATTGTGATAGGAGATAAAAGGAAAGAGGAGACACAGGGTAATGGTAACGCGCAAAAGGTAGAATTTTATTTTTAATTTTACATTTAAAATTGAAAAAGACACCAAAATATATGTACACTCGATTTGGATTGATTGAAATTATTGGCATGCCCATTAGTCGACGGTTATTTTAGACCTTGAAATTTCGTTCATTATATATATATATATATATATATATATATATATATATATATATATATATATATATATATATTGGTAGTGGGAGGTTGTAGGAATGGTAGTGGTTCGAGCGAGAGATGCAGTAGTGATTATCCTCCTTCCACTATACCCCTTCCCATTCTCACAACTTGTGCACCCCCTCCCACAAAAAAATCAGTACTGCATCGCTCGCTCGAACCACTACCATTCCTACAACCTCCCACTACCAACTGTTATAACCTCCCACTTCTAATTCCTTGCTACTACTCGTTCTCGTTAAAAAGGAGACACGAAATCATACCAGCGTTTCCTAGCTGATGATGGCAAACTGTATTGACGAAAGCGCTCGTTTTGAAACCTTTGGTGGACTGTTCCACCAGTTACACCCCGACACCAAAAAGATGACCAGAAAATTAGAAAGGATCAACCTAAAACTTGTCCGACAAGAATTGTCTGTACAGTTCAACAAACTTGTATAAAAGAAAAAATGCTGCCAAAATACACTTTATATATACACTATATATATATATATATATATATATATAAAGAAAAAAAAAGCCATCTACAGACGCGCGTTTTTACCCCTCATCAGTGCAGCTATACTTATTTTCAGCAGCTACCTCTGGTCGGGTTCGAACCCGAAGGAACTTTCGCACGTAAAGTCTCTTACCGGTGGGTCCACAAGCAGCTGCCAAGAATAGTAGGCAGAATAATAGCTACATTTCCTAAACCGGAAATAAACTTTCCAGAGGTCTCTAACCTATGTAAACAAGTGAGACTAGCTTTGCGCCGAAGCGGTGACATTTTGCAATTAGTCCCTTCTAAACAGAGTGCTCAACATATATATATATTTGGATTGCAGTCAAAGCCATTGTTGTGGATAACAGATGGAGTATATTGGTTTAACCTCCAATATTTGGGTAGTCCACGCAATGTAGCAAACATCGCATTTGCATTTAAATTTATAAACTAGACAAATTTTGGTAAAGTGTCACACTATCTTTAACATTGGGGGAAAGAGCGTGTTTGATTTGAGAACAACTCCCAACTTAACTGAATTGAGGCAATGGGGACATATATAATATATATATATATATATATATATATATATATATATATATATATATATATATATATTATATATATACGGAGAGGATTTTTTATTTATTGAATCAATCACAGACTGGTTTCCTAATTAATACTTAAGAACACAGTTTGCTTTACAAAATACATCTCGCTTTCATGAGATATTTGTTCTTGAATTAGCCATGGTTTCGGCTAGGAATATCATTTCCAATAACAGAAAGCACCGCACACTAATACACAAAAACAGGCACACATACACACATACACACACACACACACACACATATATATATATATATATATATATATATATATATATATATATATATATATATTATGGACTCTCTCGTCGATTTTCGACGCATGAGGGTTCATACACACAATGAATACCCACACAGTGATTTGTTTATAGTGGTGAAGGCTTGTGTTGGACCATCCACACTTTTTGGCACAGCCGATAGGAAAGAATTGGTGCATCAAGGGTTGCCACAAACCCAATCAGCGACCGACCTCAGGAATTTTGAATTCAGAGTTATTCCTCTCCTAGACTGGTTACCTACCCAAGGCTGAAGGCCCCAGTCTGCCCTACTATTTAACCCATAGCTGGAGGGAGAATATATGGATTCATACCTTTCCCAAGGGTATTAGCGCTATGTGAAATGCCAACAGCATATATATAGACATATATATATATATATATATATATATAGAGAGAGAGAGAGAGAGAGAGAGAGATGTGTATGTAGGTCCACGTTTATGCCTTATACCATGCAATAATTCTAAAATCGTAACAGTGTACGAATCAATGTAATACGACCTTTCCTCTTAGAACACCTCACCGTCGTCTAATGGTTAACAATCCAGTCTTGCAAGTTCCATTACAACTTAAAAGTTAATGTGATACACCCTGTATACCCTATACTTGCGACATTGTGTCACATCTATCAGTGGTGAAAAGGTTTGAATAAAGTATTTACGGACCTTTCCAATAGGAATGTGTCTATTACATTCTTTAGATTGATTCACAGCAATATGTACACACACATCTACACACACACACACACACACACACACAAACACAGACATATATATACACATATATATATACGTGTATCTGTGTGCATATGCGTGTCTGTGTAATAGTATAGTTATTTATTAAGCTTAGCTTAGATGTGGCACAAGACCAAAAGCATGGGGCGCCCATTGAGAATCGATTCTAGTTTGCGATTCTAGTTTGCTAACCATTACACCACGTGAGGTGCCCATAGTGATATTTACTAAGCTTAGCTTAGATGTGGCAGATGCCCAAAAATACAGAGCACCCAATAAGAATCGAACTCACTAACAATTGTCTAAAAATCTAGCTTGCAAACCATTACACCACGGGTGGTGCCCACTGTGTAATTGTATATGTCCGTATGTATATGCCATATGATACACTGAATTTCAAGACATTTATATACCAAGCAAACGAACTGCAATACTTACTTTTGCAGACATGTTTTGTAGCCATTATCTCTTATTAGATCAATATATATATATATATATATATATATATATATATATATATATATAATGTTGCCCGCACTGTCATGACTTTCGCAGTAATAGAACGAATATTATTTAATTCTAGGTCTACGAGAATAATGTACTTGTTCGTTTCCATTTTTTTCTTTTTTGGAATGTGAAGAATTATATTCATTAAGACGGAGAATTCCGATTGCTTTCAAATAGTTAAGGAGCGAAATATTCATCTCTGAACGAGAAAAATAGGAAGAAATCCGGACAGAAGTCTATTTCGGTATGACGTACTGAACTAATATCAACGTTCACTGAGATTGTGCGAAACGGTTATTGAATTAGGACACCTAACAAAATTATAAGCTAATATCAGCCTTTGCTGTGTGATAATATCCAGTATATTATAGGTTCTAAAATGGACCTACGTTGACGATATTGCAGGCTTATTGCAGTATAAAAGAAGAAAAAAAGATGTATATACAGAAATACTAAGAAATCTTTTTCGGAGAAGTCAAAAGGAATATAATAAGAACTGTTTGGAAAAAATTCAGTGAATAGTTAGAAAGAAGTACACATTAAGTATGTGTATATAATTCGTCTTGTTGCAACATCTCAAAATCCGCTACAATGGAGAGTTTACCGACAAAAAAGGTATACATATCAGCATGACCGACATAAATATGGCGCGAATGCCCACATTGGTGAATAGTGTAACAACTTTCGTTCTTTTTTGCAGAATTAAGTTTTTTTTTGGTTTTGTGAACTGATTTGACATTTTTCTCCGACCCAAACCCACGGAGTGAATGAGCTCTGATGATGATTTTTGTAAAATCGAAATATTGATCAGTATCAGCTATGATTATTATAAATTGTTTTCTCTTGAACAGCATTGTGGTGATGTTTTCATTCCACCTTTTCGGATTCATTTCCTTTCTTTTAACTTATATATCTATCTATAAACTTTGTGTAGTCAGACAGATGTGAGCCCTGTCAGAGGCGGTTGACTACACCCTGCAAGCCGTGGAAGTGGCGCGTGATGCTTAAGAACGGAATCTTGGTGGCTGAGCAGTTCATGATATGCAATGCTCCACTTATTTAGGCTAGATGTGCGGTTTGAAAGGTGCCCTCCGATTAATTGGCTGGTCACGTCAAGCCCCTGACACCTATATGATTGTCCCGACGTATTGCTCTTATGGTAAATTCCAACCCTTTTTATCCTATATTTGCTAGAATGTGGTGATTGATCGTATGATATTAAACTGATTCTAGTGGTGAGGTTCCGATTCTGGTGCTCTGAGGAGTATGGAATACTCAGTCATCTTGTTGCATAGCGCGTCGTCACCTTATCTTCGTTGTAAGAGATGACAATAACACCAAAGTTTCCTCCAGAAGTTTATTGAAATAATTCAAGCTTCTTAACTTCGAGAGAGAGGGTCTTAGACTTTGGTCCTTCGATTAAATTCTGGGCGACAAGCTTTTTCAGTTGGTAATATTAAGGCTAGCTTTTTCGACACCAACTACCGAGGTCCCGCTCGGCCGACTACTGACCCCGATCACCTCACTCTCTCTCCGGGTGACTGTCTCCGGGGCTAACTGACGACTGACCTGTTCGAGCCTCGTTCTTTTATATTCATAGCTACTCCCACGTATTTTTATCTCTTGATCTGATAACGGGCAGTTGTTAAACTTCTTTGTTTATAAAACTGGAAATTCTATTTCCGTTTTACAATATATAACAATCTCCATTACTTCAAGATTTACCATGACCCGAAATGGTATATCCGATCTATAGGTTAAAAAAAATAAATAAGTGTTTTTTCAAAAAAATGTATTTGAAAGAATTAGTTGAAAGATTTTGAACAACCAACAAGAACTTATTAAATAAAATCGTCTCCGGTATGAAATAACCCAACAGGGTTGACATCCAACAACCAACGAACCAACAAAAGGTTCGAGTTAGAGATATCCATTTGATAATGAACAGGTGTGTGAGGATCATCATCTTACTAGTTTGTTTCTATTGGACTTCTTTTCCACGGTGTGTGGAAGTTATTCCTGAACACAGCAAAACGGGAGAATACCAGATTGCTGTTGCACAGAATGAACTTTATAGGAAGCACATTCTTTACTTACCACATTTGTTCTCCCCGTAAGCGTTAGGTGTCGTTGCAAGCAGCCCCATAAAACCAAAAGCGCCAAAGTCAAAATTATCTTTTAACTTCTAGCTCGCAAACAGCATATCTCTCTGATTACGCGAGAGGAAGGCTTCTCGCTCAAGCACAACTTCGCACAGCACACGAGAACACATGCTCAACATGTAAGTTTTAACTTTCTTCATTAAATAACAGCCTCAAGAACTTTACAAATAAAAAACTATCTACATATTAGAACTTTTCCCTTATACAGCTATGTATAAACTTCTTTGTATCTTTCTGTTATTTCTTTATTTTCTACTCAATTAAGTTTGCTCAGTGAATCAATTTTATTCTTGTTAATTCGTCGTGATTTTTTTTATATATATTTACCACCCCTTCGCACGAGCAGGATGTGACACAAGGTCAATTTCCAAAGTGGAGTTGACAGGTTTGATTTCAGTTTTCCTTCTCCTAGATTGGTTGCCCGTCCAAGGTTAAAGAGCCCAGTCTGTCCCATTATTTACCCATAGCCGGAGGGAGAATATTTGGATGTATACCTATTAGTGCTATGTGAAATGCAAACATCCTCATCCAGGAATTGAACTCAGATCGACGAGTCTATTTCCTACACCACGCACCTGATTTTTTTTAAATACAGTTTGACATCCCACCAAAAAAAAAAAACAAAAAAAAAAAAAAAAACAAACAGAATTTGGGTTCTGTTTATTTTTGGTTTTTTTTTGAGCTGGTTCTGCGTCAGCAATAGTATATATATATATATATATTATATATATATATATATAGGGTGACCATAAAATAAAGAATGTGGGTTCTGTTTTATTTTGTTGCTGGTAGTCTGCATCAATAATAATAATATAATAATA
>CM042150.1:79967815-79972815 GCA_023376005.1 Doryteuthis pealeii
TTGTTGCCAACATCTCAAAATCCGCTACAATGGAGAGTTTACCGACAAAAAAGGTATACATATCAGCATGACCGACATAAATATGGCGCGAATGCCCACATTGGTGAATAGTGTAACAACTTTCGTTCTTTTTTGCAGAATTAAGTTTTTTTTGGTTTTGTGAACTGATTTGACATTTTTCTCCGACCCAAACCCCACGGAGTGAATGAGCTCTGATGATGATTTTTGTAAAATCGAAATATTGATCAGTATCAGCTATGATTATATTATAAATTGTTTTCTCTTGAACAGCATTGTGTGATGTTTTCATTCCACCTTTTCGGATTCATTTCCTTTCTTTTAACTTATATATCTATCTATAAAACTTTGTGTAGTCAGACAGATGTGAGCCCTGTCAGAGGCGGTTGACTACACCCTGCAAGCCGTGGAAGTGGCGCGTGATGCTTAAGAACGGAATCTTGGTGGCTGAGCAGTTCATGATATGCATGCTCCACTTATTTAGGCTAGATGTGCGGTTTGAAAGGTGCCCTCCGATTAATTGGCTGGTCACGTCAAGCCCTGACACCTATATGATTGTCCCGACCGTATTGCTCTTATGGTAAATTCCAACCCTTTTTATCCTATATTTGCTAGAATGTGGTGATTGTCGTATGATATTAAACTGATTCTAGTGGTGAGGTCCGATTCTGGTGCTCGAGGAGTATCTCAATCTTGTTGATAGCGCTCGTCACTGTACTAAATTGCAATAGTTTTATCTCGTTGTAAGAGATGACAATAACACCAAAGTTATCCTCCAGAGTTTATTGAAATAAATTCAAGCTTCTTAACTTCGAGAGAGAGGGTCAGTTTAATTAATATATTCAGTCTTTAGACTTTCGGTCCTTCGATTAAATTTCTGGCGACAAGCTTTTTAGTTGGTAATATTAAGGCTAGCTGACACCAACTACACGAGGTCCCGCTCGCCGACTCTGACCCCGATCACCTCACTCTCTCTCCGGGTGACTGTCTCCGGGGCTAACTGACGCTGACCTGTCTCGAGCCTCGGTTCTTTTATATTCATAGCTACTCCCACGTATTTTATCTCTTGATCTGAATAAGGGCAGTTGTTAAACTTCTTTGTTTAATAAACTGGAAATTCATATTTCCGTTGTACAATATATAACAATCTCATTCTTCAAGATTTACCATGACCCGAAATGGTATATCCGATCTATAGGTTAAAAAATCAAAATAAGTGTTTTCAAAAAATGTATTTGAAAGAATTAGTTGAAAGATTTTGAACAACCAACAAGAACTTATTAAAATAAAATCGTCTCCGGTATGAAATAACCCAACAAGGGTTGACATCCAACCAACCAAACGAACCAACAAAAGGTTCGAGGTTAGAGATATCCATTTGATAATGAACAGGTGTGTGAGGATCAATCATCTTACTAGTTGTTTCTATTGGACTTCTTTTCCACGGTGTGTGGAAGTTATTCCTGAAACACAGCAAAACGGGAGAATACCAGATTGCTGTTGCACAGAATGAACTTTATAGGAAGCACATTCTTTACTTACCACATTTGTTCTCCCCGTAAGCGTTAGGTGTCGTTGCAAGCAGCCCCATAAAACCAAAAGCGCCAAAGTCAAAATTATCTTTTAACTTCTAGCCTCGACAACAGCATATCTCTCTGCTGATTACGCGAGAGGAAGGCTTCTCGCCTCAAGCAACTTCGCACAGCACACGAGAACACATGCTCAACATGTAAGTTTTAACTTTCTTCATTAAATAACAGCCTCAAGAACTTTACAAATAAAAAACTATCTACATATTAGAACTTTTCCCTTATACAGCTATGTATAAACTTCTTTGTATCTTTCTGTTATTTCTTTATTTCTACTCAATTAAGTTTGCTCAGTGAATCAATTTTATTCTTGTTAATTCGTCGTGATTTTTTTTATATATACATTTACCAACCCCTTCGCACGAGCAGGATGTGACACAAGGTCAATTTCCAAAGTGGAGTTTGACAGGTTTGATTTCAGTTTTCCTTCTCCTAGATTGGTTGCCCGTCCAAGGTTAAAGAGCCCAGTCTGTCCATTATTTACCCATAGCCGGAGGAGAAATATTTGGATGTATACCTATTAGTGCTATGTGAAATGCAAACATCCTCATCCAGGAATTGAACTCAGATCGACGAGTCTATTTCCTACACCACGCACCTGATTTTTTAAATATACAGTTTGACACCCCCACCAAAAAAAAACAAAACAAAAAAAAAAAAAAAAAACAGAATTTGGGTTCTGTTTATTTTTGGTTTTTTTTTGAGCTGGTAGTCTGCGTCAGCAATAGTATATATATATATATATATATATATATATATATATATATAGGGTGACCATAAAATAAAAGAATGTGGGTTCTGTTTTATTTTGTTGCTGGTAGTCTGCATCAATAATAATAATAATAATAATAATAATAATAATATATATATATATATAGGAGAGAGAGATAGATAGATAGATAGATTGACCACAAAAGAACATAATTTGGGTTCTGTTTTCTTTGAGCAATCTGTATATCCACATGAGATATATTACATTACATAAACGAAAAAGAGTCAGCAACTAAAAATGTTACCGACGAGTTTTGGCATACGAAGACGACATTCACTGGTAGAAAACCATAATTCGGTTCCACTACAAATTATAATCAACATTGATCTGTATGACTGTGTTAATCTCCCTTATCAGCAATGGGAAAATAGTGGGGCATCCTGGGTTCTTTAGCTTAGGTTAGGCATCAAGCCTAAAAGAAGGAAAACTCTAGATTCAATTCCCATCTATGGGTTGAATAGAAAAACATGAGTTGATAAACAAAATTGTATTATCCATTAAGAATTGATTTATTTCTAAACTTTATCCGCATTAAATGACGCACTTAGGTTGATATGCCGTAAAACAAACCAAACCAAACCAAATCTAGATTCAAACCACAAGTAAATAAAGTTGGCTGAGTGGTCGGGAACATGGAGATTTTTTTTGCTGAGTGGAGAGCTACACTTTCCTTCAGCTCCCTATTTTACCGCACGTATCAGATTACCAAATATCTGTGCTACTCATGCGCTGAATTGGCGGGGATCGGTAACGAACCAGGAACCTTGCTATTCCGAGGCGAAAAAAATGTACCTTGTGTTGCATCCAGTCCGTGGCGGTACGAACGAGTAAATACGAAACTATGTCTCGCTCTTTTAGATGATAACTGGTAGCATGCTTTGGTTTGGTTCATTGTTTAGTGGCATATCAACCTTCGTGGGTTATTTGATGACAAAGCTATCATTGTATAACCATGGTGGTACTATTTAACACATAGTTAGTGGTGGCGGCAGAATCTCCGTAGAGGACTGTTCATGTCAGAAGTCACGCTGACGCAACACCATGAAGCTAAGAGGTCTAGAAGAAACCAGCGGCAACAAAGCAACATCTTCAGGGACAGCCTTCAAATGCGGCATCTGTGGCGGAGAATGTTTTTCAAACATCGGACTTAACTGTCACAAGAGGTGCTGTAACTTCAGGGCACAAAAACTTTAGTATAGTCTACCGAGACTGAAATGCCATACATATGGACGAGGGAGTTCATGCCTTTCCCAAGGGTATTAGTCCGAAAGAATGGTGTTCGAATTAGTTTACTACGATATCGCAGTCTAGCACGTGAACTATTACGCTTGGGAGACCCTAGCCCACTGATAATATGGTTTCACAATATATTTCTGTCTTCCTAATATATATACAGGGCGGCACAAAAGCCACTTACGATAGTAATGGACCTGTGCGACTAGCTTGCAAACTATTACACCACGATGAGACATCTTTTTTTACTCAAACCGTACGTCACAGTTAGGATATGACACAGGTTCGCAAGTATGGAGGATCCAGCGATAATCACACTTAATTTTTCGTAGTATTGGATATGCGAGATTAGACTGCTAATCATTACAACACGATGAGACGCCATAGGACAATTGTTCCGTAAATATTAATATTGGTAAAGAATGCCTAGTGAAGTGATGGTGTTGAGTTCAATCTCTGTGTCTGGCAGTGAATTATAACTAAGATATAATGAGATGCCTAAAGGTTTTAGCAGAAGTATCTCTTAATATCAGAGCAGTAAGTGTAAAACTTAACTAAATTACTTACTGTAAGCATGTCCCCATGAATATTGCGCATTTCGTTTAATACCTTTTATGATATTACATTTAGCATTTATTCTTCAACGAGCACTATAAGACGGTAGCTTACAAGCTAGACAGAGATAGGGAGAGGCAGGTCTTTAAAAGGATTGCCTAGGAGCGTAGACGGACGCAAGTAGACATCGAAAACGAATCACACATAACTTTTCTCGTTTTGACCAATATATTCATATACGCGCGAATGCTTTCTCTGAAAGGAAAAGAAAGAAAGCAAGAAAGAAAGAAGAAAGAAAGAGAAGAAAGAAAGAAGTGCCAGTCGGTTAAAAAAAAATCTACTAAAAATTTCCTTAAACACCCTCCGACTCCTTTGCAAGCTTTTGAATTCAAAGCTAAGTGCTCAGAGAAAACGGTATTTTCATCGAAGCGGCACTACAATACAAACGTCGTTTTTTCCGTGGCGAGAAGCATCAGATGATTCAGGGCAACCTGCCGGCTGACCGGCCACGACCGACTTCGCGGAATTCAAAGACTCAGGGATCTGGATGGGAAAAAAAGATAGATTTGCCTGCTTGGAATAGCCACACTGGCACTTAGGGAGCCTCTTTGTCGACAAGAATTCCGTATAAACAAACTGACGTCCATTGTTCTGAGAGAGTCGACTTATTGTTATAACAAAAGATTGGCTTGCATTTTATTTTTCTCTCTACTGGTTGAGAGTTGGTGGTAAATCTTTGAATGGAATGTTCTTTTTATTCAGAACCGAAATATCAGCATATATATATATATATATATATATATATATATATATGTATATGTGTGGTGTGTGTG
>CM042150.1:79975315-80000315 GCA_023376005.1 Doryteuthis pealeii
TTACTTCTCATCAGTGCGGCTATATGTGAAAGGATAGATAAATAAAGGAAAGTTATGTTGAATGGATAAAATTGATTTAATTAATTACCAACATGTGTTTCGGTCAGTTGTTTGTTCATGTTCACAGTGTATTCTATTTATTATTATTTTAAATATAAAATAAAATAATGATAATAGAAAATTATTAAATATTAAAGTATACAAAGAACAACGGCCTTCTTCAGGGTAAAATATTTGATATTTAAAATTTTAAAGTTAAAACCGTTTTTTACCGTTTTTTTTGTCCGTTTATAATATATATATATATATATATATATATACATATATATATATATATGTGTGTGTTTGTGTGTGTGTGTGTGTGTGTGTGCGTGTGTGTGTGTTCATGTATGTATATAATAGTATAGATAATAAGGGTGCTATATCTTTGAATATTGTTTATATCTATTTTAAGGTAGCGTGAGCACGAAGTAAACGGCACCTGATTAATTTTGGTCCGAAGATCCCATAGGTGAGAAACTGTAACCAGGTACCGTTGATTCATGCCTACGTGATCATAACTTATCTGTATATATATATATATATATATATATATATATATATATATATATATATATATTAATATTTTACCAATAAACGATACTAACCAAGGTAATTTCTTAGCGGAGTTAACAGGTTTGAATTAGAATTTTCCTTCTCCTAACTGGTTACCTAGGGAAAGAACCCAGTCTGCTCTGCTATTTACCCATAGCTGGGGTGAGTAGGATTCACCTTTCCCAAGGGTATTATAAAGTGAAATGCATTACCGTCCAGGATTTGAAACTCGGGGGACGAGTATTTCCCATGACTTTAACCATTACACCACGGGCTTCCATACACACACATATATATATATATACACACACATATATATATATATATATGTGTGTGTGTGTGTGTGTGTGTGTGTATGTTTGTGTGAGTAGACGAAAATGAAAAAAGCACACACACACACACACACACACACATACATATATATATATATGTGTATGTGTGTGTGTGTGTGTGTGTAAGTGATTCTCTATCTGTATCATACAATGTTAAAACAATTCATTAAATATGTGTGAAACAGCAACCGGCTTAAAGTCACGATTTGCAGCTGATATGATAGAATTCAAAGAAAGGATCATGAATGCCGATTCCAATATGCATGCAAATTCTGTCAAAGACCATGCCAAGGTTTTCATAAATTACAAGCGAATACATAGAAGTTTTAAAGAAAGAGAATCTGATGCAATCTAACGTGTTTAATTATATGGAAAACATCATGTCAATTTTTTCATATTGCATATTTACTTTTAATATTATTTTTCCGCATTTTCCTGCATTCAAAGATGAAGTCAATGACCTAGCTTGATTAATTTGTCACAAGGTCAGGTCTTTTAATCATCCAGTGAAAATCGAATTCACAAATCCCTGTCGTTGGGCGTTGTAGAATACGCCGACTGCTCCTCTGCAGAGGGGTATATATTTTATTATTATATTGGTGAAATAGATCACTAATTAGGAATGAGCCTATTCAGGTAGTGACCATCCCAAGCGGATTTAACAGGTTTGAATTCAGAGTTTTTCTTCTCCTAGACTGTTGCCTTACCAAGTTTAAAAAGCCCAGTCTGCCCTTCTGTTTTACCCATGGCTGGAGGGCGAGTAGTTGGATTCATGCCTTTCCGAAGAGTATTAGCGCCATGTGAACTGTAGTTCTGACGAGTTGATTTCCGACGACTCTATTACACCACGCACCTCAAACTTAACCACGCAAAGGACCCATCTATATATATATATATATATATATATATATATTATATATATATATATATATATATATATATATATATAATGAAAGAAAAATAACGTATGAAACTACGTGCTGCGGTGTCAAAATAACTGTGATGTAATATACTTCAATTTTTATTCAGGTCTGCTTGCAGGCATTTGGGCACTTTTTTCTCCACCCTTTTTATTATGGCTATTGTTTTTTCGTATATCATTTTTATTCTTTGTTATCATAGAAGGACATGTCTTATTGAAGAATACAATATATGCATACATGATTGGCCATTGCAAAAAGAAAATGAAAATAGCAGAAAAAAGAGAAAGAAATCCCAAGCGACCAAAGCGAACAAAACCTGTAAAATGCTGACATCAATTTGCCGAACAATTTCTGTGGCCTTGCATATTTTTGCGAATGGACCCACAAAAGATGGCGGTGAGGAATGAAGAAGAAAAAAAAAAGGGCGTGGTCGAGCGATATAAACAGGGAGAGTCTCAAGATAAAAGCACAAAAAAATGAAAATACACTCAAACCGGGAGAAGTGTGTAGGAGACGTAAAGCTGTACAAGGAATTAAATGAAGTGTCAAAAGGAAAATGGAAGGGAAAAATCTGAATCGGAAAAAAAACCCTGATGAAAAATAAAAGGCAATCATTTAGTAAGCTTGGCTTTATTTGGCATGAGGCCAAAAATATGCGACATTCAATAAAAATCGATTTTACTAATCTCGTATAGCAAATCTTATCATTCAATGGATTCATCTTATTCATACACTCATACTCGTTTGTGCGTTATAACAATATATAATATATATATATATATATATATATATATATAATAATGATAATGATAATAATAATGATAATAATTCTCTCTCACACACACACTCACAAACACATACACCCACAAACACACGCACATACTTAAACAATTTTTATAAAGTGAGCATATTATTGTTTTTTGACAAATATAAATACAATGTTGCCTGCAGATACAGGTGAACAACACACACACACACACACACACACACACACACACACATTTATATATATTATATAATTTGCATCATTTTCAAAAGAAAAACTTTCGTTGCCTGATGACTGCTACACAGCAAGAAACCAATGGTAGCAAAATTGTTCGAATGCAAAAAATATGGACTAAAACATATCTCTCTCTCTCTCTCTCTCTCTCTATATATATATAATATATATATATATATATATATATATATATATATATATATATATATATATATATTGTCTCTCTATAACATTACTATTACAACTAAGTATGTAGTGTTTCATTTCTTTCAAATGACTGTGAATATACAGTTTGTACCTTTTATAATTAAAGACCAAAACTAATTTCAGTATAAACTAATTCAACAAGAGTTGACATGCCTGAAAACCAGCCAACCAACCAACCAACCAAATAACTCGATACAGAAACTGAAAATGATGAAAGAAAATGATTAATGCTTCGTGTCTAATTCAAAATTCAATGATGCTGTCATTTAATTGCGGAAAACAAGTGGTAGATGTAAAAAAAGAGGTGACATTCACTTAGCAATAAACGACTGCAACGAAACTGAATGTGTCAGTCTAACGTGTTAGGAAGTCTTTCATATTTACCAAGCAACCAGAGTGAAGCTTCTAAAGAGGAAATCGAAAAACCATGCAATTCAATATGGTTCCAGGCAAAACATTGGTGAAACCATAATATATTTGTCATAACCAATGCTGAGCGTCCATGTCACTATTTGTAGCATTAATGTGGTTGAGTCGATCAAAGTAGAACGAACAGAAAAGAAAAAAAATCATTTTCAAACGGAAATCGAATCGATCGTGAACTCTATAGAAACAAAAGAGAATTAAAAAAAAAACAAAAAAAACATACGTAGATGTGGTAAATTGATAAACCATAAAATAAAGTTGAATATTTTCGTTTCTCTGAATGTTTGAGATGAGGCTTGAAGATTAGTATTATCTGCGTTATTCGGACTATTGTCCCCATCTTCATTGTTATTTGTACAACGTTTCGGCCGATATGCCCTTCGGCCTTCTTCAGGTATTTCTTGTCGGACTCGGGAACCTTATCAGACTCGGGAACCTTCTTTTCATACAACAAGTAAGTTCCCGAGTTCGAAAAGAAGGTTCCCGAGTCCGAGAAGGTTCCCGAGTTCGACAAGAAACACCTGCAGAAGGCCGGAGGACATATCGACCGAAACGTTGTACAAGTAACAATAAAGATGGGGACAATAGTCCGAATAACGCAGATAATACGAATATTTTCGTGTTAAAATATAATTCTCTTAGTGCTCGTCCGTCCTCACATACAACTAAGGCTCCACCAATTTTTCCCCAATTTTATTCAGACTTTTAGGAATGCTTAGATTTATGCCTTTAAATGTTTTCTATTGTATTAAGATTTGAATTAGACTGGTTATTAGATCGGATATGTCCCTCATTCACTATGTCTTACTAAACGCCTTGCTTACCCACTCTCTGGGTAATCGTTAAGAGAGGACTGTGGCTCTCATTCTTTCCCTGTATGTTATTTTGCCCTGTCAGTAGAGCTGTAGAATGCACCGACTGCACTTATAAAACACTCCAATGCCCAAACGTGGCGACGTGTCGGTCCTTCTTGGCCTACCGTAATACCTGATGACATGATCATAGTGGGTGAACCGGATATAATGTGGTGCTGTGATATTCAACAGTGCGCCTGAACCCTTAATTTGACTAAACGGACAGTTGGAAAAGTTCGTTTCGGTCAATCGGCTGGCCATATAAACTATCATACCAATTTACCAATACGCAAGAATTAAAGCTATATATATATATATATATATATATATATATATATATATATATATATATGTGTGTGTGTGTGTGTGTGTGTGTGTGTGTGTGTGTATGTATGTTGAATTAAACAAAAGACACGTCTCCTGTTTAACAATTTTATTTGTAATTTTTTCAAGTTTTCTGGCCAACTTTTTAATATTTGGGTGGAATTCGTGAATTAGTCCATCAAAGTTCATGTCCCGAGTACTTTCGGCATAAATGAAAGAATGCTGTCCAAATAAACACACACACACACACACACACACACACACACATATATATATATATATATATATATATATATATATATATAATCTGGCATTAAATAACCCACATGAATTGGCATTCCATTAAAAGCAATCAACTAACTCCATGTACCTAGACTCTATTTTTCAGGACCAAATGTTTAGAGATAAATTTATTTCCAACCATCTCCCACCCGAGAAAATGTTTAAAAACTATTTTCTTTCCTTTCCTATGATAATGCTACCTATCCAAATATAAAAAAATACTAGAAATGAATATTCATTCGAAATATTTATTAGTTTTTAGGGATTTTGTGTGTATGTATATTTCACGCCTATGTGATCTTTAGACCAAGACTTGCTCTGATGATCACATAAGAGAGAAACTGCCATTAACCAGGCACCGCTGACTCCATATTCCTGCTACACTTACATATATATATATATATATATATATTATATATATATATATATATATATATATATATCAAACTATATATATTAATACATATCAAACTATATATATATATATATATATTATATATATATATATATATATATATAGGGGAAACTCGAAACACGTGTCTGTGGATTACTTATTTATTATATATATACTCCCACTTTGGTTGAGTTCTCTGAATAGGGATTTCATTGCAGATTCACCGTTCTAGCGTCTAGCTAAACCTCGCTTTGTTTACAAATGTTTGAGGACTCTAGAGAATTCATTTCCGCTTAGAAATGTAGCGATTAAATATTCTCCTATATTTGACAGCTGCCTCTGGCCGTACGGGTTAAAGGTTTGGCGAACGAAAGTTCATTCGGGTCTCAAACCCGGCCAGGGATAGCTGTTAAGGTATAGCCCCACTGATGAAAGGTGAAACTTCGGAACACGTGTCTGTGGATTACTTATTTATTATATATATATATATATATATATATTATATATATATATATATCTGACTGTCTATATATATTATATATACTAGCAAATATATGCACCCTCCGGGTGCAAGTATTTAAGTTTAAATGTAATAAAATATTAGATTAAATCAGAAAGGCTAATGAAACTAATTAAGAATTCAAATAAAAAGATTCGAAACAGAGGGGGTATAATCGGAAAATAGAACAACTGAACTTACTCTTTCATCACTTCCGTTTTTCAATGCTAAATTTCCTAATTTAACTATTTAGTTAAAATAGGAAGTAAAGAATACAATTACAGTTATTTCTTCTTGTTAATGAATTTCTTAGATTTTATTGAATAAATTTTTACTCATATCATTAAGATAAAACCAACAATTAGAAATCAATAATACCAAGCACATTTTTATTAAAATCAGTTTTTTGAATATCAATATGCAAATTAGCTTTACGTTTACACTGAAAACTGGTATTTTGTTGTATATATAAATACAATTGCATGTTATTAGTATTTAGGTAAGGTCAACAGTATTAATAATGTCAAACAGTTTTATTATTCATTGAGGTTTAAATAGAAATAGAATCATGGAGAATGTGACGTAAATAACTAAGGGAATTGTGACTTGAGTAGTAATATAGTTTCGGTTACAGACAGAAAAACACACAATCTCCATTATAATAAGATGTATAAACTACACACACACATATATATATATTATATCAAACTCTCTCTCTCTCTCTCTCTCTCTACTTTATTTTGTTTTGCTTTTATAAAAATGTCTGAAATTGTCACAGACATTTATTTCGTTTTCGATTATCACTTTTCAAGTTACTATTTTAATCAAGTGAGTCTCGACTCTAATGTTATTAGCGCATGCGTCGAGTAATCTTATTAACTCAGTCTCCATGCTTTTCAAAGTGACAGCTCTATATTCAAGATTATTTGAATTCTTACTTCAACGCATAAACACATCGACATTTCAGGAATCAGACCGACTTTCAATCGAATGACGGTGCTGACCAACTTCCGTGAATTGTTACGAGCGTGTGGGCATCATTAAGCAGCTATGAAATAATGGTGAACTAAGATCAATATCTCTGGGGCATTAACAATTTTCAAATTGTTCAAAAGATTAATAGAAATTGGTGAGGAGCGTAGAAATTTGCAAAGCTATTAAAATGTAAAAACGAAAACAAAAAAATTCAAAAAATTTTAAAAAATTTTAAAATCCGAAAATATACATATATTTCTATGCAGTTATTTTTACGGCTGATTTAGAATTTCTTTACTTGTTGGAACAATGGGATTTGGAAACGTTTATTGTTTTAACTTACATTTCATATTTCTCTTTAGTTATCTCTTTAAATTGGATCATTACCTACTGATGATAACTCTTATGAATGCTTTCTATATATTTGGTTTTGACGTCTTACAATATTGTGCTCATCTTCACGCACACGCACACGTACACACACACACACACACACACACACACACACACACACACACACACACACACACACACACACACATATATATATATATATATATATAATATATATATATATATATATATATATATTGCTTTCAGAAACTTATTTTTATAGGGTTGTTTTAGAAAGAAATTAAATACAATTCTCGAAAACAGTTTACCTTTAAGACATATATATATATATATATATATATATATATATATATATAGAGAGAGAGAGAGAGAGAGAGAGAGAAAAGAGATGGAGAGAGGAGGAGAGAGAGAGTGGAAATGGTCCATAATTACGATACCACTGGTATTTAAGGCCTTTTTATTCACAAATATATATATATATGTGTGTGTGTGTGTGTGTGTGTAAATTGAAAATGGAAGTGAATCCGATGGTATGTTGAAAAGAGAAATAAAGGAAAAAAAGTATTGAATGGATTAAATAGGATTATTTTAATTAATTTAACTTAAACGTGTTTCGGTCAGGACTTTATCCATGTGTACATTATTCAATCTAGTATTATTTTTGAATTACAAAATGAAATAAGATAAGAAAAATATAGAAATGTTCAACACACAAAGAAACATCGACCTTCCTCAGAGTAAATCCCTATATATATATATATATATATATATATATATATATATATATATATATATATATATATATATATATATATATATATATATATATATATATATATATTATATATATATATATATATAAGCTGTATCAATGCTACTGTACTAACCACATGAACCCAAACGAAGTGCTTGGAAAATAAATTAGATGCGAACTGAAGGAGAAGGATGCCTTCTGCCTTAAATTCTGCAAAGCAGCATCCCACAAGAAACAGCTGTAGGTTCACCTGCCCCTCATCACTAAAATAATCCGGGTGAGGTGAACAAGACCTACCGGAAACTGGCGGTGAAGTAACGAAGGACTCATGAGTGACGTTTTACTGTGGACACCTAATCATGGACACACCAATGTAGGTCAACGAGCAAAAACTAACATTTATCGGCTCTGTGTGGGTTCTGCCTGGGGAAGTAAACCTTTTCTTATATTTAATCTGTCTTGTTCTTAATATTCTACGTCCGGCTAAAGTAAGAGTTGATATTAAACGCAGCGAATTGTATTTCTGTTATTAATAGATCTTTTGTATGGCGAATTAGCAAAAGGCTCCCGATCGGCTGGTAGACCATGCCTACGATTTAAAGATGTCTCCAGGAGAGCTATGAGTATATGCCATATTGACACAACACAAGGGAGGTAGATTCAAAAAATAGAGCGGCCTGGCGCCTCAACATTAAGCAAGGCACGGAGAGGGGTGAGGCAGAAAGGAGAGTAGCATCGAAGAAAAAGAGAGCCAGAAAGAGAGAGAAAAGATAACTGCCTCAGAAAGCATCACAGTGTGTGTGAATTCAGTGCACCAAAGACTGTCACTCAAGAATTGGCCTGCAGAGTCACTTGCATAAAAAAATGTTTTATTTTATTTTGGACACTACGCCATCGTCCTTAGTGGATGGAAAGGATCCAATATATTAGAATACTACGATTACTACGCAATAACATGAGCCGACAGAACAAGAGTTCACTGTAACCGGTGGGAAACCCTTTTAACTATTTCAGTCACGAGACAGCTCACTTCCAAGCAGATACCATTCTATTCCGAACTTAGGCTCAGACAATCAATATTATAATGATCCGATTTTTGCATGTGAGTAAGTTACTGAAACAATAACGTTAAATTGGCCTAACCTTGAGAATAAAAAAAAATTCAATCCAATTTCCAACGTACTAATAATAACAGAGTGGAGTCGTTATACGCACTTAAATGATCAATATATTTTTTCAAGGGGCATAAATACTGAATGCTAATTATAGTATCATTCCTTTTTAATTATTTGCAAACAATCTGCGTCTTATTTCTTCGAATTTTTAGATAAGGCTTGATAATTTGTATTATTTAGATTTTTGCGTGCTGTTGTCCCATCTTTATTCTTATATACACAACCTTTCGGCCGATGTACCTTCCGGCCTTCTTCTGTCAGATTCAATTCATATTTGACCATCACACACACACGCACAAACACACACACACACACGCACACACACACACACTCTCTCTCTCTCTCTCTCTCTCTCTCTCTCTCACACACACACACACACACACATATATATATATATATATATATGTGTGTGTGTGTGTGTGTGTGTGTGTGTGTAATGCTTTGTTCGGGCGGTAAAGTATCCACCTGGAATGTACAAGGTTCCGGGATTGATACCGGCCCTTGCTAACTTAGTGCATGAATAGCACAGCTTTGTATCTGTGGGGTAAAATAGGAAGCCGATGCTAATTATATATATATATATATAAAATCTCGCAATCATTAGGTGATAATGATAGCTATTCTTTTTTTTCGCAATTGTCATTGATATGTTTAATTTTAAAAGATAAATATAATTTTATCAGTTCAATGGGGATTAACATAATAACAAAGTTAAAATAAACACACTGCATCCTCCGGAGGGAATAATACGCCACTCATAAAAAGGGTATCTTGGGTATTAACAAGAATCCTGTAGTTGGGTTCCAGTTCCGGAGCTCTCGGGATTATGCAGTCTCCCATTCATTGCTATTACCCCTTACTTTACTTTTACCCTGAAAGATAGTACTTATTAGTATCCTTTCTATAGGTAAAATAGATGTATTACAAAAATATTAGTACTGGAGTGAGATGTTTGGAATTATGTTAGTGTATGTGCACATTGATTGTATTAAATTACTCAAAGCTATGATTGTTTATTAAGGAATATTACTAATCACCAGAAACACTATACTCTGAGCAAACCAATGATTACTATTACATAGAATTATTACTTGAAAACCATTTAATTTGGCATAAATTATCAGTATTAGGAAGGAATACGTGAAACCATAAAACTGCGTGTAATGCAATGAAGGGCTACTCAACACTCCCTAGGACTGTTTGCATTTCGCATAGTTAATACCCTTGAGAAAGGTACATATCCAAATATTCTCCCTTCAGCTATGGGTAAATAGTAGGACAGACTATGCCCTTTAACCATGATATGGCTACCGGTCTTGGAGAAGAAAACTCTGAATTCAATCCCAAGAGGCTCTCTTCTCGTAAATTAAAACTACTTTGAGAGCTCATCCACACACCAGTATTATTATTATTATTATTATTATTATTATTATTATTATTATTATTATTATTTTCTCCTTTTGAGTTTTCACATCAGCGTTAGCTGATGGTCTTTCACTGGAGTCTGAGGGACAGCAAGTCTCCTCAGGTCTCCAGGATTCTTCTGAGTATTCTAGCAGATTGCAGCAGTGCAGTGTTCTGAATGGTTTCAATCCTTCCTCTGATATCCAAACTTTCCAAACCCTTTTCTAATCCTTTTGGGGCTGTTCCAAGTGCACCAACCACAATTGGTATCACTTTCACTTTAATATTCCATAACTTTTTCAGTTCTCTGGCAAGGTCCAGATATTTGTCAATTTTTTCATATTCCTTTAGCTTCACCCTGTGATCTGCTGGCACTGCAAAATCCACCAGTTGACAAGTTCTTTCTTTTTTGTTTATTAATACTAGGTCTGGTCTTCTTGCTGGGATAAGGTGATCCGTTTTTATTTCAAAGTCCCAGAGAATTTTATGCGTTTCGTTCTCAAGAACAGATTCTGGTTTATGCATATACCATTTTGTTGTATGGTCAAAATTTAATTTTTTGCATAATTCCCAGTGGATTACCTTTCCAACCCAGTCGTGTCTAGTTTTGTACTCCCGTTGTGCTAGTTTGCTACATTATTATTATTATCATTATTATTATTATTATTATTATAACCAGAGACTCACCACTGGGTGTACTTTGGTGTCATACAAAGGAGACCCCATTTTTGGAAGCCTCTTCATGAATACAGTCGGAGTATTCGAGGCCTCGCTGGCGGGGTGATTAATCAGGATGTGAGCTTATGAGCATCTTCCAAATGAGTCCTCTATGCTGGTTAATATGCAAGAAAAGCGTGTTGTCCCCTCTTCGGTGAATGAATTCGAGGCTCCGCTGACGGGGTGCTTATTCAGGATGTGATCTCATGAGCCTCCGAAGGAGTCCTATAAGCTAGTTAGTATGCAAGAAAAGTGTTCATCTTGATCAGCTCGCCAGTCTATGTTTTACGTCTCTCTTTCGTGTAAGTCATTATTTGATTTATTGATTCGTGTAAAGCACTTTCGCCTCTGCACAAAACAGACAAATCGACTTCACTCCTGCCTTCGTATCCTCCTTCCTTATGTTTCTTAAATAGTTACCTGCTCGAAAAAACAAACAAAATAAACAAAAAAAGCAACCAAACTTAAGAATAGTCAGCCAACCGACATTTCCACACAAGCACCTGGGACAACAAAATTGCGTTTAAGAAGAAAACACTCACTTGCACACACAAGACAACAACTTGAAATTCAATTAACTTTTACGCCCGGAATAGAGATGTCCGTTTTTAACTCGGTTCACTATCCTTTTCTGATTCTCCTAAAAGCTTTCATCTTCTTTGTTTCACATATTTTAGGCGTTGTCTATCTTTACCTTTTTCTTTCTTCAGCACTCTGTGTGCAGTATATCATAGATGTTTTTGGCGCAGACGATGACGGCAGTGCGAGAACGCAGTCATGGCTTTAAATCCAGTCCCGTCGGATACAGTTTCCCATTCCCAACACAAACAGCTCTCGGATTTACACATCATACAATTCTACTAACTCGAGCTAGTGGGCGACGTTCGAAACCAAATTAAGACCGGATTTAGAATTCAAATCACTTAGGATTTAGAGGATTGTGTCATTATAATCTTTCTTAATACGATTTAATCAATTTAAGCTAAGTTTACTAAATCTATATCAATAATAGGAAAGATTTTCTTTTTCAGTCATAATTGGACGGTCTGACAGTTTGTAATGCTTTTTCTGAAATAAAAAATTTCAGATTTATTGCATCATGGGTATTTACCCAACCCGTCCGCTAGGGGAGGAAGTGACACAGGGTCGCAAGTATGGGCCATCCACTAAGGATCGAATTCACTTTTCAGAAGTAATGAATGGTTTGTTGGTTGGTTATTTGTTTTACGGTATATCAACCCTTTTCGGAATATTTAATGCCAAATTAAGTCATTTTGATATTCGGTTTCTTATAGTGACTGCTATTCCTTAAATGGTCACCTATCTAATTAACAAATACGGTCATGGCAGCCTAACTTCGGTGGTCTAGCGGGAACCAATGATTTTACCGTGACTTGTTGTAATTGAGCTGCGATACTAGCTTAGTAACCATTACTTCACGATGGTATGACTTTTCAGTCTCTTCGAATTGTATGTGACACAATGTCGCAATTATGGGCATCCAAAGAATAACTTGCAATTAAATAGTAATTTGTATGCGAGACTATGGATTTTTTTTAAAAATCATCTCAATGTATATATGTTAATCATTTGGATGTGTTTGCTGTTTTTCCTCTGTAGACAGACAGACGGTCTGATCAAGAGCTTGTAATTTTATCATGTTTTTAGCATAAAATAATTTCCGATGTATTCTTGAATAAAATCATTCCTAATGCTTTTATTCAAATTCTGAATAATTTCCAATTCATTTTATATTAAAATAATTTCCAATAAATTTCATCGCAAAACTATTTTATTATTTTTTTATGAATATTTTCTAATGCATTTTTATTTCAAACTGATTTCCAATGCATTTTTCAGAAGACTTATTTTCGAATCTTAGAGGAAATGCATTTAAAAATGTGTTTTATTATCAAAGACTGTTAAAGGTATTTTAAAGTGAAACCTTTTTAATTCATTGAATTACAAAATCATTTCCAATACATTTTATAATCTAATCAACAATGCATTTTATAATAAAATCACATCGAGTGCATGTTTACAGAAAACAAATTTTCAAATGTTTCTATAGTGAAATCGGGAGAGTTCCTGTGGCGTAGTGGCTAACGTGTTGAGCTACAATATTGCAGTGAGTTCGAATTTCAGTTGCGTTTACATGTTCCCTTTCGGACTAATACTCTTAGCAAAGGTATGAAACCCTAATACCCCAGCTATGGGTAAAATAGTACCACTACTGTTCTTCTACAAAAATTGCTTTGAATTAAATAACATAGGAAGAATGATGGCATTAAACAAAGAAAAGAAATCACAATTATAGTGAAACCAGTGAAGGCGCATGGTGTAATGGATATCACTGGTGAAATGGACACGGCGAGACGAGTTCAAATCCTGGACAAATCTGTTTGCATTTCATATATCGCTAATACCATTAGGAAAGGTATTATTCTCCTTCCAGATGTGGATAAATAGTAGGGTGGACTGGATTATTTAAGCATGGTCAGGCAACCAGTCTATGTTAAGGAAAACTCTGAATTCATATCTTTTAAACCCCGCTTTAAAAAATGACTATATGTCACATCCTACTCATACGGAGGGGTTAATAATATGGATATAGTGAAACCATTTACAAAAATAATACTTCGAAAGCATTTTATAGTTTTTACTTTTACAATTCGTTTATATTGATAACTGAATGAGTTTTTTTTTATATACCCTCTATACGAGATAAGGGGATTTGGTGAAAAGATATAAACGTGTGCTGTAGTTTTTAAGTAAAATAATTTCAGTGTATAGTAACTTAATTCGAATACATTTACAGTAAAATTTCTAATATATCTTATAGTAAAAGAAAGACTCATTTATAAATAATTTTCATAACTGAATCTCTTGCAGTGCATTTATATTGACAATTACGTTTGTTTGCCTGAACTGTATGTGTGAATTTACCGACGCCACCACACGAACAGAATGAGACACAAAGGTTATTTCTAAACGGAGTTTAACAGGTTGGAATTCAGTTTTCCATCTTTTCGACCATATCAAGATTAAAGATGCCAGTCTGCTCTAATACTTACCCATGACTGGTGGGGAAATTGTTGGATACAACCTTTACTAAGGATATCACTGATATGGAATGAAAGTATCTTCGTCCAGGATTTGAACTATTTCCTAAAAAGGCAACCATTACAACACGTGCCTACATTGTCTAGATTCTATAGACAATAATACGGTTTAGTGTAGATTTTTCAAATCTGGATAGCATAATTATTTGACTTAAATGATCTTCATCGGTATGATATCCAATAATAAGCAATGGAGTCCATTTCATTGTAAGAAAAGTAAAGAACCCAAGAAGATTTGAATGTCCAAATCATTAAAATCAATTAAACTAATAAGTTTTATAAGTAGTTTTCCAAGCCAAAAGTTGTAAATTAATAATCAAATACTTTGTACAAACAAACTCGTCAAAAACAATAATTTCTAAATAGTTACGCCTTTTAAATTCAAAAATATTTCTATAAAAACACTGTTCAATTTATCTCATGAGATATGATAAAACTTTTCTGTCATGTCGATTTATGTTTTATAGTATTTCTTTACTCCTATGGCAAAAGTCCAGAAGTATGGGGTACTAAGTGAGACGTGAAGTCACTAAGAATGCTCTGCTAATTTAGCTTGCAAACCATTACGACACATTGTTTCAGACTAATAATTGGGTATGACATATATATCCGGTAGTGAAGTTCAACCTCTGGGTATGTGTGTGGGGTTAACCCACCGTTTTCATTAATCCAAGTTGTACTCGGGACGTGCGTCAAACTTAATGGTTATCATTCTAGCAAATGGTATCGTCGTCCCGAGGTCAAATCCTGAACAGTGGTGATTGCGGTTCACTTAACGCTAATATTTTTGAGAAAGACAGAAATTAATCTATCCCTCTCAGCTCTGAGTACATAATATATATATATATATAGACTGAGTTGTTTATCCAATCTACTAGAAAAAAAACACCGTAATCCATTAAATATTGAGTTTGGGATACAACAGTTAGGGTTCTATCTATGGTCAACATTAATATGAGCTATTGTTTAAACTACATTGAACTTCATGTGCAATTAAAGAATTGATATTATAACTAAGTATGAAGTGTTTACGTGTTTAAAATGGTTGGATTTAATTGCTTGCAAATTATTAGTATTAGATAGGAATACTTGAAAATATATTTAAATGTGTGCAAATTATGTGTATAAAGAATAGTTACTGGAAACTATAATGATAATTGTTGTGGTAGTTTTGTTTTACGGTATCAAACTTTTTCGGGTAATTTAATGCCAAATCAAGTCATTTTATAAACAAATAACTAAGGTTGTATACTGTATCTGCTGTTGCTTCAGTGGTTACCCAATTAAGAATTGAACAGGTGCCTTCGGCGTAATATATAATGATTATTATTAAATGGAAAGAGTTATTAAAAACAAAATTTGACAACAAAAAAAGAAAATTAACTTCAGCAATAGATAACCCAATATGGATTTAAATGCCTTAAAACCAACTAAACAACTTGCATTAGATTGGCTATTTCTGACGGATTATTTCTTTGTTGGCTTCTAAAACTAGATCGTTAACCATTTCAATTTGGTAGTTGTATCTTTTTAAACTGAACAATAACGATTGAAAACTACGTTACAATTTTATCGAACAAAAAGAGTACAACAAATGTGCATATGATTTATTCAATCATGAAAAGTAAACTCCTGTAATGTATTATTCCTGTGTCCCAAATCGATAGAAATGTATTTATCGAAAAGAATGAATGCCGCTGGTTGAACGCTGGAGAATGTTCCCAGAGCGTCGGGTCAATTAGTGCAAATTCTGGAAAATGAAAGACTACATCGGTTAAGGTTGTATATTGTGAAATGACATTCTATTTTTTTTTCATAGTAAAATACGAGGTTAGTATTTATTGATCTATTGTATTCAATATCTTCCTTTTGGACACTTTATACATATATATATATATATATATATATATATATATATATATATTATATATAAAGTGTCCAAAAGGGAGATATTGAATACAATAGATCAATATATACTAACCTCGTATTTTAAAATACGAGGTTAGTATATATTGATCTTTTGTATATATTGATCTATTGTATTCAATATATCCCTTTTGGACACTATATATATATATATATATATATATATATATATATATATATATATATATATGAATGAATGAATGGATGAATGAAAGGGGGTTCCTTGGTGCATAGGTGGGAAAGATACTTGTGGGTAGGTGTATGTGCAATATTTATAATCTGGCTGCAAACAATACAAGAAAATAGCTTTTCAATATATAACGGAAGTGACAGACGATGGTTTTGCATATTTACTGAATATTGTCTCTCCGATACAATATATCGGGTAAAAATCCCTCTCATGTAATTCCATATTAGTGCATATGAAACATATACTTTATATTAGCGCTACACACACACACACACACACACACACACACACACACACACGTTGATATATATATATATATATGTGTCGTCGTCGTCGGGGCGGCCTAAAGTCGGTATCAGCCAATTAGTGAGGGTGTCTATCCCATTTTCACTAGCACTAGACCAAGGAGATTGTTTTGGCATCTGAGATGGAGCGCCACGCCTACCATCAGCTCCTTACTTTACCGCACAGATCACTGTGCTACTCATACGCTGAGTTGGCGAGGACCGGAATCGAACTAGGAACCATGGTATTATGGTGTTGAGTTTTTCCTTCGTTTCTAAGATAAATATTGCTCTGTATATAATCCAAAAAGATTATTATACATTGAGCTCTCTGTAGTGATTTAAAGATACACTGTATTTATACATACTGGATCATACAATAATGATAAAGTATATCTTAGAAATCACGTATAGAACCAGCCTTATTACTACGTTTTGGATACCTCTCATACATATATATATATATATATATATATATATATAAAGTCGTCGGTGCGGCCTAATGTCGGTATCAACCACGCAGCGAGGGAGTCTATCCCCTTTTCCACTAGTGCTAGATCAAGGAGATTATTTTAGCGACTAAGGTGGAGGACCACACCTACCATCAGCTCGTCACTTTACCGCACAGTTCCCTGTGCTACTCATACGCTGAGTTGGCGAGGGCCTGTACCGAACCTAAAACCTTGTGATTTCCAGCCGAACACTCTCTCTCTCTCTCTCTCTCTATATATATATATATATATATATATATATATATATATATATATGTGTGTGTGTGTGTGTGTGTGTGTGTGTGTGTGTCTGTGTGTTAATTGGAGATTAAAGTAAGAATCGAGATCATCCAAACTATGGCATTGCTAAAATCGGTTAGAATACTTAGAAAAGTCATGGAGACCTTAGGAGACTTGCTATCACTCAGCCTCCAGTAAGCCCCGGCTAAGGCGGGTGTGAAAATCTCTAATGTATAATAATAACAATGACACAATAATGATAATGATAATATTGGATACATATATAGATATATATACATATATATATATTGATATATATATATATATATATATATATATATATATATATATATATATATATATTTGTAAGTTAGTTTGCTATATCTAGTAGTTGATAGGGCATGTATATATAAGTTAGTAGTTAAGACATGTCAATTGGTTTTAAAATTGCATTTGCGAAACACTGCTAGTTACCACGAGCCGTTGACTTCATGTCTTCTTTACACACACACACACACACACACACGTATATATATATATATAATATATATATATATATATATATATATATATATATATATATATATGATGATAATATCAGACGCCTATCAGTAATAAATTATTGAATTATTGATCTGTGCACCAAGAAAAACTGTCTAGTCAGCAGGAGACTTTGGCACTGAGATTAACGAGTTGTTCCTACTGTGATATTTGGCCAGATTGCAAAACACACTGGACAACATACAAAAATTTGATGGATGAAATACTAACCTAAAAAAAGACTGAATATTCCATCGGCTATAACGATCTAATAATAAGAAAACGTCAATTAAAGACACTCGTTTAAACGGTACATTGAATAATGATGAGGCTTTAACTAAACACCGGAAAGAGGGAAGATAAAATGATTGAAATAAAAACTGGAAAAAAAATAATATGATGAATCTTGCTGTTATTTGTTTAGTTTTTGTTTTTTTAAGTTTGGATTTGGCTAATTTATGAGGAAGTCCGTCCCGGTCTCCTGCCTGAAAACTTGCTACCGGTGATTGCTGAAAAACCAACCCAGCTACGATTGAAGTCCGTAGCCGAAGCAGTAAACAACCAACTTAGGGCGTTTTGTTTTTTTCGAGATTCACTTACAGATAATAAAATCCAAAATGTTTATTTTTTCGGTATTTTCATTTTATTTTGATATATTTATTTCCAACAATCGATTACAAGTAAAAAAAAATCAAAATATTTAGCTATTCTTGTTTATTTAAACTAAAAACAAGACATTAAACAAACATGAATAAAAGAAAATCGGAGTATTTAGATATTCTTTTATATTTTAATTTTAAAAAATATATCTATCTTGTCATTGCTTCGGCTACGGACTACAATCGTAGCTGGGGTTGGTTTTTTCACCACTCACCACTCACCACTCACCGATAGCAAGTTTTGAGGCAGGAGACCAGGACGGTCTTCCTCATAAATTATATGGATTTGTACAAAATTTGGCAACAGCTCAAGGCTCTGTCTTTGGTAACAAACACGACAACCAGACTTGGATTGGAATTACCAATTTTGCAGAAAGTTCCCCCCTCCTCCTACATAAAAAAAGTTTCGTCCTTATTCTAAAGACAATAAAAAGAGAGTGAAAAATAAACATTCAATTTTAACTCATGTTAACAAATATTGAAATTCTTAAAAATTTTCCCATCTATGGGTTAAATAGAAAAACATGAGTTTATAAACAAAATTGTATTATGCATCAAGAATGAATTTATTTCACAACTTTGTCGGCATTAAAGGACCCACCGAGGTTGATATGCCGTAAAACAAAACAAACCAAACCAAATCTTAAAAATTTGGAAAAAATTGTAGTGAAGAATTGGGAGGGGGGCATTTTATTTTATTCCATTTTATTTATTAAAATGAAAGGAAAATTAATAAAAAATCTCCAGAAATCAAAAATCTCCAAGTTGGATAGAAAAATTGCTGATTGTCAACTCAATTTTTTTTTTAACTGAAAATATTGACCAATCACTAATTGAATCATTGCAATAGTTTCGCTCTGAAATTCAGGATTTATATTTATCTGATATTATAACAAGAAATATCGTTATTATTCAATAAGATATTTAAACTAATAACTCTGCGGGTGTGTATATATGTGATTGGGATGCTCAAATACGGAATTCAATTTGGCTGAATTATATAAGAAAAATAAATTTCTAACTTATAAATGTTGACATTTCTGTTGTTTAAGTAGTGTTTCTTCAGAAATTATGTGTTTTCTGCCAGCAAATTTCAATATTTCGTCATGTAAAATTTTGAAGGGTTTCGTGTCTTTAAATGTAACGTCGTCATTGGTAAATATAGTGATGTGCTTTTAATTTCAAAGATTTATTAAATTATATCTAAAGACAATGAATAAAGTACAATTTAAAATGAAAACTTTGAAATTCTTTGATTCCTCCTATATATATATATATATATATATATATATATATATAGAGAGAGAGAGAGAGAGAGAGAGAGAGAGAGATGTGTGTGTGTGTGCGCGCGTGTGTGCGTGTGTTTGGAAAGATAAATGGAAAGAAAATTTTGTATGGATAAAAGTTATTTATTGAAATGCCGAGACGCGTTTCAACCAAGAGTTTGTCCTTGTATACATTGTATTCTATTCATTATTATTTTAAATACAAAATAAGATTTTTTCGGACACATCCAAATTATCTGTATTCATACCGTTTTATTTTCAAATATCAAAATATCTTGCCGTGAAGAAGACCTCTTTTTTGTATACGTAAATTTTATATTCAACCCATAGCTAGAAAAATACCATAGCACTAATGTTGAGAAATCCTGGATATAGTTATTTACTAAGCTTAGCTTAGATGCGGCACAAGGCCAGAAGTATGGGGCTCCCAATGAGAATCGAACTCACTAACAATGGTCTGCTAATCTAGCTTGCTAACCATTACTCCACGTGAGGTATAGTTATTTACTAAGCTTAGCTTAGATGCGGCACACGGCCAGAAGTATGGGGCACCCAGTGAGGATCGAACTCACTATCAATGGTCTGCTAATCTAGCTTGCTAACCATTACTCCACGTGAGGTATAGTTATTTACTAAGCTTAGCTTAGATGCGGCACAAGGCCAGAAGCATGGGGTACCCAATGAGAATCGAACTCATTAACAATGGTCTGCGAGGCGAGCTTGCTAACCATTACACCACGTGAGGTATAGATATTTACTAAGCTTAGCTTAGATATGGCACAAGGCCAGATTATGGGGCTCCCAATGAGAATCGAACTCACTAACAATGGTTTGCGAAGCGAGCTTGCTAACCCTTACACCACGTGAGGTATAGTTATTTACTAAGCTGAGCTTAGATGTGGCACAAGGCCAGATATATGGGGCACCCATGAGAATCGAACTCACTAACAATGGTCTGCTAATCTAGCTTGCTAACCATTACACCAAATGAGGTGCCCTAAAAAAACTAAGCTTTGCTTAGATATAGCACAAGGCCAGAAGTATGGGGCACCCAATGAGAATCGAACTCACTAACAATGGTTTGCGAAGCGAGCTTGCTAACCATTACACCACGAGAGGTGCCCTAAAAAACTAAGCTTAGCTTAGATATAGCACAAGGCCAGAAGTATGGGGCACCCAATGAGAATCGAACTCACTAACAATGGTTTGCGAAGCGAGCTTGCTAACCATTACACCACATGAGGTGCCCTAAAAAACTAAGCTTTGCTTAGATATAGCACAAGGCCAGAAGTATGGGGCGCCCAATGAGAATCGAACTCACTAACAATGGTTTGCGAAGCGAGCTTGCTAACCATTACTCCACGTGAGGTATAGTTATTTACTAAGCTTAGCTTAGATGCGGCACACGGCCAGAAGTATGGGGCACCCAGTGAGGATCGAACTCACTATCAATGGTCTGATAATCTAGCTTGCTAACCATTACTCCACGTGAGGTATAGTTATTTACTAAGCTTAGCTTAGATGCGGCACAAGGCCAGAAGCATGGGGTACCCAATGAGAATCGAACTCATTAACAATGGTCTGCGAGGCGAGCTTGCTAACCATTACACCACGTGAGGTATAGATATTTACTAAGCTTAGCTTAGATATGGCACAAGGCCAGATTATGGGGCTCCCAATGAGAATCGAACTCACTAACAATGGTTTGCGAAGCGAGCTTGCTAACCCTTACACCACGTGAGGTATAGTTATTTACTAAGCTTAGCTTAGATATGGCACAAAGCCAGAAGTATGGGGCTCCCAATGAGAATCGAACTCACTATCAATGGTTTGCGAAGCGAGTTTGCTAACCATTACACCACGTGAGGTATAAGGTGTGTGACGGATCCCCGCTCCTACTTATAGACTAGGCTAGATCATGTGATCTATACCTTGGCCAATCACTGGCAGTACTCTGGGGCTGATACAATACTTAACCCACCCTATTGGTCATAATTACATTGGCATTCTTTGACGACGGACATAGGATTAAATCACTGGACCTTTACCAATATGTAGGATAGGACTTATACGCTTACCAAAGGATTCCATAACATAGGACTTTCTTTAAGCCCTTTTCAACTGGCCAAGGATGGCATTTAAAAACTTTACAATCTATCTATAAAACAAGATAATGTTTTCAGACCGAATCATAATAGTTACTGAATAATTGAAGGAATAATTACAGTATCTCATTTTAGATATCCAGAAAACAAAATAGAGAGAACTCAAAAAAATAACTAGAAAGGGTTAAGCACACATCGACCGAAACGTTATAATCTTATTATAATGGAGATTGTGGATTTGTCTGTATGTAACCGAAACTATATTACTATACAAGTCACAATTTCCTTTGTTATTTACATCACATTCTCCATGATTTTATTTTTTTATTTAAACCTCAATTATTAGTAAAATTGTTTTACATCATTAAGACTGTTAACAATAACTACATACTAATAACATGCAATTGTATTTATATATACAACAAAATAGCGGTTCACAGTGTGAATGGGAAGGCTAATTTGCATATTGATCTTAAAAATTTGACTTTAATAAATATATGCTTAGTATTATTGATTTCTAATTGTTTGGTTTTATCTTATTGAATATGAGCAAAAATCTCGGGGATAAATCTTAAAAGAAATTCATTAACAAGAGGAAATAAATGTAATTTTATTCTTTACTTCCTATTTTAACTAAATAGTTAAATTAGGAAAATTTACCACTGAAAGACGGGAGTAATAGAAAATGATGGAAGAGTTAGTTTCAAAGTTGTTCTATTTTCCGATTATACCCCCTCTGTTCCAAATATTTTTATCTGAATTCTTATTCAGTTTCATTAGCCTTTCTAATTTAACATGATATTTTATTATATTAAAACTTAAATACTTGCACCCGGAGGGTGCATATATCTGCTAGTAAATACAACAAAGAGTGGGATAACCGGAAGCGGAACAACATTTGGACAGCATCATGTTCTGATATCCAATCACAGATTTGCCTGTACTATGAAATAATACATGATTATGATTAAGGGTTGTCGACTTTATTGGCATGCTTCTAATATGATTGATCAGGTTGGAATATTTGGGAGTTTTAAATTATTTGCATCTGATTTCAGTTTTTTTTTAAGGATATTTTTGTTTGTCTGTTTTATTCTTTTGATTGTGTGTTGTTGGTTTTCATGATTATTTGAATCAGTTTAAACAAAATTCGACTTGATTGTATTTTCGTTTTTTTGCTTTTTAGTATTAAAATTGAAATGCGAAGGGATCATCTCGTGAGAAATTATGCTGATTATGTCTCAGTTTAACATGGAGTGGAGACTAAATGTGGCCAGAAAATCTATTAAAAAAAAGGGGAAATGAGAAAGAAATAAAGAAAGAAAGTAAAAGAAATAAAGAAACCCGAGAGGGAAATAAAAAAAGAAGAAAGAAAGAAAGATAGAAAAGAAAGAAGAGAAGCAGTAAGTGAAAACATAAAAAAAAAATAAGAACTAAAGAAAGAAAGAAAATGGAAGAAACGAAGAAATTCAAGAGGGAAAGAAAGAAAGAAGAAAAAAGAAGAAAGAAAGAAAAAAAGAAAGAGAAGAAGCAGTAAGTGAAAACATAAAAATAACAATAATAAGAACTAAAGAAAGATAGAAAATGGAAGAAACGAAGAAATTCAAGAGTGGAAGAAAGAAAGAAAGAAAAGAAAGAAAGAAAGAAAGAAAAGAACTAAAGAAAAGAAGAGAAAGAAAGAAGCAGTAAGTGAAAACATAAAAATAAACAATAAACTAAAGAAAGAAGGAAAATGGAAGAAACGAAGAAATTCAAGAGGGGAAAGAAAGAAAGAAAAAAAGAAATAAAGAAAGAAAGAAAGAAAGAAAGAAAGAAAAAAGAAAGAAAGAAAGAAGAAGCAGTAAATGAAACATAAAAATAAAATAATAAGAACTAAAGAAAGAAAGAAAATGGAAGAAACGGAAAAATTCAAGAGGGGAAAGAAAGAAAGAAAGAAAGAAAAGAAAGAAAGAAAAGAACGAAATAAATAAAGAAAGAAAGAAAGAAAAGAAAGAAAAGAAAGAAAAGAAAGAACGAAGCAGTAAGTGAAAACATAAAAATAAACAATAATAAGAACTAAAGAAAGAAGGAAAATGGAAGAAACGAAGAAATTCAAGAGTGGAAAGAAAAAAGAAAGAAAGAAAAGAAAGAAAGAAAGAAAGAAAAGAAAGAAAGAAAGAAAGAAAGAAAGAAAGAAAGAAAAGAACTAAAGAAAGAAAGAAAAGAAAAGAAAGAAAGAAACAGTAAATGAAAACATAAAAATAAACAATAATAAGAACTAAAGAAGAAAGAAAATGAAAGAAACGAAGAAATTCAAGAGTGGAAAGAAAAAAGAAAGAAAGAAAAGAAAAAGAAGAAAGAAAGAAAGAAAGAAGCAGTAAATGAAAACATAAAAATAACAATAATAAGAACTAAAGAAAGAAAGAAAATGGAAGAAACGGAGAAATACAAGAGTGGAAAGAAGAAAGAAAGAAAGAAAGAAAAGAAGAAAGAAGCAGTAAATGAAAACATAAAAATAAACAATAATAAGAACTAAAGAAAGAAAGAATGGAAGAAACGGAGAAATACAAGAGTGGAAAGAAAGAAGAAAGAAAGAAAGAAAGAAAGAAGAAAGAAAAGAAGAAAGAAGAAGCAGTAATGAAAACATAAAATAAACAATAAGAAGAACTAAAGAAAGAAAGAAAATGGAAGAAACGAAGAAATTCAAGAGGGGAAAGAAAAAAAGAAAGAAAGAAAAGAAAGAAAGAAAGAAAGAAAGAAAAGAAAGAAAGAACTAAAGAAAGAAAGAAAAGAAAAGAAAGAAAGAAGCAGTAAATGAAAACATGAAAATAAACAATAATAAGAACTAAAGAAAGAAAGAAAATGGAAGAAATCCAAGAGTGGAAAGAGAGAAAGAAAGAAAGAAATATGGAAAAGAAAGAAAAAAAGAAAGTGGAAGAAATGGAGAAATCCAAGAGGGGAAAG
>CM042150.1:80005315-80007815 GCA_023376005.1 Doryteuthis pealeii
AAAACCCGGCAAATAGTTTGATAGTAAAAATATACTACACAATTTCACCTGGGGAAAAAAGGAAAAAAGAAAAGACCTAGAGTGTCGTACCAACCGAAAATAATCGATTATTACTATAACACTTGGCCAAAAGAAAAAAGAATTATATATATATATATATATATATATATATATATATATATATATATATATATATATATATATATAAGGATTATCTAAAGCTAAAATGTAAAAAGTGCTCAATACCTAAGTAGATCAAATAATAAAGTCAAACCTAATGAGTCAGATATACCTACTAATAGTTTCGCTTACTAGCTCATCAAGGCAAGAATCAGATTCATGCCCTGATAAGTTACTAAGTGAAACTATTAGTACGTGTATCTGACCCATTGGATTTAGTTTTATTATATATATATATATATATATATATATATATATATATATATATATATATATATATATATATATATATATGTGTGTGTGTGTGTGTGTGTTGTGTGTGTGTGTGTGTGTGTGATCTCTATTTGATATGTTCTTACCAGAGATTGAACGACTTCACTATTTTTTTTCTTTTAAAAGACAGTACTGAATATGTATTTACCCAACCCTTTCGCTCCGGGCTGGATTTGATACAGGTTCAATTTTTAAGCGGAGTAAAGCTGTAATGACTTCGGGATTTTCCTTCTCCTAGAATGGATTTCTAAAAAAGCTAAACAGGCCTAGTACATACTCACAGCTAGGAGGTGGAGATGGAATCCTGTATTTTCCAAGGGTATCGGCGAGAAGGGAAACGCTAACGGCTTCGTCCAGGATTACCGACGATAACCGTTATGGTAAGCGCACCCTCACAGAAATGGGTGTGCCGTACAAAACGTAATTCTAAAGTTAGGTTTTTCAGTGATGCCTAGAGAAAATTTATCTCAAATGCATTATTCCTGGTAGTTTTTCAGATAATAGCCATACTTATATATATATATATATATATATATATATATATATATATATATATATATATATATATATATATATAAATTATAATTTTTATTCTAAATCATGTTTACGTAGCTGGTCACATCTATTCAAGAACTGTAATTTAAATCTTTCAAAATAAACAGCTAGCGTTATTTAACGTCACATTAGCTTCACAAACAAAAAAAAGTCATAGACTTCAAAGCAGCTTTGATTGTGTTGTTTTCAACAAAATTTGATGGAATATATATATATATATATATATATATATTATATATATTATATATAGTTTGTGTGTGTATGTGTGTGTGTGTGTGTGTGTGTGAGTGAGAGAGAGATCGAAGAGAAAAAACAACACTTGAAATTTCCCCTTTAATGTTAAGATTAAATGCGACTTTATTAAATTTGAACACGAAAAATCCACCCATTTTAGACACCCCTATATATATATATATATATATATATATATATATATATATATATATATATATATATACGAAAATAATCTACTACAAACAGCAGTATACACGAAAACCAGAGGTACACATATTTATCTACACATTAAATTTTTCCACCTCAACCATCTTAAGGCCATTCTAGCATACTCACAAACGATGAATATTAATATAATATGCAACAATAATTAATTGTTTAATCATATCAACAAATTGAATCATTTACACCAAGTGACAACAACCAAATGTATATTGAACCAGAAATATACAGAGCCACAAGAAATAGAACATTTATATTAAGAAAAACAAAATATCAATTCGTATCTTCTTTGCAGCAACATTCAATTATAACCTTCGTCCATTAGAATATATTCAGAATTGAAGAGGAATCCTTAGAATAAAACCCGAATTAAGATATGTTTCCAGAACCGGGTATGCTTGAATAACGTAGACCTCAACATCGTAAAGATATGGCAGGAAGTCATAGAATCTAAGACAACAGAGTTATCCAAAATGAATCTAGGAAAAAATAATAAAATTATGTCAACCATATCAGGGGAAAAACATACTTTTTATATGCACATAAACTACACTGGTTGGTTGGATTTTACGGCATGTCAACCCTTGTTGGGTTATTTTATACCTAATCCGCTTTCGTTTTATTTATTATTGTTGGCTATTCAAAATCGTTTTTAAGATCATCGTTTGATATATTCAACCCATGCAAGAGGCCTTAACATGTTCACTCTAGAGGACACTCTACTCTCCCTTAGAGATCCAGACTTGGAACTTTACCACTAGATGCAGTCATAGCTGGACACTAATATCCTCAGCCACCACTTTCTAACTTATTTATGATAAAAAGGATTGGGGGTTTGAGCAATATGGTCGGGACAATCATATAGGTGCTAGGGCTTGATTTCACCTACCGATTGATCGGAGAGAGCCTCTCTAAACGACCTAGCTAAACTAACGTCTAAATTAAAGTGCTGCATATCATAGACTGATCAACTAGCAGGATTCCATTCTTAAGCATCACGTGTCACCACCCATGATGGTCTCTATTTGTTATTGCT
>CM042150.1:80017815-80047815 GCA_023376005.1 Doryteuthis pealeii
ATCTTCGTGGGTTTTTTAATGCCAAAGAAAAACGATAGTGGTAATATTTAACAAATAGCTGAGATAAGGAGATAAAGAGAGGATTCATACTTTTCCCAAGGGTATTAGTCCGGAGGAGAACGTAATAACGCGACTCAAGTGCACCATGGTAAACACTACGCCACTGGATCCCACAAACTTATCTATAAAAGTTAATGATTATTATTATCTTGAATATTCGGACTAATGACCTCATCTTCATTTTTATCTGTACAACGTTTCGGTCGATATGCCCTCCGGGATTCTTCAGGTATTTCTTGTCGGACTTGGGAACCTTGTTTTCGGACTCGGGAACTTTCTTGGGCGTAATCGGGAACCATCACGGAACTTTGAACCTAACCCTTTATTCAAAAAGAAGGTTCCCGAATCCAACAAGAAATACCTGAAGAAGGCCGGAGGGCATATCGGCCGAAACGTTTTACAGATACCAATGAAGATGTGGACAATAGTCCGAATAACGTAGATAATACTAATCATCAAGCTTTATTTCAAACATTCAGAGAAACAAAAAGTTAATTAATTCTTAAATTATGCATTTGTTAGTATTTTGATTTTTTTAATATGAAAATTAATGACTGAGACTGTAAGTATTTGAAATTTAACAATGAGTGTTTTGGGGGTGATCTTAATTTGTTGTTTATTATTCTGGCGTAAGGGTTTCTATACCTAATATCTATTTATATTCATGGGCTTCTAAAATTGATGGTATGTTTAGTTGTTCTGCTATTTTTTGTGACTGTATTTTTCAAACGTCACTATTATAGTATTCTCTCAGAGCTACTTGGTGTTGCCTGCGATTTAAAAAAGTTAAAAATAAATTCATAGTCTATATTTATATATATATATTGATAAAATATTCTTTTTTAATATATTTGTTTTATTCGATTTTATTCTTTAAATATCCTTGGTTTTAAATTGTTTATTTACTCTATTCTTCTCATTTGAATTTTTTCTCTTTTATTTGTCTTTTATTTTACTTTTTACTATGTTTATCCTTTATTGATTTACTTGGGTTTTTAATAATTTTTTTCTTCAATTTATTCTCTTATATTATTATTTAGCTTTTCTTATAGAAAATGAGGAGTAAAAACTGTTTACCCTCCTCTCGGAAAAAATAGGTTGGAGATTTTATTGAACTGAACTTTGCTGGTCTCCGCAGATTTTCTATTATAAAAAGAGCTCGTTCGTTGGACAAACAAATATACAGAATATTATATATATATATATATATATATATATATATATATATATATATATATATATATATATATATATAGTGTGGGATGGTCACTATATCAGCTTTTGCTGGAACGGTGTACAAAGGCAGTATTATTGGTAGAGTGCTCAATATAAAATAGAGCTGTTATATAATATAATAAAATAAATATACAAAGCTTCTACATATCTATTTATTTGGGGACAAAGGAACATTCACGACCATATTGGTTTCATGCAAGGCAATCGTCAGTTGAAGATGTTACAAATGCAAGGAAAATATGAATGTTCCTTTGTCACCAAATAAATAGATATGTTAAACTTTTATATATTTAATTTATTATATTATATATATATACAAAAAGAATATTCCACATCACGTAAACACGCAAAAACGCAACACGAGAATACAGTTGAAAAACGCACACATTCGACCATTTACACCATTTCTGTTATTTAAATAAACAAACATTTCGTTTACCTGATGAATGCTTTTAGCAGGAAACCATTGGTAGTAATATCGTTCCAAATAAATGAATAAATGCTAAAACTTTTATTTGTCACTTCATTCAACTATATATATATATATATATATATATATATATATATATATATATATATTCAGCGTCTCTGTTTAAGTCATGGACGCAGACATGTTCTTGGTTTATCTTTAGGATTTAGCACCGGTCGTGTTAGGGTTGAACTTCCTAGCATTAGTTTGATCGAATAACCGACTGGGAAGCGCTTAAATTTATGAACATTCTCTTTTTGGTTGTTACCAGAAACTTCGATGCAAACTCAAACGTTAATTGAAACGCAAGCACAAAAGAAATTGACTTCAGTTTTTATTTTCTTTCGTGGATTTTTTTTCTATTTTGTTTATGTTTGGTTATTTATTCAGCAAACATTTTAATTACGTTTTCTTTTAATTGAGTTATCATTTTTTAATATAAAAACTGATATCTCTAATATCAAATTATTTTCAACCTGCAAAAACAACAATAATAGCATAATCAAGGGCTCATTAATATTTCTCTTGAAGAGGATTCCTTGCGTCCTCATTACAGGAAGACAACAAAGCAACTGAAGAGAAATAAAGTCAGACAGTTGATCAGTTGGAGAAAAAAAAGTTAAGACAAAACAAAATCAAATCTCTAATGAAAAGACTAGAAACAAAAGAAAGACTCGAAACTTAATAATAAAAAAAGATGGCGTAGAGAGGCTGAATTTCTATTGAGACAAATTGATTGATTGAATGAATTTAACGGCATCTCAACCCGTCTATGGTTATTTTGGCTCAGAGATTAGAGAATTTCGTTCATTGTACACACGTATTTACATTTTCAAGCAGTAGTTTCCCAGTTTCTTTTTTGTTTTTTGTTTTTTGTTTTTTTTGCTCACAGTTAAAAATCAAATATTCCTATCAAATAAAAATAATTTGCACATATCTTTATGATTTCAAGAATCCCTTTTTATTAGTAATGATAATTTGGCTTCAATTAATCACTTATATCTAATGGTATTAATTTGTTTGCACACAGTTACATGCTTACAAGTTTCTAATAATAATCCTTAGTTAAAAAAATCATAGGTTTAAGTAACTATACTTAAGACAAATAATTTACAGTTATATGGCATCAAGTAAAACTATTCCATACGAATCCTTTTAAAACAGATCTATTTGACCTTTAGATTGGTTATTCCTAAGTACATGTAATTCACTTTTTCTATTAGCGTTCTTATATTTTCCTGATTTGGTAGTTCTATTCCTAAAGCTGCTTCTCCTTTACCCTTTGTCATCATCATCATCAACATCATTATCATCATCATCATCATCATCATCATTATTATTATTATTATTATTATTATTATTATTATTATTATTATTAGGGGTCGGTTAGCTCAGTCGGTTGATCGTTGGGCTAGAAACCACAAGGTTCCTAGTTCGATACCGGTCCTCGCCAACTCAGCGTATGAGTAGCACAGGGATCTGTGCGGTAAAGTAAGGAGCTTATGGTAGGTGTGGCGCTCCACTTCAGACGCCAAAACAATCTCCTTGGTCTAGCCCTATTGAAAAGGGGATAGACACCCTCGCTGACTGGCTGATACCGACTTTAGGCCGCCCCGACGACTACTTATTATTCCCTACGAGTTTTGTCACACCAGAGTTAGCTGGTCTTTTACTGGAGGCTGAGATCTGGAGAGACTTGCTCTCAGCAAGTCTCTCCAGATCTCCAGGACTCCTATGTATATTCTAGCCGATCTTATGTTGTTTGGATGGTCTCGATTCTTCATCTGATTTCTAATCCATCCAAACTATTTTCAAAAAAACCCTGGGGACCGTTCCCAGGGCAGCAGTTACAATTAGTACGATCTGTATCTTCATGTTCCACAGTTTGTTTTTTTTTGTTTTTTATTTCTCTGACAAGTTACAAGTATTTGCCTATTTTTCGTTTTCTTTCATTTTCCTGCTGTGATCTACTGGGACTGGAAAATCCACGGGATGACAAGTTCTCTTCTTCTTAATTAGCACTACTTCACTATTATTATTTACTCCTTTTGAGTTTTTACATCAGCATTAGCTGATGGTCTGTCACTGGAGTCTGAGTGACAGCAAGTCTCCTCAGGTCTCCAGGACTCTTCTGGGTATTCTGGCAGATTGCAGCAGTGCAGTGTTCTGAATGGTTTCAATCCTTCCACTGATTTCCAAACTTTCCAAAACCTTTTCCAGTCCTTTTTGGGACCGTTCCAAGTGCACCAATTACAATTGTTTTCACTTTCACTTTCATATTCCATAACATTTTCAGTTCTCTGGCAAGGTCCAGATATTTGTCCATTTTTTCATTTTCCTTTAGCTTCACCCTGTGATCTACTGGAACTGCAAAATCAACCAGTTGACAAGTTCTTTCTTTTTTGTTTAAAAACAGATTCTGGTTTATGCATATACCATTTTGTTGAATGGTCAAAATTAAATTTTTTGCATAATTCCCAGTGGATCACCTTCCCAGCCCAGTCGTGTCTAGTTTTGTACTCCCGTTGTGCTAGTTTGCTATATTCGCATATTACATGGTTTACAGTCTCATTTACTATTTTGTTAGGTCTTATCAATTTTTGCTTTGATATAGTTTGTCCTTGTGGCATTATTCTTTGTAGCAATTATTAGTGATTCAGTTTCTTTATTATTTTTTTTTAATCTTTATTATTATTATTATTATTATTATTATTATTATTATTATTATTATTGTTGTTGTTGGTTGTTGATGTTGTTGTTGTTGTTGTTTGCTTAGTTAACTTGGAAGTAAGACTTGCTTGCAGCTTATTCTGTTAGAAAAAATATAAGGTTAATGGGACTTTGTCTTCATTATCGTCAGTGGCCCAATAGGTAAATAAGTAATTAAACTTGTTAATCTTTTATTTTTTCATTACCTACAATAATATTTACGTCGTCACACTAGCTAATTCTTAAATCTCTTAAGTCGTCTAGTACTATTTCATATTCCAGGTAAGACACACAATGCACTGTATAAACCTACTTCAATATTCTTCTAGTGTTTGATAACCAAGAGATCATCTATAATGCATGTAGTTCTATAATTGCAATACATTTTTCTAACGCAAATAGGCCTTTTGTAAGCAATCTTGGGACTGACTGGTTTGGTTTTTTATTGGTTGGATTTTACGGCATGTCAATCCTTGAGTTATTTTATGCTGAAGATCAATGTTTTATACATTTTTGTTTCATATTCAATTTAAAAAAAACTCTTTTATATCTATTTAACCTATAAATGGATAACAGGTGATGAAAATGTACTGCACACTACACAGAGATCCATAATTGGAACCTTCTCATGGTGCAGTTTAACGTCATACGCAGGACACTCAGCCACCGCATATATGATGAAAAGATTTGCCACAACAAGGTCCAAATGCCCTGACTGTCTACTATTTACCTATAGCTGGAACTGAGGTAAAATAGATTTTTCAATAATACAAGAAGCTATATAAAAGGCAACCAGCTTAGTGCAGTATTTGATTGGTTTGGTTTGTTTTGTTTTATGGCATATCAACCCAGTGGGTCATTTATTGCCGATAAAGTTTTGAAATAAATCAATTCTTAATGGATAATACAATTTTTTTTCAATACATTTTTCTATTTAACCCATAGATGGGACCCTAACAGGTACTACCACTCTGTGTCAGAGTGGACCAGGGAGCAATGGTGATGAAGGGGTGCTCCACATTCCCCAAATCTCCAAAACTGAAACCTCTCCATCAGAGAGTTTAACGTCATTCCCAGGACATGTAGACCCGCAGCCACCACCTTCTAGCACCCATATGATAAAAAGGGGTTGGAGCTTGCCATAAAGGCAATAGGGTTGGGAAAATCATATAGGTACTAGGGCTTGACGTGACCAGCCGATTGATCGGTGGGGGCCGCTCCGACCGCCCGTCTAGCCCAAGATAGGGCCAAAGTGGAGTATTGCATGTCATGAACTGCTCATTCACCTGGGCTCTATCCTTAAGCATCACGGGTCGCCAGCCACGGTCAACAGGTGGCCCCGTTGGGGGAGTCTTACCCCTCTGCAGAGGTGCAGTCGGTACGTTTTAACGCCCCAGCCGACAGGGCGGGCAGTATTTTATCTCTGGTATCTGAGTCTACTTTCTACAAAGATAACCGTTACTTAACATTCGCCTTTTATATAAAGTAAAGTTTTTTTGTGATCATTTCGATGATTTTATTAATATTTCTAAAGTTAGCTTTGAACAATATAATATCAACCAGTGTGTTCCATTCGACTGCGTGTGCCTAGCTATAAAACCAGAATATTTATTCACATGAAATACATTGGGGAATCTGCCACAAGAGCCAGTATTATGGACGTAGATTTGGCCATTCATTGTCCATTCTATTCTTATCAAATCTCTCACGTGACACAGACACACTACGTTTTTTCGACAAACCATAAGTATTCAACTCATACAAGTATCTTCGTCTGGGAAACGTAAAGTAACTGTGGAAATTCAGCAGAAGACATGCACAATAACTGCACAGATTTAAACTATAATCAATAATATTCGGAAAGGAATATTTGTCGATATCTATTTTAACATTTCTAAGTTTTCGTTTCGATTTAGTTTCTTTGTTTTAATTGCATATCAAATTTCGGGGTTATTTAACGGCAAAGCTTCTTTCTAGAATAGTAGTAGTAGTAGTACTTAAAATATAAAGTCGTCGTGGCGGCCTAAAGTCGGTATCAGCCAATCAGCGAGGGAGTCTATCCCCTTTTCATTTGTTCAAGACCAAGGAGAAATTTTCGCGTCTGGGGTGGAGCGTCACACCTACTGTCAGCTCCTTACTTTACTGCACAGATTCCTGTGTTACTCGAGGACCGGTATCGAACTAGGAACCTTGTGGTTTCTAGCCGAACGCTCTACCGACTGAGCTAACCCGGCCCTAACTTAAACTATAGCTGGGGGATAAGGGAGCTCATACCTTTCTGAAAAGGAATGAAATAGTGCGACTGGTGTTCAAACTCGTTTACTACGATGCCACAGTCCACCACATTAGTCACTACGCCACGAGGACTCCTCCTTTTAAAATTTTGAAATAGTGAGAACACATATACCTAACACGAGATTGAGGCTCCAGGTTTGTAGGTCTAGGGTGTGTTTGTTGATATTACTCCCTGTACTCTATGAAACGGATTGTTAGTACGTTTCATGGCCCCGTTTACTTATAAGTAAAACTGATTGCTTGGAATATTATTTGCATTTTATAGGAATACTTAAAATTATATGTGTGTATATTATTTGCATTTTATAGGAATACTTAAAATTATATGTGTGTATATTATTTGCATTTTATAGGAATACTTAAAATTATATGTGTGTATATTATTTGCATTTTATAGGAATACTTAAAATTATATATGTGTATATATTATTTGTATCAGATAGAAAAAATTGAATCTGTATAATAGTGTGCAGATTATTTCTGTTATGAACAGTTACTAACAGCTTTACATTTTTCAACCATCATCATAATAAACAAAATACCTTTGCCCATTTTTAAAAAAAAACAAAACCTCTTTATTTGTCGGAATTTTTGTGATAAGGTTTGATATGTATTATTTTGATTTTTCAGACAGTTGTTCTTATCTTTATTGGATATATAAAATCACAACATTTCGGCCGTTGTACCCTCCGGCCTTCTTCAGATATACCTTGTCCCTCCGAGTATAGCAATAATTCAACTCGGGAACTTTATCTTTTTTAAATGATCATGACGCTTCTTATGATGTTTTTCAGATTGTTTACAAATTATTCTTATTGTAGTTGTCGTTGTTCTTATTTTACTCCAGGCGAATTTTTCAATTCATTTTAGTGGGTGGTTTTTCACTGGTATCCTCAGGTGACCAGGGCACTTCTATTTCAACAGTACTGTCGTTTTGTAGTGCTCGATTCTTCCCCTGATCACCAGTATATCCCTAAACTCTTTTCCTGGTCACTTAGACAGATATATGTACCCTTATTGAACAGTAGGTTTTTACCCGACTCTTTCGCCAAGGGTAGATGTGACAAGTTTGCAAGTATAGGGTATGAACTCCTATTTAGTAAATGGATCTGTGAGATTAGCTTGCTGCTATTACACCACGACGGGGCGTTCTATCTATATAATCTTGTTGGTTGCTTGGGTTGTTTTACAACATATCAACCCTTTTCGGGCCATTTAATACAGAATCAAGTCATTTTGATATTACTTTTTCTTACAGTACTTGCTGTTGCTTAAATGGTTCCCCATCTAAGTATTGAACAGTCTCAATGCTGCCTAACTTCGGTAATCTAGTGTATTAATCTGTACATATTATCATTAACTGTAAAGCTGTATTACCTTAACCGTTAATCTTGGGCAAACTGAAAAATATATTCAAGGTGTTGCAATTTTTACATGCAATGTGTATACATGCAATAAATTAACACGCGCACATGAACACTCAGAAACTTGATAATTCGTCGGTTGAAGCTATTTGAATTATTTAGAAAGCGTTCGAAGATAATTCAATGAACAAAGTCCAGGTAACATTTTGCCCCTGGCTGTTGAAGTTTGACCGATAATCCATCTAAATCCACCCACGTTCTGGCTAAACGTTGATCATGCAGAAACACCCGAAAATGTTGAATGCGGGTGTTTCAATCAAAGGAAATCGACGATCAACGGTTGAATAATTAAAAGACCTGTGAATATCGCGGATGTATGGAAAGTATCTAGTCATCAGAAATATCTCAGCTGTCCATTTTTCACATTTAATGCAGCTACCTCCATAATCAATATCATGCTACCTGCACAACGTTATATGATATCAAGTATTTCTATTTAATATTAATCATTTGTACACAATTATATACGTGTGATTTTTCTCAATTTTGAATAGCATCAAAACCATATTTTTTTTGCTCTGACGTCATTAAACAATAAAGAGTTTAGCTTTATGGGGAAAAATTCAGAAATATTTTGGTTTGGTTTGGTTTGTTTTGTTTTACGGCATATCAACCTCAATGGGCATTTAATGCCGATAAAGTTTTGAAATAAATCAATTCTTAATGGATAATACAATTTTTTTATAAATACATTTTTCTATTTAACCCATAGATGGGACCGTAACAGGTACTACACTCCGGGTCAGAGTGGACCAGGGAGCAATGGTGATGCAGGGGTGCTCCACATTCCCCAAACCTCCAAAGCTGGAACCTCACCATCAGATAGAGTTTAACGTCATTCCCAGGACATGTAGACATCGCCTTCTATGGCTTGGCGTGACCAGCAGATCGGAAGGGGCCTCTCCGACCGCCCCTCTAGCCCAAGATAGGGCCAAAGTGGAGTATTGCATGTCATGAACTGCTCATTCACCTGGGCTCTATCCTTAAGCATCACGGGTCGCCACCCACGGCCAACAGGTGGCCCCATTGGGGGAGTCTTATCCCTCTGCAGAGGTGAAATATTTTTGGGGGGAGGTTGTTGATTTTTGTTTTTTTGTTTTTTTTTCAAATTACCCCTTCACTCCATCAAATTCTCCCTGGTATAATTCACCGAAGATAAGTTCCCCATGGAAAAATTCCACCACAAAAAATTCAGCTGAATATACATACGCTAACTTCATACACCTCAGAGCGTAAAAACCCATCCCCAAAAAACGATTTTAATATTTTTTGCTCGAAACTAATTCCAAACAATACAGAGTTTCCATATATGGTAAAAGAAATCTGATGTTTTTGAATTACTCTTCACCGCATCAAATTATTCTTGCTAAATAAAATTCCCCCTTGGAAAATTCCACCACATATACATTCGCTGATTTTCTTCCCCGCAGAAGTTAAGAACCCCACCCAAAAAAGGGGGTGTCCTGAGTATGACAGACAGACAGATATTTCCTGAGTTCTGTTGGAACAAGTGACTATAATTTCCAAATTTATATCACTTCTAAACTAATGAATGCTAAGAGAATAAGCAACGAAAGGTTTTATGTTTAAAATAATTGTTTTTATGTTTGCTTTTCTCTTGTAATCAGACTGATGGGGGCGGTTTCTGTGGCTTAGTGTCTAACGTGCTGGAATATGATATAGTAGTAAGCGAGTTCAAAATCCAGTTCCCTATTATGTTTGCTTTAGTATGAATTTGGAAAGATATAAACACTTATGGGTTAAATATGTCCACTACTATTATACTATAACGATGACTTTGGCATTAAATAACGCACGAAACCATTAAATAAAAGAACAAAACCAATTTTTCATTGGGAAGCTGGACTGTGATATGAAAATAAGCCAGTTCGAACTCCAGTTGTGCTATTTTGTTCATTTTGAACTAATAAACTTGGGGAATATACAACCCCTCATCTCTCCATCTATGGACTAAATAGTATCATTGCTATTATTCTTCAAGGATGGACTTGATATTAAACCCATGAAAGTTTATATGCCATTAAACAAATAGACAGAACCATATCTAATCAAGAGACAGTCATGTGAAGATATGTTTTTTTCTGGTCAACAGAAACCTGTAAATGTATTTTTATCATACTGATGAAAGGCGTACCCTCTTGGTGTAATTGTTAAAAAGTTAATCCCGAAGATCCTTTACTACTGAATAGCGATTTCTATCTTTGCTGGATGCCCCATTCTTGGGTCCTTGAGTCACATCCTACCCGTGGCTATAGGGATAAGTAAATATCTATTCATGACATCTGAGGATAAGGCTCCATTCTTTAGATGTGGTTGACTATGGAGTACCCATTCCTTGCCATTTTCACAGGTCAAATCTAATACGGAGTGGTAGCAACTGTTACGTTCCCATCTATGAGTCAAATAGATTTGTTCCAAAAACATTAGTAAGAAAAACAATCTGATAAAACAATTACACCAATGAAAATACAAACATACAATAAACGTGATTCCCTAACCTCGTGGCACAAAATAACACTAGGGGGGTTGACCTACCGATAAAATAAACAACAGATCAATCAATCAATCATCTTTTTATCCACATCACTATCCTCATCACTTACAGTGACAGTCATATTTGTCAGGACGTCAAATACACGGATGTCTCTCGTGTGTAAATTTCAAGGCAGTTAAATCTCTATTGCCTTAGGCAATCTACTCTTGCGGTATTATTAAATGGCTGGATAATTTCTATACAGACTTTCTAGGATTATTAATGAAAACATAGATCTTGTACTACTCTATCTCTCTTCTTCTTCTTCTTCTTCTTCTTCTTCTTCTTCTTCTTCTTCTTCTTCTATCACCCCTCTCTCTTTCTCTTTCTATCTATCTATCTATCTATCTTTCTTTCTTTCTATATTCCGTTCCAACGTGCTCTCCCTTTCCTCCCTACTCCCCGCCATCTCCTTCATTTTGGTTTAAACAGGGTTTGTATCATTAGAGAAATCTAGATGATATTCTATCCTCCTCCTCCTCCTCCCCTCTCTCTCTCTCTCTCTCTCTCTCTATCTATCTATCTATCTATCTATCTATCTCTATCAATTAATCTCTCGTTGCCATTCTTCCACCAATACCTCTTTTTGGCTTAAATAGGATTTGTATCACTTGCAAAAATCTAGATTTATGCTATCCTCTTCCTCTCCCTCTCTCTCTCTCTCTCTCTCTCTCTCTCTCTCTCTCTCTCTCTCTCTCTCACTCTCTCTCTCTCTCTCTCTCTCTCTCTATCTAGCTATCTGTCGATCGTTCTCGTTCTCGCTTTCTATCCGTCGCCCTATTACCCCATCCACGATCTCTTCTTGGTTAAAACAGGATTTTTATTTGTAGAAAAATCCAAGATACGATGGAATACACCTCTCTCTCCCCTCTTCTCACCACCATTCCTTTTTCCTCTTCTTCTTCTTCTTCTTCTTCTTATTATTATTATTATTATTATTATTATTATTATTATTAGTTTAAACTGAATTTGTATCATTAATTTAAACCTACATCCTGTGTCCCCCTTTCTTCACACTTTTACGCGCCTTTCCACCATCTCTCTCTCTCTCTCTCTCTCTCTCTCTCTCTCTCTCTCTCTCTCTCTCTTCTTTTAAAATATAATTGTTCTGCTTCGTTTCACTCATCACAGCATTTTATATTAGATCTTTCTCTCCGGTAAAATAAAATGCATATTTAAAAGAATTACCCGGTGTTTTTAAGCTGAGACTTTTCACGCCTACTGTACCGCACTGGTGCTAATGAAATTCATGCCAAAGATTTTCCAGTACGGAAAAAAAAAGTGAATCGATTTTGATGGGTGCGGCCCAGTTTTGTTTACGTAGCACAACACAAATCGATCTACAGAGAATATCGTAGTCAATAAAATGATTTGGCATTCAGAACTCTTCACATCCATTCAACTATTATGGTCTGTCAGTGTCTTTCTATATTTTTTCTATTATATATTTTGATATGATTTATACGTAACGATACATCTGTTCGCTTCTCTGTCTACTTGTACGATTCTGTTTATTGACTTAAGTATTTTTAATGTCTTTTTTTTTTACATCTATACTTGCGTATTGTGTATTTATGTTATTTCAGTCTAATGCTTATCCATTTATCTTACTACCTGTCTGTCTACCGTAGTCTGTTTGTATCTATCTACCTATCTATCTCTGTCTGTCAGTCAGTCTGTCTGTCTGTCTGTCTGACTCTTCTCTCTCTCTCTCTCTCTCTCTCTCTCTCTCTCTCTCTCTCTCTCTCTCTCTCTCTCTCTCTCTCTGTCCTTCTCAGTCTGTATGTATGTATCTATCGTACTATCAGCTTGCCTATACCAGTCTGTATGTATCCACCTATTTCTCTCTCTCTATCTCTCTCTTCTTTCTTCTTTCTCTCCCTCTCTCTCTCTCTCTCTCTCTCTATTCTATTTATCTATTTATCTATCTATCTATCTATCTTACTCTTATATATATATATATAATATATATATATATATATATATATATATATATATATATATATATATATGAATGAATAGAGAATAAATGAGAAAAGTATTGGCATAAAAAGGTTCTCAATGCTAACAAAGCAGAGCAGATTTACAATCAATAGTAATGATATTATGGATGATTTAAGCTCATAACTTTAAGTTTCATGCTATATATATATATATATATATATATATATATATATATATATATATATATATATATACACTAAGGTGTTTCTATCTGTCTATCTATCTTTCTAGTAGTTTATCCGTCTGTATCTATTTTTCTTTCAAACTGCCTATCTTAGCATCGATGTATTCTTCTATATTTTACCAGTCAGTTCATGTCGGTCAATTGGTATATATCTACCTTTCTACCTGTCTCTCTATTTTAGTCTGTATGTATCTCTGTCTCTGTATCCCTCTGTCTTCCTCAGTCTGTGTGTATGTATCTATCGTACTATCAGCTTGTTTATAGCAATCTGTATTTATCCAACTATTTCTCTCTCTCTCTCTTCTCTCTCTCTCTCTCTCTCTCTCTCTCTCTCTCTCTCCTCCCTCCCTCCCATCTCTCTATATTCTCTCTTATTATTCTATACGTCTACTTCCCAGTTCATTTCGGTATGGTTGTATTCATCTATCTTTCTACTTGCTTGTCTATTTCAATCTGTATGTATCCAACTCTCTCTCTCTCTCTTCTCTCCCTCACTCTCTCTTCTTCCTTCTCTCTCTCTCTCTCTCTCTCTCTCTCTCTTCTCTCTCTCTCTCTTTGTTTTGCAGTCTTTATATATCCATCTAACTTTCTACCTGTCTATCTATCTTAGTGTATTTTTATCTCTTTCTATTCATCTATGTTTCTACCTGCCTATCTATCTCAGTCTGTTTATATATCGTTATCTTTCTATCTAATTCTATCCTTGTGCATGGGGATTATACCAATCTGGCTGTATCCCCTGTAAAGGGATAAGTCACTTCATGTGTCTGAAACTAAAATGCATCTCATGCTGTAGCTTCAGTTCTTTGGCACTGAGGAGTGTAGTGTACCCCTTCATTAAGATTAATCCTAGACTTATTGTGTTCGGGCCCTATCTATGGATCAAAAACACATTTAGAAATATTCGAATTCTCCAACCGTGTGCAAAATACAACTTTTGAGAAACAACTTCATAAAAAAATGTAAATATAAACGTACAATGTACACAATTCCCTAACCTATAGGTACAAAATACCGCCCTGTCGGCTGGGGCGTTTGAATGCACCGACTGCACCTCTGCAGAGGGATAAGACTCCCCAACGGGGCCACCTGTTGGGCGTGGGTGTCGACCCGTGATGCTTAAGGATAGAGCCCAGGTGGATGAGTAGTTAATGACATGCAATACTCCACTTTGGCCGTATCTTGGGCTAGACGGGCGGTCGGAGGCCCCTCCGATTAATCGGCTGGTCACGTCAAGCCCTAGCACCTATATGATTTTCCCGACCCTATTGCTCTTATGGCAATCCCCAATCCATTTTTATCATATGGGTGCTAGAAGGCGGTGGCGCGGGTCTACATGTCCTGGGAATGACGTTAAACTCTATCTGATTGTGAGGTTCGAGTTTTGGAGGGGAATGTGGAGCACCCCTTCATCACCATTGCTCCCTGGTCAACTCTGACTCGGAGTGGTAGTACCTGTTAGGGTCCCATCTATGGGTTAAATAGAAAAATGTATTTATAAACAAAATTGTATTATCCATTAAGAATTGATTTATTTCAAAACTTTGTCGGCATTAAATGACCCACTGAGGTTGATATGCCGTAAAACAAAACCAAACCTGAAACCAGGTACAAAATAACCCTAGACGGGTATTTATGCCTTTAAAAATCAAACTCATCATATGTTGACTTGCGGTTTGCTCTCAGATATCAATGTTTCTCTATTGATTTCTTTATCTTCCAACCTATCATTAGTGATGAGGTTGTTCAACACAATAATGCCACCACTTAAGCAACTGCAGATACTGTAAGCAACTTTAGTTTTTTTTTTAATAAAAAATGACTTCATCCTGCTTTAAATAATCCAAAACGGGTTGATACATTGTAAAATCAAAACATCCTACCAAGTAACATGAGACCTGTGTGATAGATTTTGCAAAGCTTACAAAATAATACGTACGAACATTCTTGATATATATATATATATATTTACCAACCCCTACGCACGAGCAGGATGCGACACAAGGTCAATTTCTTAAGCGGAGTTCAACAGGTTTGAATTCAGAGTTTTCCTTCTCCTGGACCGGTTGCCTAACCAAGGTTAAAGAGCCCAGTTTGCCCTACTATTTACCCATAGCTGGAGGGAGAGTAGGATTCATACCTTTCCCAAGGGTATTAGCGCTAAGTGAAATGCAATTACCACGTCCAGGATTTGAACTCGGGGCGACGAGTCCATTTCCCATGACTTTAACCATTACACCATTACATTCTTGATATAAGATATTGATTTTGACAAAATGAAAATAAAATATAGGAATCTTTGGATTTTCTTTTTGCTTAATTATGACCATATGGGTGTTGCTGTTAACCAAAATTTACTTGTAAAACATTGGATTTTAAATCAAGATTTCTTTTTTTCAAAATGCAATTATTTTTCATTTGATGAAATCGAAATCTGGAATTGGCTGAAGAATCAATTCGGTCTTTGTAAATGGCTGGAACCTAGTACATGACTCAGTAGTTTTTCTTCGATGTTTTTAAATTAACGATTTGTCACTCTGGCTTCCTCTTGGAGAGACGAAATGTACTTTATTTTCTTAAAAAAAAAATAAATAAAAAAAACATGATTAATATTTTTCTTTTCTTTTTCTATCAATTTTACGTCATGCCGGCTTTTTACAGATAATTTTGGTTGCGCGTTTTTCTATGTCATTGTTTTGTTTATTTCTTGTATTAGACGCGTTATTTATTCCCCGTCGGACAAAATTTTCATTTTATGAAAAGCCAAAAAAAAAAAAAAATAATATGACAAAATGATTGTATCACCTGCTTTTAATGGATTTTCTTTCACTCACGTGACCCAAACCTTTGTTACGTTATCGTCTTTTTTCATTTCCTTCCTTCCTTCCTCATCTCCGCCTCTTCATCTTTTTTTTATTTGCTTCTGCTGTTTTTTGTTGTTTTTTTTTCTGTTGTTTTGGGGTTTTTTTTTTTTTAGATTTTGTTTTGTGTTTGTTTTTATTATTTACTGATTTCCGTCTCACGCTTATCATATTTAGGTTATCCCTATTTTTGCTCATCCTATCTTTTATAATCCTCTTTCTCTTTTTCCGAGCTCTTCTTCTTCTTCTTTTCTTCTTCTTCTTCTTCTTCTTCTTCTTCTTCTTCTTCTATTTTTATTGTTATATCGTTTTCCTTCAGCGTTTCCTTTAAAGTTTTCCTTTTCCTTATCCTTTATCCACGTGATTCTCTCTCTCTCTCTCTCTCTCTCTCTCTCTCTCTCTCTCTCTCTCTCTCTCTCTCTCTCTCTCACTCACACACACACACACACACACACACACTCATATTTACAGATACACACACACTCTTTCATCCCTTTCTTTCTGTACCGGTTCTCGATGTTGTATCTTCTTCTTCTTCTTCTTCTTCTTCTTCTTCTTCTTCTTCTCTTCTTCTCTCTGTCTCACTTCTCTCTTCTCTCTTTCTCTCTTCTCTCTTTCTTTCTCCTCTCTTTATTTTTTAGTCTCAATTTCTTCTTTTGTTTTCAATTTTTCTTTATTCCCTTTCTTTCTCTTTTTTCTCTTTCTTTCTTCTTTCTTCTTCTTTCTCCTTCTTTCTCCATTTTCCTACCATTCTTTTGTTCTTCCTCTCTTCTTCTATTCCTTTTCATCGGACATTCCTCCTTTGTCGCCCGCTTTTCTTTCTCTCTCTTTCGCCTTTTTCTTCTCTTCTTTCCCCCACTTCAACTAATTTCTCTTCTTTACCTTTTTCTCCTTCGTCTCTTCCCAATTTGTCGTATTTTTACCTTGTTTTCAATAATACCGCTACACGTAATAGCTTTGCTCCGAACCCGATAGCCTTTTGGAACAACACACGTTTGTCTGTTTTAGTACCGAAACAAAGAAACTATATTTTCTTTGTCTTTCCCGTTCATATTGTCGACTTTGTCTTAATGGAGAAATGAAAGAATAACAAACAATTTGAAGCTTTTAGTCGATATCCACATGCACGTCAAAATCGGCTTCATGCAACAAAAGTGTTTCTCAATATATATATATATATATATATATATATATATATATATATATATATATATATATTGCTACCACCTCGAATTCGAATATGGCTATCGCATGATATCATTTTTCAGCAATCTCATATAAAATGTTGTCTGATTCTTTCTCTAGTGATGAAAGGTAATATCAATCCCATTTACCACGCTTCAACAACTTACCTTCCCCGACACAACAAAACGTCATATTGGAGGGACCGTATCATATTTAGTGGGTAGGTTATCCACCCCCCAATCAAAGTGATATCCTTAATATGGCATAAAAACAGCATCTGATGATGGGGCCCAGATATGGAGTTCAGGGAGAGGGAAGTACCCCTTCATTGTCAATGCTCTCATGTCTACTCTGAAAAAAACAGAACCCAAATTATTTATTTATTTTCCCATTAAACAACCCTAAATCCCAACCCCAACCCTAACCTTAACCCTAACCCTAACCACTAACCTTGAACCCTAAGCTAACCCTTGTTAGACTTAAACTTAAAAAAATTAAAATTAACAGTTTTATTACAAAATGTGTGGGTTACGTTTTTTCTGGGTGAACCTGTAATATGTTACTCAACTGATGGGGTTATGGTTAAACTAACTATTAAACTAACCCTAAACCCCAACCCTAACCCTAACCTTAACCCTAACTCCTAACCTTGAACCCTAAGCTAACCCTTGTTAGACTTAAACTTTAAAAAAATTAAAATTAAAATTAACAGTTTTATGACAAAATGTGTGGGTTCTGTTTTTTCTTGGTCAACCTGTAATATGTTACTCAACTGAGAGGGTTATGGTTAGGGTTTATGGTTAGGGTTAGGGTTTAGGGTTAGTTTAATGGGAAAATAAATAAATAATTTGGGTTCTGTTTTTTCTGAGTCACCCTGTAATATCATGTTACTCAACTAGGAAATAACTGAAAGAATTTGAAACAGCCTGAGTAATCAACCCTTGTTAAGGTTACATCCATATGTCAAACAGATCCGTATAAAAATATTCGTATTCGATAGGAATACTTGATACCATAACATGTAAATTATTTGTATTAAAAAATAATTCCTTTAAGCTATAATTGTTTACTCAAGATTATTATTGTCCACTTGAAACGATATAACTGAGAAAATAAAGGATTATGATTTAATAGAAATATAGATAATTACTTGAAGCCATGTAATAGTATACTAGAAACTGTACAACTGTGTCAAAATTATTCTTATTAGATAGGACACTTCCGATCAACCAGTGGGTATTAGCACATGTAGAATCCTTAGAGTGACCTGCCCGTTTAAACACACACACACACACACACACACACACACACACACACACATATATATATATATATATATATATATATATATATATATATATTTATGAGAGTCTATCCATTGTTCTAGCGATAGAACAAAGATATTGTTTTAGTCTCTAAGGTGTAGCGTCACTCCTACAATCAACACACATTACTGTGGTACTTGTAAGCTAAGATGGCACTGGTGGGTATCGAACTAAGAACCGTCGTGGTTCGCAAGTGGATGCTCTTACGACTCAGCTAAACCGGCCATATATATATATATATATATATATATATATATATATATATATATATATATATATTAGTTTGTGTATATGATATAAAAAAAAACTTTAAAAATAGTCTAGACGTCTAGACATTCAATGCGATATTTTTTAAGATACTCAGCTCTGCACTCGTCTTAATTTAAGTCTTCAATTTTAAGATATAAGGTTTCTGTATCTATGTACTTTTATAAAACCTCTTAAAATATATAGATATTATATAATTGGATATCGAGCCTAAAGCCCATTAAAGACAGCCTTTAAGTGAATCAGAAGAAATGAAGTTTGGTCAATATTGACAGTCTCCGATTCTTGCATCTAAATTTGCTTTACGTGTTCTCATAAACAATGAACTCCTGACACCGCTAGGAATCTTTTCTAACATCATTTTTCTTTTTTCGTTTTTTTTCTTCTTTATTCTGGTGCTCTAGCCAGAGGCTTGATTAGTGTTTATTCTTATCTGATTCTAGATAATTCATATCGAACTTTATCGAATAAAAACAACCTTTACCAAAATTATCTCTGTTTATTAAACGAAAGAAGACCTTCTGTGCTTTCCCACAAAAAAAACGCTAATTGAAAAAAATATAATCAAAATAGCAGTCTCCTCTATAGGATTCATGCTAACATAATTTGTGTGAACCATGAAAAGATAACGTTTTCATCCAGCCCAATTAACTTTTCTTGAGTACATCTTTTATGGCATGTAATCTTTACGGGTACATTCAAAGTCTTGATTACAAATGCCGGCTGCTAATCATTAGTCATAAAATCATCATATCAGCTTATTCGAGGACTGTCCAAGGACTCAAACCTTCCCAAAAACGTTCCTTCGTAGTGCAATTGCTACAAAGTTAGTCTTGCAGATGTATTATTTCTGGAAAAGTTCGATCCACGCTGAATGCGCAATACTTACGACCTTGTGTCACATCCCATCCGTGTCGTATTGGTTGGGTAAATATCAACTCAAACCTTTCTCATGGTATGTATGCATTTTACCGACCCCTCCACCACGAGGGGAATGGAACACATGCTAAGTGGAAATTAACAGGTTTGAATTCAGAGTCATCATTCCCCAACTGGGTGCTATGACAAGGTTAAAGAGCTCAGTGTACACAACTATTTAGACATAGCAAGAGAGAATTGGATACATACTTTTCCCAATGTATTTATCGCTATGAAAAAATGCAAACAGACTCGTATAGGATTTGAACTCAGGGTTTGGACTAGTATACAACAAACCTTTGCATTCCCCATGGTATGTAACATATCTTTTTTGCACGCTCGGTTTTCCGGTTAATGCCGGGGGTCCAGCGAGTTTCGACCGCTGGACTTGTCGAGAGTCAAATGATAGCGTCGATCCCATGGGGTTATCCCCCAGGCCATACCTGCCCCCTTGACAAAGTTGTCGGTCTGGGTTTATTGCCCAGCGCCTGAGGCGCCCCCTTGTGGGGGAATGTCGAAGGTATCGACGCAATTTTTGTTCTTTCCCACCCATGAGCTTCGGCTTGTGGGTGGGTCTACGTTAAAACGAGGCCTTGTGCCCAGTCCATACAAGTGGGGTATGAGACAAATATACTCATAGTATGTAACATACAGAGATCAATAGGCCTCGCCTATCATACTGGCTCATGATTTTTGGCTAGAGCTTCGATTTCAGAGCTTTCCTCCTCCGACATCGGTTATCCGTCAACAACTAGAGAGATTATTTGCCATTTTTCCCAGATTCGATTCATGACTTTACTAAAGCTGAAATAAAACGCAAACATCTTTGATGAAATCTGAACTCGGTTTACTTATTCCATTTTCTGTGGCGATAACCTTCACTTATTCCACACATCCATTTATATCACGGTCGTAATAATTCTTTTTGAGTAATGTGTACATTGAACGATTAGTTTCAGGAATCAGAGAGTAAAATGGTTTAGTCTTTGTACTGCTCTACTTACAAAACATCTGAGCACATTAATTTTAATGCCAACTTTGTTTTTACGATTGCTTCTTCTTATACGTGGTATATGCGAGGGTTATTCAACAAATAAAATGTTTTTCCAAGAAGTTCGAAAATAGAAAGTATTGTTTACAGTCACATCTTTTTTCAAGCAAATCAATAGTGATGGGTCCTTTTATGTCCCAGAAGTCAGTCATCGTGACCTTCATAAAGAAACAATGTCCGGAGCCTTTTCCTTACTGGATACATTGTGTATTTCTACTCCATGGACTATCTTTTCGAGTTTTGTAGTGGAAAATCTATGGTTAGCCCATTTATAAAACAAGTTTTGACTAAACATGTTTTTTCGTACACATCACACATCCTCCCGTAAATTTCACATGGTTTGAATTTCCCAGCCTCCCAAAAAGTTATGTCATACACCTGTTGAAGTCTGAAGTAATCTATTTGATTAGCCAACATTTTGAATAGCCTCAAAACAAATATTTTTGCGAGATTAAAATAAGTTTGGTTATAAGCCAATTCCAGACAATGCAAAGTTTACTTTTACGTAAACTTTCAAAACAATTCTCTTTATTCATTGAATGACCCACGTTTATATATATATATATATAGTCGATATGAAGGTCGATTCTTGTATGTGTGCAAAATATTTTCACACACATAAACTGACCGAAACACATGTGTAAGTGATATCGATTAATGTGATATCGATTAAATTCATTTTATCCATTTACTTTTCTTTTCTTTACTCATTTTTCCTCATAGTGTCGCATTCAATTCCTTTTCCATTTTTACACACACACACATATATATATATATATATATGTATATATATATATATATATATATGTGTGTGTGTGTGTGTGTGTGTGTGTGTGTGTGTGCATATATTTGCGTATATATAGGTATGTAGGGCCGGTTTAGCTCAGTCGGGTAGAGCGATCGCCTAGGAATCACAAGATTCCTCGCCAACTCAGTGTATGAGTACCACAGACATCTGTGCGGTAAAGTGAGGAGCTGATGGTAGGTGTGGTGCTCCACCTCAGACGCTAAAATAATCTCCTTGGTCTAGCACTATTGAAAAGTGGATAGAATCTCATTGGTCAGGCGCTATTGAAAATGGGATAGACTCCCTCGCTGTCTGGCTTATACCGACATTAGGCCGCCCCGACGACTTTACTTTACTTATATGTGTGCGTATATATATGTGTGTATATATATATAGGGTATATATATATATATATATATATATATATATATATATATATATATATATGTGTGTGTGTGTGTGTGTATATAGTATAAGAAGTTTCTTCTGTTGACAACTTGATGGCAAAAGCAAACGAAAGGATTTAGCCTGGGGTGATAATAGTTCATACAAGATGGTGTGGAAGAAACATCAAAACATGTTTTTGTATAAGAAAATCTCGTAAATAGAAACGAACTTTAACAAAGGAAATCAGAAAGCAGTGGTCGTCCTTACTGAGAAATTTTACTAACCCCACGAAAATTATAAATACAAAATGTAAAGTATCTTTACTCAAGAAATTTAATTTATGTATTTCAATCGTAGAATTATATACTATAGGGAGACTGAATGAATTTATGGGTATAAATTCATTCAGTCTCCCTATAGTATAAAAGTCGTCGGGGCGGCCTAATGTCGGTATAAGCCAGACAGCGAGGGAGTCTATCCCCTTTTCAATAGCGCTTGACCAATGAGATTCTATCCACTTTTCAATATTCTATCCACTTTTCAATAGTGCTAGACCAAGGAGATTATTTTAGCGTCTGAGGTGGAGCGCCACACTTACCATCAGCTCCTCACAGATGTCTGTGCTACTCATACACTTCGTAGGTTTTATTGTATGATACTTTCAATGAATTATAGGGAGACTGAATGAATTTATACCTATTGTATGATACTTTCCGACGAATTATCGAATGTATTTTGGTAGAGACTATAGTCCGTCACTACTCGACGCATTAAACGGCTCCTGATTTGATAAACGAGAATGTGGACCAAAAATATATATGAATATATATACTATATCGAATGGATATGAATTATCGAATGAATATGAATTATTGAATATATACTATATTATATATATAGTATATTATAAATATATCATATATATAGTATATTATTATATAGGAAATTATCGAATATATACTATATCGAATGAATATGAATTATCGAATGAATATGAATGTAATATTAAACATTCTATATCGAATTAATATGAATTATCGAATGCCGGGTTAGCTCAGTCGGTAGAGCGTTCGGCTAGAAACCACAAGGTTCCTAGTTCGATACCGGCCCTCGCCAACTCAGCGTATGAGTAGCACAGTGATCTGTGCGGTAAAGTAAGGAGCTGATAGTAGGTGTGGCGCTCCACCACAGATGCTAAAATAATCTCCTTGGTCTAGCGCTATTGAAATGGGGATAGACTCCCTCGCTGACTGGCTGATACCGACTTTAAGCCGCCCCGTCGACTTTTTTATATATACTATAAGGAGACTGAATGAATATAGGGATACTGAATGAATATAGGGAGACTGAATGAATTTATACCTATTGTATGACACTTTCCGACGAATTATCGAATGTATTTTGGTAGAGACTATAGTCCGTCACTACTCGACGCATTAAACGGCTCCTGATTTGATAAACGAGAATGTGGACCAAAACGAATAACGTCTTTTGATATTTTTTGAACATCAGAATTTTTTAGAAAATGTTTAGTTTTCAGTTGAATTTATTATTGTTTATTATTCAGAACATTTCTTGAATTATGACATTTAAATAATTTAATAATTTAATAATTAATTCAATTATATCATTTTTTGGTTTTGGAAGTTAAATTCGGTCGATATTTGTGAATTTTTGCTTAAATGTTACATGAGAGGTTTTTGTTGCGTAATGGTAATAGTCCTAGTAAATGAACATGTCGAAATGAATTCCTGGACGAGGCTGTTTGTATTTCACATAGCGCAAATGTATATATATATATATATATATATATTGGAGGCAATTACAATGCGTATAAAATAAAATAAAATAGTGTCCTATTTTATTTTATTTTATACGCATTGTAATTGCCTTCAAAATATAAATAATAATATACTTTACTTAACAATGCTTCAAGCAACCTATCAAATACTATAATATATATATATATATATATATATATATATATATATATATATATATATATATATATAACTTTTCTCCCTCTAGCTATGGATAAATAGTTGGACGGACTAGGCTCTTTAACATTGTAATGGTAACCCATCAAGTAGAAGGAAATCACTGAATTGAAACATGTTAAATTCATCTAAAAATGATATTGTGTCACCTGCCTGCTTAGACGAAGGGAATGGTAAATATATAAGTTAAATTAATAAAATGTATTTATGTAATCTATGATCATATCTGTTACTTGTTTACCCTGACATATTTTCAGGACACGGCAATGAAAGGAACCTTGTAATATTAGGGATCTGAAGTGTCTGAATACAAAGCTAAAACTAACAAAAAGGGGTGGGGGTGGAAAGAATATCATGTGTTTCATCCAATGTAATTATTAGCACTGTGGGCCTTAGAATACACTGACTGTATTCCTTATAGAGGGGCAATACACCCCCACCTAAACATTTGTCTCTTGGGTAGGACAATTAACTGTACCTGATGGTGAGGCCCCAGTTATGGAGATCCGGGAATTTGCAGTACCTCTTCATTACCATTACTCTCAGCTCCACTCTCACCCGGAGTGGTACTATATGTTAAAGTCCCATCTATGGGTCAAGTAGATATATTTGAAAATAATTCCTATTCGATACGACTGAGAGCAAAAACGATTTTCTTAAATATCTACACAAAAAATGTAAATATGAACGTACAATGAACGCGATTCCATACCGTCTAGACACGAAATAACTCTAGACGGGTTAATAATCAATTAAAATCACGTAATCCATCAATCAACCAAGCTAATACGGAAAAGTAAGGAAAAAGACTACAGATTTTTGGTACGGGTTAAAAAAAAACTTGCATGTATAGTTCATGACTTGGTCATATTTAGTTGGGTTGAGATCTTTTCGGTAAAATCTAATAAAAATAGATTTGAACTTGAGATACAAATTTTGATCATTTTAATGGAATACTTTCACACTGAAATGAGTTTCTTTACTTTGGTAGCTTACTGCACGTCAAGCTATTAATGAACTCTTTAGAAATAGAAAAGTCAAAAGAGAAATAGGAAAGGATGGAAAGAAGAGATGAGAGAGAAGAGGAGAGACAAAGAAAAGAGAAGGAAGTGGACAGACAGAGAAAGAAGAGAAGAGAGATAAAAAAAGGAAGATGTGTGAGGCGGAATACAAGATAGAGAGAGAGAGAGAGAGAGAGAGAGAGAGAGAGAGAGAGAGAGAGAGAGAGAGAGAAAGAAGTAAATGAGTGAAGAGGCGAGAGTGAAAGGTTTGGTTTGGTTTTTTTTAATCGTATATCAACTTCTGATGGGTTATCTAATACCGAAATCTGGTATCAGTGAGCTTCGGCCGCTAGACCTTACAAGTTAATAGCGTCGATCCCAGGGGGCTATCCCCCAGCGCCTGAGGCACTCCCCTTGAGGGGGAATGCCGAAGGTATCGACGCAATTTTTGTTCTTTCCAGCCCATGAGCTTCGGCCTGTGGGTGGGCCTACATTAAAACGAGGCCTTGTGCCCAGCCCATACAAGTCGGGCATAAGGCAAATACCTCTAATACCGAAATCTGGTTCATTGTAAATGATTGATCTCAATAACTATTAGTATTTGCAATATTCCATTGCAAACAAAGTGGGATAAGAAAAAGATCTATTCGTATTCTAACATTCCATTGCAATCAAATTGCGACAAGAAGAAAGCCTATCATTATTTTCAAAATTCCATCGCAATTAAAGTGAAACAAGAAGAAATACTAAAATACGAGATAAGAATTGTAACGATTTTAAAAGCTGAAAGATTATTTCGGAATTTTAATGTCCCATAGAAAGTTTACCTATGAAACTGTAAAGCGAAAAACAATTGGATAAGGTGTGGTATGGTTTGATTTTTAATGCCAATTTAATCTCGTGAGTTATTAAATACCATAATGATACTATTTATATATATTCACATCCGTATGTAAAAGTTAATAAGGCCATCTAATGAAAAATAGTTATGAACGTCAGAAAGTTTAAATGTGAATATAAAAGTATTAGTTATTGAAGCTGATATTTTAAAAAAAGCTTTAACACTATGCCTCCTTTAAGCTACTCTATACACATCTACCATTGCAATCCTATAATAAGCGGTTGACAATGGTTCTCGCGCGTGTCACTCGTTTACACTGAAAGATCACTACGTAAACCCCCTGTCATCTTTGTCTTGTTTTTTAACCAACCGTGAGACGGGCGTTTGATCCTTTTGCAATAGGGAACCAGTTATTTCATATATTTAATCTGAAACCGATGTGTAATTTTACCAACGTATTTACTGAAGATATTAAAAGGATTGTAAAACTCCACAAACTACAGCCGATTAGAAAAGAAGTAGAATTATACAGGGTGACTCAATTAAAGTGCACTCCACGGTGTTTTCGGTTATATTCTTTATATTAATTTTGATATATATATATATATATATATATATATATATATATATATATATATATATATATGTGGCCTCCAAAATACTGTAAGATTTTTTAAAATTCCTAAATTCTTGTTTTTGAATGGATATCTATATTATTTTTGAAGTGACCTAAGTAAATTGAAAATATCAAGTTACAATACGAAAAAACAAATTAAATCAATATAATAGTACTCAAACCATATTCAAATAATATTAAATCAAACGATTTTCGTAGAAAAAAATCTAAGATAGATTTAGTGACATATAGTTTTGAGAGGGAGATACATTATAGATACATTAGTAACATGTAGTTTTTACATCCATACCATTCGTTTCGTAGGAAAACGTTAAAAATAGATTCAAAAATTTTAAAATAGAATGGATAAAATCAATTAAATTCATAGAAGGGGGTGAACTTACCACAAACGGAATCCGTAGAGGGTAAATTAGATTGAAACCAGGATGAACAGATTATTCCATTATATATTAGTGGTGGGGTGGACTTTTTATTGGTTCAGCCTGACTTTGGTTTCCCTATTTAAGTAGTTTAGTGTAGTTTATTCAAAGAAAAATGTCAACGCTAGCAGCACGTAGCTTACAGGGTGGCAGCTTGAATGTGCCGGATTCAAGTTAGGGTTGCTTTCGGAGCCGATATGATACACAAGAACCCGTAATCGACGTTGGAGATAGTGCATCACTGACGACCACCCTGTACGCATCCATAATATGTACTGTACGACGATTCAAACGGAGATTTATAATTTCAAGAAAAATAAATTTTTGTGGCAGGATTATTTGAATAAATTCAGAATTCAAATTGTCTCCAGATTAGCTTGCTTTGGTTGCTTGACTTCTTTTTTCGGTTATTTAAATGAATGTTTATGTTTGAATAAACTTAAGATGTCACTATAGCTCAAGAATAATATTTGTGCAAAAATATGAGGATTGACACCAGAAACCTGTAGTAAAGTCGTAAAAAAGTGCTCGAATTAAGATGCAACTTTTTATCCATGAAAAATAAGGTAATCTACAAGATTTCATTTTACGCAAATAGCTAAAGAACATAAACCCTACTTTAAATATCTTTATAGGTTATTGTACTAAGAATTGCACCATGAAAACCGTAATATTATCTTGGGTATAGAATGTACTCAGATAAGATGTGCTAGAATTATCATGGTTATTTATAATTAATATTATATGAAGAGTTAGGAAAATTAGTTCTCACAATTTCCTTGGACTATATTTTATGACTCAAAAAACTAAATGATTGATTTTTATGTATCAGTCTTTTATGTGCCACCTTATACTATCTGTAGGAATATAGTTGTTAAACTTTAACACTAAAAATTTCAAAATAGGAAACGCCGGGAAAAAATCTTAAATGGAAAGACAAATCTCTTGGTTTAGTTTTGAAGAATATAATACTAAAAAGAATTCGGTTTTATTTAATTTTTAAGCCACAAATAGATGTCTTTACTGAAAGCAACTTTTACTCTATCAAGGTTGTTACTCCACGGCATCACAATGTGGTGTAATGTTTAGTAAGCTAGACTCACAGACCTATTATTAGTAAATAGCGAGTTCGTTCCTCGCTGGATCTCCCATATTTGTAACCTTATGTCATATCCTACCCGGGGCGAACGGGTTGGATTATAGATTTTCTTCCATCGTAAGGGCAATGGGTAGTAATCTAGTCTCGCAAGTCTATTACTACTGAAAGACGAGTTTGATCCTCACTGGATGCCCCATAGTTGTGATATAGCGTCACTTCCTATCCGTAGTGAATGTATTGGGTAAATGCCTACTCCATGGGATATCTAAAATATCTGTGTTATATTAACTTCTTTTAAATCACAAATAAACCCTACTTTAAATATTTTATAGGTTATTGGTCCCAAGAATTGCACCATGAAAACCGTAATATTATCTTGGATATAGAAGGTACTCAGATAAGATGTGCTAGAATTATCGTGGTTATTTATAATTAATATTATATGAAGAGTTAGGAAAATTAATTCTCACAATTATTCTTGGACATAGAATCCCGATTGAATCTTTTTTGTTAAAAATACAAGTGATTATAATAGTCATATTAAAGAAGATTTTAATCTCTTTCCCAGAGAAAACAATCTAATCGTTTTCCCCAGGAAACCCATGGATATTTTATAGCAAGACAGCTGTGCACAATTGGAATAAATTGCTTAAATCTGAGAAAAATAAAAACAGACTCAACAGTTTTAAATATAATATTGACACATTTTGTGAGAACGGCATAAAGACTCGATTAAATGGACGCTATTGGGAATTGTTCAAAATAATTCAAGTTTAAACTAATCAATGACACATTAAAGCAAAAAATAAACATGAAAATAACCAGACCACCTGTGGTTGATGAAATAAAGTGTATTTACGTAAATTTGGATATTTTTGGGGAGGAGTTTTATAAAAATATATAAATGCGTGTATTATAGAAAGTGGCTTCCTAGGAAAAGATCTGGTAAACCCCACTGAAAGAAACTAAGCAGGTGACACATTCAACCCGTGTGGAGGATTTGATATATATAAAAGTGGCCGGGTTAGCTCTGTCGGTAGAGCGTTCGGCTAGAAACCACAAGGTTCCTAGTTCGATACCGGTCCCCGCCAACTCAGCGTATGAGTAGTACAGGGATCTCCTTGGTCTAGCGCTATTGAAAAGGGATAGACTCCCTCGTTGACTGGCTAATACCGACTTTAGGTCGACTTTACTTTATATATATATATATATATATATATATATGTGTGTGTGTGTGTGTGTGTGTGTGTGTGTGTGTGCAGAAAGTAGCTTCCAATCAAGATGCAATGGATAGCATGCTAGTCTCACGGATCCATTACCATTGATTTACGAGTTCGACCCTCGCTGGATGCCCCATACTTGTGGACTTGTATTACAGTCTACCCATGATGAACGGGTTGGGTAAATACCTACTTTAGAAAGTGACGTTTATAAGTTAGTGCATTTTAGAAAATGAAGCTTAATTGATTCGTATATTTAGAAATAACATTGCAAGTAAGATTGCTGCAGTTTTAAATATACAAAATACTATGTAGATGTCCAAAAAGCTTTCAATATCAGTAAGGATGTTGATAATAATGATGATAATATATATATTTACCAACCCCAGGATGTGACACAAGGTCAATTTCTTAAGCGGAATTCAACAGGTTTGAATTAAGAGTTTTCCTTCCCCTAGACCGGTTGCCTAACCAAGGTTAAAGAGCCCAGTTTGCCCTACTATTTACGCATAGATGGAGGGAGAGTAGGATTCATACCTTTCCCAATGGTATTAGCGCTAAATGAAATGAAATCACCAGGATTTGAACTCGGGGCAACGAGTCCATTTCCGATGAATCTAAACACTACACCAGGCGCTTCCTAATGATGATAATATATGTGTATGAGCATGCACGTGCTTGTGTTTGCCCTAGGCACGCAACTGTAAGCAGAATAACAAAATTTGTTTTGACATACAAAGAGTTTCATGCCAAAATCCCTGTAATCGTATACATGTATGAATATAGGTTCCAGTAAACACACACACACACACACACACACACACACACACACACACACATATATATATATATATATATATATATATATATATATATATATATATATATGCTAGCCGTAGTACTCGTCCTTTCTGCGACATTTTTTTCAAGATAGGGTTTCATTTTGCAATAATGCCAGTAAATATATTGAGAAGCAATAAAACTGACCCTGCGTGATTTCAGTGTGTGCACAGACCCCATATCGATAATAGAACATAAGTGATGCTAAATGAAACTGAATACCGTTACAA
>CM042150.1:80050315-80052815 GCA_023376005.1 Doryteuthis pealeii
AAAATATGAACCTATTTATTTGCACTCACTAGTTGAACTTATTTTTTCTTTTCTTTGATTTTTTTTTATATCTTAGCGGAACTTTATAGTACTGGGAGCTATTCTGTATCGCTATATGACCTTTTCTTTCTTTTGTTATTTCTCTCTTTCAATTCTCTCTCTCTCTCTCTCTCTCTCTCTCTCTCTCTCTCTCTCTCTCTCTCTCGTCTCCGTCTCTTTTCTGTCTTCATCAGACATTTTTTTAATCCATTTCTCAATTTTCTCTTTTAGCCTCTCTTCTTCCTTTCTTCTCAATCTCATTTACTCGTTATCAATATATTTTTCTCTATTTTTCTTTCTTACTATTTCTCTTTTTCGTTTTTCCCCTCAGCCTTTTATTTCTCGGCCCTATTCTCTCATTCATGGTCTCTATCAGTCGTTTTTCTTCAATCTTTCTCATTCTTGGGTATTTTTCTCTCTTGTAGTCTATATAACTCTCAATCTTTCTAGCTCACTTTCTTTCTTTTTCTATGTTTTTTTCTTTCTTTTTCTCTTTGTATCTCTTTTTCTCTGTCGCACTCAAATCTCTCATCTACTTTTATTTCTCTCTTTCTTTCTCTTTCTCTCTCTCTCTCTTTCTCTTTTTCTCTATCTCTCTCTTTCTCCTTGTCGTTCTCTCTTTTGCTTATCTCTTCGCCCCCCCTCTCTCTCTCTCTCTCTCTCTCTCTCTCTCATTGTTCTCTCTCTATATTTTTTATCCCATTTAACATTATTTATGTCTATGTCTGTCTGTCTGTCGTCTGTCTGTCTCTCTCTCTCTCTCTCTCTCTCTCTTATATATATATATATATATATATATATATATTATAATATAGCGCTAATACCCTTGGGAAAGGTATGAAGCCATATATTCTCCCTCCAGCTATGGGATAAATAGTAGGGCGGACTGGGCTCTTCAGCTTTGGGTAGGTAACCAGTCTAGGAGAGGGATAACTCTGAATTCAAAATTCCTGAGGTCGGTCGTTGTGGCAACCCTTGATGCACCAATTCTTTCCTATCGACTGTGCCAAAAAGTGTGGATGGTCCAACACAAACCTTCACCACTATAAACAAATCCCTATGTGGGAGTTCATTATGTGTATGAACCCTAATACGTCGAAAATCGACGGGAGAGTCCATTATTATTATATATATATGGGGGGTGATTAATACTGTAGGCAAAGACGAAGGATTGTTTTTCATTCTAAATATCTCTGTCTAATTTATCTCTTTATTTCTCTCTCATAGTTTCTCAATATCTCTATCCGTCCCTTCTTTATAAATACACACTTATTCTGTATTTCTTTGTCTCTGCCTGTCTGTCTCTGTCTCTGTCTATACTCATTGTTGTGTCAGGAAAAATAATGAAATAGCTTGAAAAATCTAAGAAATGGGTCGATTTCTTTTCGCTTAGAAACTTTTTCTTACTAATTATCCACCCGAGTCAGACTCTCTCTCTCTCTCTCTCTCTCTCTCTCTCTCTCTCTCTCTCTCTCTCTCTCTCTCTCTCTCTCTCTCTCTCAACGTCATCACAGCGGAAGTACAGGGTACATGTGTACTTTGGACAGGAAGAGTACTTCCCCGCGGAACAAAAGCCGACCTGAAACGAATGGTTATTACCGAGGCGGGGCTTCTGTTTCATAGAATTCCTTCTTTGCGAAGAAAACATGCTCCAGTCTAAAGCGAACATTCTCAAAAGCCGAAGAAACAGCTAAAAACGCAGTGGTTTCTGTGTCAAGGTATATGTTTTGCAGGTGTGTTCTGTACAGTGAGAGAATAAACAGTCAGTGGTAATGTCTATCGGGTTGCGCATTGGGTTGCACAGCTGTTTATATTTTTTTTTTAGAATCACTGCTGTATAGTGGTTATTTCACAGAGCTCACTGCTATGCAGGATGGCCGGATCTGAATCTCTGAAAGCGATGCACTTAACGACTTAATGTAGCGAAATATTTATTGAAAGAAGTTCAATATTCTTATACTGATTGATACGTGTTTTACTGAAATGAATATTTTGTACATAAAATTACACATTGCGTGTGTAATGATTTTATTAATACTAGCAAATATATGCACCCTCCGGGTGCAAGTATTTAAGTTTTAATGTAATAAAATATTGTATTAAATTAGAAAGGCTAATGAAACTAAATAAAATACAGATAAAAAGATTTGAAAGTGGAGTATATAATAAAACATGGAACAATTGAAACATACTCTTCCATCACTCTCGTCTTTCATTGTTATTTTTCTAATTTAAGTATTTAGTTAAAAGAGGAAGTAAAATAAAAAAGTTATTTTATCTTGTTAATGGATTTCATTTAAGATTCATTGAAGAGATTTTTGCTTATATTCATTAAAATAAAACCAAACAGTTAGAAATCAATAATAAGCACATATTTATTAAATTCGATTTTTTAATATTAATATGCAAATTAGCCTTCCCGTTCACACTGTAAACCGTTATTTTGTTGTATATATAAATA
>CM042150.1:80057815-80070315 GCA_023376005.1 Doryteuthis pealeii
CCCTTTCAAATTATTTCTTCTGGATATCCACAAAGAGATACTGCGGCGTTTGCTTCATTCAGTGCGCGAGAAGAGGCGAGTGACGTGGTAGGACAACTCGTGGGTGCTTTACCATGACAACGCACCTGCCAACACTGCCCTGAGTATCCGAGAGTTCCTGGCGCAGAAGAACATCACTGTGCTGAAGCAACCTCCTTACTCGCCCGAGCTGGCTCCATGTGATTTTTTCCTTCCCCAAGCTCAAAGGGGTTATTAACGGAACCCGTTTTGAGGATGTGCACGACATTAAAAAAAGAACTACGGAGAATCCCAGAAAATCTTTCCAGGAGTGCATTCAAGCGCAGCAGAGAAGGGTAGGAAAGTGCATTAGCCTTTACTTTAAAGGGGATAACTTGTAGTTAGAATTTGAAAAAAAAATCTTGTGACACCAGTCCTGGAAATGTTATGACATACCTGGCATCTTTCTGAATATCACCAGAAATCCATCTATGACCGCTGGTTATCATTATGTTGGAAAAAACCTAATACTTGTTAGTCTTTTTATACACATGTAAAAAAAATGTAAATCGAAGAGTCGGTATCAGCAGACCAGCAAGGGAGTCTACCCACTTTTTGCTAGCGCTAGACCACGGAGATTGTTTTCGTTGCGGTGGAGCGCCACACCTACCATTTGATTCCAAATGGTTTAACACACAGATCAGATTATCAAGGATGTACTAAGTTGGTGAGGACCGTTATCGAACCCGGAACCTTGCGATTCCTAGACAGATGATTCAACTGACCCAAGATCAATTGGCAATATGGAGGATTCCAACAAAATTAATATCCATTTCTAAAAAAATAAAATTCAATCATTTCATAGGTTGTGCTTGTCGAAAATAATCAGATCCATTTCTAAAGAAATGTAATCCAAACAGATAGTTTAACTTTTTTCCAAAATCCATTTCGAAAATATTTGAATCTATTTCCAAAAAAAAAAAATCAATTCAATTTTTCAAATATGTCGTTTCTTTAAAACTAATAAGACATAATACTCCCTTGAAATGACATAAATTTCATCTGAAGAATTCCAAGAACATTTTTATTATGGTTGTTTTCAAAATAACCGAAATATAGGCATTTTAGGCGTGTTTATAACCGGGTTATAAAAAGTAAAATATTACTGAAATTGTCATAAAAATATATTGCTAAAGCTTTCAGTTAAAAAATCAAAATACTTTTGGAAATCATTGGGGTAATTCATCTTAGATTTAAGAACCCTTTTAAAGATTACATCACAATTCGATGATAAATTTGTACGAAGAAAATTTACAATTGATTATTCGATAAAACTGTCAAATTCAATACACCGTAATTTTAAAAAATGATAGAACCAAAATTTAAAATACGTATAATTGTCCCAAAACTCTAGGATAACGAATATGCACATGACCAGTTATATTAATAATCTTTAGAAATAGTGAATATCTTGGCATAGTCCCCTGTATTCAAGTGCCACTCGTAGTCAGTGACTTTCAAGTTCAAACGGAACTGTCGGCTAGACCGTTAGAATACACCAATTGTACCTCTGCAGAGGAGTAAGACTCCCCCCAATGCGGCCACTTGTTCGCCGTGGGTGGTGATCCGTGATGCTTAATGATGGAACCCAGATGGAACCCTTAACATGCTACACTTCACTTTGGCCCTTACTTGGGCTAAACGGGCGGTCAGAGAGGCTCCCTCCGTTCAATCGACTGGTCTCGTCAAGCCCTAGTACCTATATAATTTCCCCAACCCTATTATCTTTATGGCAGGCCCAGCCCGGTTTATCATATGGGTGCTAGAAGGCGGTGTCTGGAGGTCTTCATGTCTTGGGTATGACATTAAACTCATGGCGAGCTTCCAGTTCTGGAGGTTGGGGAATGCGGTGCACCCCTTCATCACCATTGCTCCCTGGTCCACTCTGACCCGGAATGTTAGTACCTGTTAGGGTCCAATAGGGTTAAATAGAAAAATGTGTTCATAAAAAAATTAAGTATCTATTAAGAATGAATTTATTTCAAAACTTTCTCGGCATTAAATGGCCCAATATATGCCGTGGTCAGGGGCAGCGGTAACATAGAATAATAATTAAAACAGCTTAACACCTGTACCCCAGCTAAGGTCAGTGGAATGAGAACAGGATACCCCCGTGGACTGAATAAAGGGTTAGGTTCAAAGTTCGGTGATGGCTCCCGATTATGACAAGAAGTTCCTCGATTACGACAGGAAGGTACCTGAGTTCGAATAGAATGTTTCCGAGTCAGAAAAAAAGTTTCCCGACAAAAAATACCTGATAAAGACTGGAGGGCACATCGGCTGAAACGTTGTACATATAACAATTAAGATGAGGACAATAGTCCGAATAATACCAAATAATACCAAATATTTCCCCTACTTCATAATTTTGTCTAATCTTGATACTTATACTTAACTCGTTATTTACTACGAAATATTTGCTCAATAATATCTCTTTTAAATCTACACAACTGTCAATATGAACATTTCCAAACTTTCAAAAGAATATGATAACACAAGGCAACAATAAGATTACCGCATACGTGTTTGCAGATCAATTACTACTAAATAGCGAGTTTGATCCTCACTGGATGACCCTTACTTCCGACATTATGTTACTTCTTATCCATCTCGTACAGGTGTTCATAGGTGTGTTCAACTAATTTCGTAGTGCAGATTTCAAAAAATGTAATTCGTTTTTATACATCTCGCCTCATTTTGGGGTGAAAGAAATTCTGCATCTCTTGTAAAATCAGAGCCGTGATGTAATTTATATTTTGAATATGTTCCTGGCATTGTTCCTTCCGGATTATAAAAGGAAATGAAGTGGAATGTCATTGTATGAATTTCAGAATGAAAACAAGAGAACTATTCTTTGGTTTGAAAGATTTTCCGTTTCTGCTTTAATTTGATAATTCATTGCTTTTGGCAGAATGTAATAATTTCGTGTGGTTTAATGATATTTGAGATGCGGCAATGGATTTGAATATTGCAGTACCTTATTTTTGGAGTATGATAATGTTATACACTTTATTTTAACTTGTCGCTAGGAAAATCACTTAAAGCATATGGTACCAAGTTTATTAAAATACAGAAATTGATTTAAGAAGTTCCTGAAACCCATTGTCAAATTTTGGTACATTTCTCTTATTTCAATGTTGCTATCTCCGATATTTCAGAGATATAATTTTATATTTGAATTTTTGGATGAAATTTCAAATATTATTAAAATTTTATGAGGTTATTGAATTGATTTTATTGAATGAATCATATACAGGGATAATTTTAAAGGTTTTTTTCTTTTCTTATATATGTTGGAGTAAAATTTCACACAAAAGAAGCGCAAATAAAATAACATTTTAGCAGTAATAAATGAGCGCGAACTTTATATTATGTGTCAATTGCATCACTGATCTTGCAAAATTAATTGTTAATACTTCATGACTTTGTATTTTGTAGTCGTGAATAGATTCAAACTGAATTTCTTTCTATGGCATCAATAGATTTTTTCAATAAACTCTGGATTTCTGTAGTAAGACATAAAGACATGTAAGGTCATTTTTTAAAGATAATCACCTCAAAATTGTGAGGAAAAAGTTAAAATGTTTCATCGGGTAAGACGGTCATTTTTTATTCGGTAGGCCAGGGAAATTACAATGATTAAAAAAGTAAAGAATTTTTAACGAAAGCTATTACGAAATGAAAGAGCGATTTCTATATTACAGTAGTGTTAGAAATACATATACACAGTTTAAAATTCTTACCCAAAAATTAAATAATGAAAGCATCTACAGCTTATATATGAGGGCTATATATATATATATATATATATATATATATAATAAGTAACCACAGTTCACCGTTCTGGCGTCTACCTAACAGTTTAGGCAGTGAATTCATTTCCGCTTAGAGTCAAAAGAACAGTGAATGTTAACCCAGTAATATATATAATTAATATATATATATATATATATATATATATATATATATATATATATAATATATATATAGAGTCCAAGAAGCAGTATATGGTATATATATAATATATTATATAAATCTGACTATATGACAGATATCCCCCATAGCCGAACTGTGAAAGTAGTCTTCTTCAACGAGTAAGAAAGACTCGGTTACTTTTGATTTCTTATGAGCCCGCCCAAATATTAATGTAAAAAAAGTCTACATACATCTGTGGAATGCCAAAGATTTATCAGCGGAAATACAAAGATGGAGTTAGTGTCTACTTATGAATGAAGTTCAACCTTATCGGGGCGAGACTGGGTTGCTCGCTCGTAAACAACCGGAAGTCGTTTCTCCTGTAAACAGGATAGACTCAAACAAATAGCTTCGTTCATTATACGCGGGAAAAATATTTCTCGTAAGGTCCCTTCCCCCGTAAATAGACTGCTTAAATCAGATATGGATTTGCAAATCTCGGATTTTCCTGTCTGAAAGTATAGTAAATAATTTTGGAAGATGGCGGGATATTCAAATTTGTATAAATTTCTGCAATTAATACCCTTCGCGTAACACAATTCCCGGCCTTTTTTTATTTACTATGTAAAACTATAAGTTAAAAAGTCGTCAGGGTGGCCTTAACTCGATATCAGTCATTCAGCGAGGGAGTCTATCCCCTTTTCACTAGCTCTAGACATAGGAGATTGTTGAGTGGAGCGCCACACCTACCATCAGCTCCTTATTTTTCCGCACAGATCCCTGTGCTACTCATACGCTGAGTTGGCGAGGGCCGGTATCGAACCCGGAACCTTGTGGTTTCTAGGCTGATGCTCTACCGACTGAGCTAAGCCGGCCCTTCTCCTCTTTTCCTGCCATTCTTTTCTGTTTCAGATATAAACATTCTACTAGCAGGACCTGTGGATATACTACAGTATGATAATTTAATTCTACAAAGTTTGATATATCTACTTAAGAGCTATTGCTAAATACTTCAATATGTAAGGGGCCAATTTAGCTCAGTTGGTAGAGCACCCACCTAGGAATCACAATGTTCCTTGTGCAATACCGGCCCCCGCCAACTCAGCTTATGAGTAGTTAAGATTGGGTAATCTGATCTGTGCGGTAAAGTGTAGAACTGACGGTAGAAATGGCGCTTCACATCAGCAAACACAATCTCCGTGGTCTAGTGCTAGCGAAAGGGGAATAGACTCGCTGTCCGGCTGATACCGACAATACGACAATGTGATCAAATTATTTAAAGACATTATGCAATTGTTCTTTTGCTCATTCTTAGACCGGCCTGTTGAGTAAGGCCCTTATGTGCACAACAAAAAATAAAATATGCCTTTAGACCATTTGTATATACTTGTCTATCTTGTTTATCTTCTGCAATAATATCTATTCTGCTATGTAATGGGTCATCAAGTACAAACTCTGGCATTAGGGTTTGACCTTGAGGTCAGACATTTGTAAAGACTGACGGCTGAGAGATCAAACATTTTAAGTGTGTGAACCGAAGGAAATAGGAAAATCAAGGATGTGGAATGATTAGTGCACGCTGATTGATTTGATGAATAAGGTCACATGATCACATACAGAAAAAGGAAAGAGAGTTTGAATGATTTATGATTTGAATGACATGTCAACCCGTATAGGGTTATTTTATGCCTAGATAACCTCAACTGAATAGCGGTTATTGTTCGGTCATATTTACATTTGGTGTAGTTTTTTTCTAAGCGATTTTTTACATGATCCTTTCGAATACGAATATTTTTTAATCAGATCCATTTGAATCGTTTATGTGACACAACTATTCCGGGTCAGAGTGGAACTTAGTGTAATGGCAACGAAGAGGTACTCCAAATTCCTAAGATATGCAAAACTGGGGCCTCTCCATCAGATACAGTTTAGTGTTATACTAATGACATATTTGGATTTTCAGATAAAGACAGAAACAGTTGGGCTTGCTTTGAGGGTCTTAATGTTTCTGTTGTACCGGCCGTTCCTACAGTGGAGAATATACACCGGTTCTCACTATAAATAGTGAGACACCGAGTGAAAAGGTTGTACTGTTACCGTTTAACGGCAAGCTAGCCGTTCCTGTACCATTATTGTAAATACACTTGTCTTATTTTACCCTACCTCGACTCGACTTCTTTTTTTACTGTTGGATTAACATCACGACAGTTTCGAAGACACTTTCAGAAGCTTCATCAGAAAGAAATGAGAGGCAAACAGTTTTTCTCATCTCTAAGTATTTATAAAATGATGTTTGGAAACGCTAAAAAAGGCCGGCCTGATAAAATCAAAACATCAAGCACTGGAACTAAATTATAGATGTATTTTTCAACTTCTTTCGTCATCTGGAAAATAATGACGATCGATAGCTTAGGAGTTTTGAGTAGGAGCAAGCATCAGCAAGATAGTCCTGAGAAGATAGATTATTTTGAATCTTGTATTGTTTGAGTTTGTTTATTTAAATATGTTGAAGGTGTATTATTATTTGTGGGTATTGTACGTTCAACTATTCTGTAGAAATAAATGCATTTTGTTATATAATCTGTCTTCAACTTCAACAATTTTTTCCTCCTATTTAACATAATGATAAGGACACTTCTACATTGACTATGTCTGCATTCATTATCTGCATGCATATTTTTATATAGGACATCCAACCGTTCACAAAGCTACTATGAATACGAGCGAGTCCAGTATTGCAGCCTTGCGCAGTGTAATCTTTAAAACAATGTCTGCTCACAACAAAGAGGCAAGCAATATTTTGAATAAGAAATAAATATTACAAGCGTGTATTATTTTTTGTTAATATTATTCTCATTGTTATTAGCGAGTTTTTCTCATCAGTTATAATTGGTGATTTTCCACTGGGAAAATGAGTGACAGCAAGTCTCTGTAGGTTTTTAATGACTTTTCTAAGTATCCTGTCGGAGTTTAATAGTTATGTTTTCGAGATGATTTCAATTCTTCTTCTAATCTCCCGCTAATGAAGCCCCTTTTTCAGATAATTGGGGACTGCTTCAAGTGACCCAACTACGATTGGTATCACTGTTACTTTCATGTTTCACATCTTTTTCAGTTCTCTGGCTAGGTCCCGGTATTTGTCCAGCTCTTTGCCTTTTTTCACTTTCACTCTGGATCAGCAAAATCCAGGAGATAATTAGTTCTATTCTTCTTATTAATTAAAACTAGTTCCGTTCGTTTTAATCTGTTTGTATCTCCAAGTCCCGGGAATTTCATGCGTTTTATTTTTTGGATAGGTTCTTGTGTTACATAATCTATGCATAGATTATTGTCAACCCCCTGTATTTCTGAAGGGATGGCCCCTTTTCATATCATGGGTGGGACTTCCATGGAATATTACAGAAAGCCTGCGAAATACGTGAAATCACGTGGGACCGAGTTAACCCTCAGTTCCAGCTTGGACATCAGGCAGAAGCATGTCTGCCTTAGCTGGGCTCAAATGCACACGTGCGTTGTGTTAGTTAGAAATAGAAGTTTAAGCAATAAAGTTTAAAGTATGATTATGGTGCTCTTGCTTGATGAATGTCTTGGGAAAAAGACTGACCAAGAAGAAGGAATGCATCAAAGACGAACAGCCAACAAGAATCTAGAAATAGAATTCAACATGGAAAGAAAGAATAGAAACGATTAGAGATCACCAAATGGCCAAAGAAGTAAGTAATGCAAAATGCATCTCTCTGTCTACCTATGTATATCTCTCTCCCCTCTCTAGTAAAAAACACTTGTATATATACCAACATGGGTATGTGTGTATGAGTATGTAACACTTGCTTGTGCATATAATATTTGCCAGCATGGTCAAATTTTAGTTTTATGGGCCGGGTTAGCTCAGTCGGTAGAGCGTTCGGCTAGAAACCACAAGGTTCCTAGTTCGATACCGGTCCTCGCCAATTCAGCGTATGAGTAGCACAGGGATCTGTGCGGTAAAGTAAGGAATTGATGGTAGGTGTGGCGCTCCACCTCAGACGCCAAAACAATCTCCTTGGTCTAGCGCTATTGAAAAGAGGATAGACTCCCTCGCTGACTGGCTGATACCGACTTTAGGCCGCCCCGACGACTTTACTTTACTTACATAATTCCCAGTGTATAACCTTCTCCACCCAATCATACCTACTCTTGTATTTCTTTTTTCTGCTAGTTTTCTGCATTCACTTATGTGCTTTATGGTTTCATCTATGTTACCATCTAACTTACACTTGCTATTTTTCTGCGTATTATCAATTTGTTCTTTGATATAATTGATTGTTATTGATAATCTTTTCTATCGATAATTTATAATTAATCTTTTTCATAAGTTGGTAGGAATTTATCTATTGAATCAAATGTCTGACAGAATCGAAAAAATGTTACGTGGAAATCAAACTTCGGTGGACTATTTATTGATTTTATATAACGTTACGCTCATTTACGAGCAAGATGGATTTCTTTTCTTTTTTTTAAATTGTAAATAATACTTGAAAACACTAATGAAGATTTGAAATGTTTCAGACATATACCAGGATCCAGGTATTTCTTTAGCTTTTTGCCTTCTTTTATTTTCACTGTGTGATCCGCTGAAACGGCAAAATCCACTAGATGACAAGTTCCAAACTTCTTGTTAATTAATACTAAGTCTGGTGTTCAGGTCGGGAATGGCTGATTCATTTGTATCACAAAATCCCATATAATATTATGTGTCATTGGTCTGAGTGACAACAAGTGTCCTCCGTGACTATTTTGAGTATTCCTAGCCGATCTTAACAAGGCTGTTGTCAGGATGGCCTCGATTCTTGCTCTGATTTCAAATCCCTCTAATCTGTTTTCGTATAGGGATCGTTAAAAATAATGACAATTGATTTCACATTTACCCTCATATTCCAGTTTTTTTTTTTGTTTTGTTTTTTCAACATTATGGCAAGGTCCATGTATTTGTTTATCTGACAATTATCACTGAATTCTCTGAATCATCTTGTCTCCTCAGGCTTACATGACATCTAAGTATTCTAGCTAATCGCAGTGTTACATAGTGGATACCCATTTTTTTAATGAAGTATAGTTTAGAATTTAAAGCTTCCGTTGAGTTAAAGAGTCACGTGATGGGATGAGACGTGGGAAAGTAGAAGTTGGTTAGTTCAGAGTCGAGCTAGCTCATATAGGGACAAGACGGTGATTCAGTATCTGTGTTGATTCTCATTGTACGCAGGTTAAGATGTTATCGGTGAATTGAATAAAATTATGTGTACAAGAAATTAATTCTCCATGTTACCTAATATGGTAAGGACCAAGATGGAACCCGGACTGTGGAAGAAGAACAACCAGAAAACCCAATACGGTCAGGAATATAGCAGACATTAGAAGAATTTAAGAACCGAAACAAGACATTAGATGAATAGAAGAACTTATAAGAATTTAATAGAAAGTATACAACATCAGCAGCGCTGGGGTCTCGGGTTCGATTCTTCATATGATCTCTAGTTCTTCCAAACCTTTTCCCATTTGTTCTTTTGCTTTTATTGAAATTACTATTGTTCTGTTTTGTAAATTTTAGAGAATATAAATTGAGAAAAATATACATCAATTCTTTAGGAAGAAATTGCAATAGTGTTTATTGATCTTTAGTTAGGCATTATTTTTATTCTTGAAGATAGTCAAATAATGAGAATAAATTCGTGTGTTTTTCCTATAAATAAGATCTGACTAAAGCTCAGAGGAGAAAAAAAAACAAGATCACTTGGGACTTGTTAATTCATCAAAAAAATTCCTAATAACTCTGTTCATCTTGTATCATTGCTTAGTAAGCCTTTTCCCATTCCTTAATACTTGTTGTGTTTCTTCCTCTTATTTATCAGTTAATTCTGATACTTGAGTTACAACAAAGATGAAACTTCATGGCAAAAAGAACCGCGTGAATATGAGTAATGAAGAGCAGCTACAAAAAGCTATTAAACGATTCTTTTGTTCAAGTTCGTTTACTGATATCAATCATAGGAAAGTATACAGATAATTACCGAGGGAATATTTGATTCTTGTTTTCAATTAAGTAGACTGATCAAAGATAAAAAAAAATATAAATTAAATAAACGAAAACGGTACTTTGATAGATATTCCATTGATAATACCGAGAAATTATTTTTCAGGAAAGATTAACTGTTTATTTCATGACGCTCGTCGTTTAATGGTTATCGTCGTATGAAACGGTTCTACCGAGTACACATCCTGGATGAGGCTAATACTCTTAGGAAGGGTGTGCATGCGACTATTTTCTCTACAGCTATGAGTAAATAGTAGGCTAGACTAAACTCTAACCTGTTTAGGCAACTGGTCTAGAAGAAAGAAAAAAATCTGAATTCAAACCTGTTGAAATCCGTTCAAGAAATTAACATTATTTCACATACTGCTCATGAGAATGGTTGGTAAATATGTATAGCCATGGGGTAGAAGAAGATATACAAACAAATGTATTATATGTGGGTCTAGGTTGAAACGTGTTATTGCTAATTCACTCTGTTTACAAACAACTATGGAGGTTCTCGTCGAGTAACGGTTAACGTCATTGGAAATGGACACAGCGACCCTAGTTCAAACACTGAATCAGGCTGTTTGCATTTCACATAGCGCTAATGAAGGTAGGAATCCAACTATTCCCCTTCATCTATGGTAAATATTAAGACAGACTGGGATATTTAACCTCGGTTAGGCAACATGTTTAGTGAAGGAAATTTCTGAATACAAACCCGTTAAACTCACTTAAGAATTTGACATTGTGTCTCATCCTATTCGTACGGAGGGGTTGGATAAATGGATAAAATATTAACTGTTTCTATCAGTTATATTATCAAGTTTCAACGTCGTTTGTTTGTAACAAATTATTGAAAAAAAAAGTAATTTATAGTTTTTTCTTCAATAAGATATCCATAGATTTGCCGGGCATTGAAAGAAAATTGGTTTCAAGTCCATCAATCCTCCAGGTTTCGAGCTATGAGCACTTGTTGGGTATCCCAATTTGAATAATTTTCAAATATACACACACATTTGTAAGTATCTCAGTTGTCTTTAACTCTTCAGAAATAAATTTAAAAAACGTGTGGATTATATTTTTCTAATAATCACATAATTATTTTGAGCGTAAATGTCTATTAATTATAATCGTTTGAATTTTCTTACCAAATTGCATTAATCTTTAATTATTTTCGTTTTCGGGATTTTTTCTGTAATAAATTCAATTACTTTTAAAAGCTATTATTTTAGAAAACCTTTGAAGATATATATACTAAAGACTTCTAAGTCATTTGATATTTTGGTATTCTAAGAGAAAAACAATTCTGCGTGTAAACATATTCATTATTATTGTTATTAAACAAGCCATGAGAGAATTTAACTAGTCAAAAGGATTTTTGAAAGCGACACACCCTTGCAAAAATTCTGCTCTCAGTTGTAAAAGGGAAAATACATAAAAACTAGAACATATTTTACAAAAAAAAAACCACACATATATATATATATATATATATATATATATATATATATATATATATGTAGAATTAAACAAAAGGCACATCTTCTGTTTAACAATTTTATTTTTGATCTTTTCTAATTTTTTAACTTTTTAAAGTTGGCCAGAAAATTAGAAAAATCAAAAATAAAATTGTTAAACATGAGATGTGCCTTTTGTTTAATTCTACAAGTATAAATGAAAGAATGCTGCCCATATATATATATATATATATATATATATATATATATATATATATATATATATATATATAAAAAAATTTTGTAATGAAACACAGTGCTCAATCACAAATTGTGAGAGCTAATATTTATTTAATTTGCTGAGTTTTTATAGATCAATGTTTATTATAAACAGCTACAGCTGTTTATAATAAACATATCTATAAAAACTTAGCAAATTAAATATATATATATATATATATATATATATATATATATATATATATGGAGAGAAATAGATAGATAGATGGATAGATATAAATATATGGATTTAGATATATAGGTGAATGGTATCAAGCGTTTCCGTAATAGGATTCAACCAAATTTGAGAGCTCAAACGTACATATAAAGATTTTGCATATATTCATATGAAAATAGGTTCATGTGGTTAAATGTACATATTACATGGTATAGTAAAACTAAATATCTTAAGAGTTTTACTTTATAAAAAATTATTTATTTCGGCGGCTTTTGCCTCTTCAAGCAGATTTTATAATGTAATAGAATTTGACATCAGGTCTAGTCTAAAACATATTTAGATATATGTAATGTTATTTCTTGTCTATTATGAAATCATATCGAAATAATCGAAATAAATTCATTTCTGATAAATTAAATGTTTCATATATATATATATATATATATATATATAATATATATATATATATATATATATATATATATATATATATATGAAACATTTAATTAAATAACCACAAATCCACTATAAATCTCAAATCCCCGCATAGTACAATAGC
>CM042150.1:80075315-80077815 GCA_023376005.1 Doryteuthis pealeii
AAATTATTTTTTCTTCTTTTTTTTCTTTCTCTTTTCTTCTTTTAGCTTGGGATTGTCATAATTTCCATTTCAGTTTATGCATGCATTTAGCAATAATTTCTGATATTTGGTCTTTGGTTTGTTTTGTTTTACGGCATATCAACCTCAGTGGGTCATTTAATGCCGATAAAGTTTTGAAATAAATCAATTCTTAATGGATAATACAATTTTTTTATAAATACATTTTTCTATTTAACCCATAGATGGGACCCTAACAGGTACTACCACTCCGGGTCAGAGTGGACCATGGAGCAATGGTGATGAAGGGGTGCTCCACATTCCCCAAACCTCCAAAACTGGAACCTCACCATCAGATAGAGTTTAACGTCATTCCCAGGACACGTAGACCCGCAGCCACCGCCTTCTAGCACCCATATGATAAAAATGGTTTGGGGCTTGCCATAAGGGCAATAGGGCTGGGAAAATCATATAAGTGCTAGGGCTTGACGTGACCAGCCGATTGATCGGAGGGGGCCTCTCCGACCGCCCGTCTAGCCCAAGATAGGGCCAAAGTGGAGTATTGCATGTGATGAACTACTCATCCATCTGGGCTCTATCCTTAAGCATCACGGGTCACCACCCACGGCCAACAGGTGGCGCCATTGGGGAAGCCCTACCCCTCTGCAGAGGTGCAGTCGGTGCATTCTAACGCTCCAGAAGACAGGGCGGTCTGATATTTGGTTCAAAAGTTCTCTGATGTTGGTATAGCACGTTATTATTAATTTTTCCTCTGAACATAGGTGGCAGAATGTATCTCCTGGGTTATATAAAGTCGGGTTCTTTTAATAATTTTCGATTTTATAATGGGGTCTCTACCGTATTTATTTTTTTATGTCCCAGACATATTTGGAGAGAGAGTTGCTGTACCTATATTTTATATTATTATAACTAGATGTGTGATTATAAAACCTACATTTTTTTAATATTGTATAGATCCAAAATAGACCATTCTTCTATTATCTCTGCTGAATACTGTAGCTCTATAGACCAGGCTCTTACTACGACATTCTAGGAATACACACACACACACACACACACACACCACACACACACACACACGGGGTATAGAAGAAAAGAAAAAAAAATATATATAATTGAACTCTTATCTAAAAACACGTTTGAAGTGAAATCTTTTTAGCGTCAAAGAAACGTAATATGCTTAGGAGTGGTCTTACCCCTCTATAGGGAATATAGCTGGCGTATTCTACGCCCCGACAACAGTTTCGAAAATATACATATAGTAGGTAGCTAGGACATTCAGTTGACCCCAATTCTCTCAAGACTCTTGGAACCAGATTGAAGAATAATTTTGAAAGAATTGCTCAAAATGCAGCAGGATTGTTGGCAGCATTTGCTGCAACTGATTAACAATGTTTGAGAGGAATTATTAGGCAGATAGCTTGCATTAAGGAACAAAAAGAAACAACTACTGTCGTTTAAAACTTACAATAATAATTATCTCACTCAGAGGTCACGCGAATAACCTTGTGCAGGTGCGTGGCGTAATTGTTACGCTCGTGGGAATTGGACTCTGTTAGAAGCGTTCAAATCCTGCTTAATGCTGTTCGCATTTTTTTTTAAAGTAAAGTCGTCGGGGTAGTCTAATGTCGGTATCAGCCAGACAGCCAGGGAGTCTATCCACTTTTCAATAGTACTAGACCAAGGAAATTATTTTAGCATCTGAGGTGGAACACCACACCTACCATCAGCTCCTGACTTTACCGCACAGATCCCTGAGCTGCTCATACGCTGAGTTGGCGAGGGCTAGTATCGAACTAGGAACCTTGTGGTTTCTAGGCTGATGCTCTACCGACTGAGCTAAACCAGCCCTTCTCCTCTTTTCCTGCAATTCTTTTCTGTTTCAGATATTAACATTCTACTAGCAGAACCTGTGGACATAATACAGTATGATAATTTAATTCTAGCCGAACGCTTTACCGACTGAGCTAACCTACATAATGCTAATAGCCTTGGGAAAGGTATGATCCCAATTATTCTACGCACAATAGTAATTATGTTCCTACATAAAATAGAATATGTATCGTGTATAGTGCAAAATGATATTAAGCAGATATATATGTGCCTCGGGGTCAATGATGATGTCGACCACAAAAAGGTTTAATAGAAATGGCAAGGCAAGTAGAACAAAAATAAGGGATTAGGTTAAAAATCACCAATTTTATTTGGCAATAACAAATAAAACAAATAACAATAAACTATGTTAGAAAGATACAAGGGAAATGATGGTTATGTTGTTGCGTGTGTATATACGTATTGGCAAGTTCTTGTTTATGTCATACTAACATAAAGGGTATGAATCCAAGTATTCTCCCTCCAGCTATGGGTAAATAGAAGGGAAAATTGTGCTCTTTAATATAAGTTAGACAACCAGTCTAATAGAAGGAAATCTCTGAATTCAAACATTTTAAGAAAGTGACCTTGTGTCACATACAACTCATGG
>CM042150.1:80082815-80087815 GCA_023376005.1 Doryteuthis pealeii
TATTCTTTCTTCTTTCTACCTCCCTTATAATCTTTTCTTTCTTTCTTTCACTTACTATTCGTAACAGCATCATCCCAATGTATTTTGAAATGAGCACAAAAAGCTTTATGTGTTGCAATTACAGATTCACCAGTTTCAAAAAGATGATTCAACAGCAATGGTCTAATCTATGACCATAACTGATTGTATCTGAAGAAAAAAAAATGAGCCAAATGAAGCTACCATTACCACTTGCCTTACTTCACTATTCGACTTGTACACGAACATATACGGCATTTCGATTGAATACAACAGGAAAAAGAACATTTTATTAGAATACTCCTTCTAATAAAATTTTCTTTTTTCCTGTTGTATTCAATCGAAATGCCCTGTATGTTCATGTACAAGTCGAATAGTGAAGTTAGGCAAGTGGTAATGGTAGCTTCATCTAGCTCAGTAGGATCACCAAACTGATACCAAATGTAGAGCATTACATAAGCTTAAATAACACAGCTGTTTAAAAACGAAAATACATCTGACGCACTCTAATATATAAGGGAAAAAAAGAGCAGGAATGTGTAGCAGCAGTATTAATAGTGTCACAATGTGTAAACTTGTCTATTAATGGTTTGCTCCCTACATTTAAAAAGAAAATGATGCTCCCTTTTCCCTCACTCCCATGAAATTTCATGCGAGCATCTCCACCCCTATTCACACACATCTCACACAGAATCTTTCCCCATCCCGAGCATTAACCTCACCTCGAGGAGGAAGGGGACACGTGCCTTCTTTCCCAGGCTCTCTTTCATTTCACAGAAGCCAACAGTCACCGAAGTAATATACACGTCGTAGGCGATATCGGGCCATCCTAACCTGTGGGTTATGCTCTGAATGAGGGAGGGTGGGGGCAACTAAGTCGAAGGGTGTGTCTGAGTGAAGGGACAGGTTGAGTAACCCTTGTACTGGTGTTTCCGGTGGTGAAATTAGACTTGAAGAAAGAGACAGGCACACATAAAGTACCATTTTCCATTTTAGAAGAAGGAGACTTGTTTGAGTTCTACCCTCTCCCAGCGGAAATTTCAAAAAGCACTCTGAATATAAATCTGTTGCCAATTATGTAACTCCCAGCACACACAGCCATACACATACAGAGACAAACACAGAGAAGAGAAACACACACACACACACACACACACACACACACACACACACACACATAAGAGAGAGAGATAAGAGATAATTTCTAGTTCTCCTGAGGGAGGTGTACCTAAAAACCGAAAGCGTGGTATAAAGAAAAACTTGTTTTCTACAACTATAAATACTCTATATTTTACGAAATATATTGAGCCCTTTTGGATTAACTACTTATGCTACTACTTTGAAAACGTGGTATTAACTTTTTGATGAATATATATATATATATATATATATAATATATATATATAATATATATATGGGAAAAATGAGGAGGTTAATCCGACAGTATGTGGAAAAAGTAGAAAAACACGGAATGTTATGGAAAATGGCTGAAACGTTGCATCGTCGATAATAAACATCCAGTTTCCATTTCAGGTTTCCCTACATATATTCACTTTATACTTAAGATTTTGGAAAAGACAGGAACCCATTTTCCCTTCGCTATATTAAATAGCTATGAATATTTACAAAATGTTTCAACAATTCCATGCGATGGTATGTAGCATAGAAAAATGTGACGTGTAGGGGGAGTTTTGAACAAATTTTATCAGGGCAGTAGTATTTTCAAGCAGGATCAGTTAAAGTTGTGGCCCTCATAGTTAACCTTAACGTAGTTATATTAAAATTGACACACTCCAATAATAATAATAATAATAATAATAATAATAATAATAATAAAAAGTGAAAGTGATACCAATTGTGGTTGGTGCACTTGGAACAGTCCCAAAGGGATTGGAAAAGGGTTTGGAAAGTTTGGATATCAGAGGAAGGATTGAAACCATTCAGAACACTGCACTACTGCAATCTGTCAGAATACTCAGAAGAGTCCTGGAGACCTGAGGAGACTTGCTGTCACTCAGACTCCATTGAAAGACCATCAGTTATCACTGATGTGAAAACTCAAAAGGAGTAAATAATAATAATATAATAATAATAATAATAATAATAATAATAATAATAATAATAAAATGGGTCCTTGCGAGAGTACTCAGAAAACTGTGGAACATGAGACTGAAGGCCGTACCAATTGTAATTGGTGCTTTTGGAACGTTCCCCAGGAAAAGGAAAAGTGTCCGGATGAATTGGAAATCAGAGGAAGAATCGAGACCATCCAGACTACAGTATTGTTGAGATCGGCTAGAATACTCAGAAGAGTCCTTGAGACCTTAGGAGACTTGCTATCTCTCAGCCTCCAGTGACCCACCGTCTACGGCAGGTGTGAAAAACTCGAATGGAGTGAAATAATGATAATAATACCTGAACCTGGACCTGAACATGGCTAAGAAGAGGAAACCTGAACGGAGAAACTGAATCTTTTTGTAGCAACACAGAAACGATCTTACTAATTATGTCAAAGTAAAAATTGATAATGAACAAAAGAATAATAAGGGTAAGTTATGTGGTGACAGCGTAAACACTTAATCACAAAAACATGCGAAAACAGAAAACTGACACAAAAGGAATACAAAATTAGGAACGACTGATTGAGAATTGTGGAAGCTATTAAATTTGTCCATCCTGGCTAATACTATATGCACAAACAAGAATATTCTTAAAACATGATACGCATATATATTTACCTAACCCCTCCGCACGAGCAGAATGTGACACAAAGGCCAATTTCTTAAGCGGAGTTTAACAGGTTTGAATTCAGAGTTTGCCTTCTCATAGACCGGTTGCCTAACCAAGGTTAAAGAGCCCAGTCTGCTCGATCCACCCTCATGTAAGTTATGACAAACTATTATTACTTCATTAATATATACGTGTAGTGCAAAATAAGATGCTTCTGGGCCTTGACCAGTCATTGGTCGGAAAAATATTAAATTGACAACTTAAGTATATATAGGACTATAGACTGTCCTGAATTTGTGGCCTCCCAAGATGTTGACGCCCTAGGTGATCACCTAGTTTGCCTTAAGTGTAACGACAAAATTAAGCAAAGTTGAACCTACCCGATGCTTTGATGGTTGTCAATTTATGAATGACAGATACCATAATCAATCTGTAGAGAGTGTATTAAATAAAAATCACAATTAAAAGACAGTGAAATCAAGGAGTTACTTAGATGGGTGACGATTTTGAAACGGCATTCGATTTACTCAGCCTTTGTTCTAAACTAAAGAAAGCATATCAAATTAAATAATAAAAGATGTCAAATGAAGTGAATAGCAAGAAATTAAGGGGGGAAAATGTGATGCTAAAATAGTGGTGAAATAAAATCTAGAAAAAAAAAAGAGATTCGAAACGAGATTTTAAAAAATATGAAAAAACACAGTGAGAAAAAAAAAAAAGGAAATAAACGGAAAACGAAGAAAAGCAGACAAATATATGAAAGAAAGTAAGTAATCCCGTGACAAAGATGATTGGTTGGATTTTACGGCATGACAACCTTTGTTGGGTTATTTTATGCCGAGGACATTTTGCTATATTCTTGTTGGGAATCTTTTTCTTTTCTTTTTTCAAACTCAAGTTTTTTTAAACATACCTTTTTAATACTCATTTTAAAAAATCTATTCAACTAATAGATGCGACCTTAACAAGCACTACCACCACCGGTCAGTGTGAACCTTGGAGTAATGGCGATAGAAGGGTACTACACGTTCCACAGAGTTCCAGAATTGAAACTTCACTATTTATGCAGTCAAGCCCTAGCACCTATATGATTTTCCCAACCCTATTGCCCTTATGGCAAGCCCCACCCATTTTTATCATATGGATGCTAGAAGGCGGTGGCTGCGGGTCTACATGTCCTGGGAATGACGTTAAACTCTATCTGATGGTGAGGTTCCAGTTTTGGAAGTTTGGAGAATGTGGAGCACCCCTTCATCACCATTGCTCCCCTGGTCCACTCTGGCCCGGAATGGTAGTACCTGTTAGGGTCCCATCTATGGGTTAAATAGAAAAATATATTTATAAAAAAATTGTATTATCCATTAAGAATTGATTTATTTCAAAACTTTATCGGCATAACATGACCCATTGAGGTTGATATGCCGTAAAACAAAATCAAACCGAAAACCAAAACTATTTATGCAATTTAACGTCATACCAGGACACGCCTTGACAATAAGAATAAAGAGAGAAAGAAAGAAAGAAAGAAAGACAAAATAGTGATAAGAAAAAGAAGAAAATGCAATGAAAGAGAGAGGACATGCGAAACAAAGAAAGAATAGAGTGATAAAACTTAACTAATAAACTTTAAAAAATCTAAAAATCGTCTGTTAACAAACAACGGATGTTGACCGTGTAAATGAAAAAAATGTACTTATGAATCAGCAAAGCAATTGGGGTACATAAAGGTCATATGGTTCCAGAAACATGTTTCAAGTATTCCTATATAATACTAATGGTGTAATGTAATGTAGGTTTCAAGTATTCCTATATAATACTAATGGTGTAATGGTTAAAATGCTAGATTAGCAGATCATTGTGAGTTTACCCCCCTCTCTCTCTCTCTCTCTCTCTCTCTCTCTCTCTCTCTCTCTCTCTCTCTCTCTCTCTATCTATCTATCTATCTCTCTCTGATTCCTCAACCAACGCTAATTTCTGACATAGGAAATCGAAGAAAGCATTCGGTAATAAAATCGTGTTGGTAAATTTAATATTAGTTAATTAATTTAACTAGCAATAATATTTAAGTTTCAATGTTATGAAATGCATTAAATTATAAAAACTAATGAAACTAAGTTTTATCTCTTAAACTAAGTAATAAAGAAGGGACAAGTTTTAATAAGAAGAACAAGAATATTAAGAATAAGAACAAGTACAAGAACATATAGAGAGACACATAGATATTGCTATATATATATATATATATATATTAT
>CM042150.1:80092815-80107815 GCA_023376005.1 Doryteuthis pealeii
AGAGCGTTCGAATGGAAACCACAAGGTTCCTAGTTCGATACCGGCCCTCGCCAACTCAGCGTATGAGTAGCACAGGGATCTGTGCGGTAAAGTGAGGAGCTGATGGTAGGTGTGGCGCTCCGCCTCAGATGCTAAGATAATATCCTTGGTCTAGCGCTAGTGAAAAAGGGATAAACTGATTGGCTGATACCGACATTAGTCCGCCCGGGACGACTTTACTTTACTTCCAACAAGAAACAATTGAGTTCATTGGCCATTCTACTAATTAGTACAGTCCTGTGTGGATGATTTTCTTTAATATATTGAAACGCATTTAGGTATTTAACAATGAAAAGAACACAAAAAGCTTAAAATGGTTTGACGCTAAATTTCATCTTTCATATTTTTTAAGTTGTCGCCTTTTCTCCGTCTATTTCACTTTTATTCTCTACTCTTGCTTTGTCTAAATGTGCATTAAAAAAAAAAACATTATTTTTTTTATATTTCACGAATAGCACAAAAGAAAATGGAATGAATATACAAAGCTATTCAGTACAGACACTTCAAAGACGACTTGTGATTTTCTGTAAAGCAATTCAAACTGCGAATAAAAGAAAACGCGAGGCTGATGTTAATACTGTGGACATTTGCGTTCAGTTCCAATTTTTGGACAAAGAAAAATAGTGCGTTTAGTACAAATAATAATAGAGGTTAGGAAAACTATTAGAGAAGTTGCTGACAAAATGGCAAATGAACTCAGTTTATTTCTTACGTGTCAATATAACTAATAATTTGTAAGAACTGCTTGCTATTTTTTCTTCCGAGTATTGCAGTATTAGAACACCCACCCACATGCACACCCATTCATACACACACTTATACACACTTAATATCTTATTATACTGGAGATTGTGGGTTTGTCTGTCTGTAACCGAAACTATATTACTATACCAGTCACAATTCCCTTTGTTATTTACATCACATTCTCCATGATTTTATTTTTATTTAAACCTCAATTATTAATAGAATTGGTTTCCATCATTAAGATTGTTGACCATATCTACATACTAATAACATGCAATTGTATTTATATATACAACAAATTAACGGATTACAGTGTGAATGGGAAGGCTAATTTGCATATTGATATTAAAAATTTGATTTTAATAAATATATGCTTAGTATTATTGATTTCTAATTGTTTGGTTTTATCTTATTGAATATGAGCAAAAATCTCGGGGACACATCTTAAAAGAAATTCATTAACAAGAAGAAATAACTGTAATATTATTCTTTACTTCCTATTTTAACTAAATAGTTAATTAGGAAAATTTACAATGAAAGACGGGAGTAATGGAAAATGATGGAAGAGTTAGTTTCAAAGTTGTTCTATTATTCAATCATACTCCCTCTGTTCCAAATCTTTTTATCTGCATTCTTACTCAGTTTCATTAGCCTTTCTAATTCAATATGATATTTTATTATATTAAAACTTAAATACTTGCCCCGTAGGGTGCATATATTTGCTAGTATATATATATATATATATATATATATATATATATATATATATATATATATATGCAGTATTGCTAATTTTATAATCGTTGCACACATTTACACAAACACCCGCGTGTGTACACATACACACACAAGCACGCACACACTTCTATAAAAGGGATGGAACAGTCTGTATATAGATGTGGGTATTTATCAGTAAAAAATCCCCCTTCCAGTGTGTAGGTGGACGGTGTTGTTTAGCAGGCTGACTGATGATGAATCGGGTTTACATCCTGGCTGGGGATAGCATGCAAATGTTTACTCACACTGAAGAGGCGCGATACGTGGAAACACAGTGTCTGTGGATAATATATATATATATATATATATATATATATATATATATATATATATATATATTCTACAATGCATTGTAGATTTTCTCTCCATTATACACAAACGCACAGAAACACAACACACACACACACACACACACATATATATATATATATATATATATATATATATATATATATATATATATATATATATATATATATATTCTGCAATGCAGAAATGTTTTTATCAATTATGCTAATGTTTTTATCAATTATGCATAAACGCAAACAAACACACCCAACCATATACAACCCCCCCCACACACAAACACCCCCACACACACACACACACATATATATATATATATATATATATATATATATATATATATATATATATATAGAGAGAGAGAGAGAGAGAGAGAGAGAGATCATAGAAGAAAATATAAATGAGAAAAAGATTTGGTAGAAAGACAAAAGTATTTAAATGTCAGCAAACAGAATTCTATAAAATCTACAAAAATATCTCATTCTTTTTTTTATTGATTTTTTTATTAATTTTTACGGTATATCAATCCGCGAAGGAAATTTTATGCTTAGAGATTATGAAATCCCGTTAAATTTACGTTAACATTTGTTGTGTAGATATTCCTAAGCTTTTTTTTTTACTTTTTTTACTTTTTCATTTTAATCAGATCTATCTCATCCCTAGATGAGACTTTAACGGATATTCCCATTATGGGTCAATGTGACCTAGAAGAAATGGCAAAAGGGGTACTCCACAATACACAGGGCTCCAGAACTGGAGCCACTCAATCAAATGCAGTTAAGTGTCCTCCTCAGGACATTGTTTTTGGCAAAGGGTGGTCCAAAATTAAGTACACAACATAGCAAAATTCTATATGATAAGTATATTTTCAAACCAAATTTGATCGTCTTTTCAATTAGGGTTCCAGTACTGTAGAGTTTGCTAATAGATATTACCCAATATATCCGTTTTGACTGCATGATAATGACTTCAGTCATACTAATTCATAGAACTATGAAATGAAAAATTTAAACTCAGAATTGAAGACCACACCACAGCGGTAGAATGACTCGGTCAAAATTTCATGATCCGAAAAATGATTGATAAGCACATTCATCCGAATAATAAAAAAATTGTAAAAAAAATATTCAAATTCAGATTTCTAGACTGCACTACAAAGACAATACTGTTTATGGGCACTGGTTTCAAATAATTCCCTGAATAATGAAAATATTTAAATTCTGAATTTTATACAAAAACAGAAGAATGTCTCGGTCGAAACATCATGTTCAGGAAATTATTAACGAGCACACATCAAAATAATTCCCAGAAATTGTAAAAGTATTTAACCTCAGAATTCTAGACACCGTGAAATAAGGGTTTGGGACGAAAAGTTGCAATCAAAACAACAAAAATGGGGATACTTGAGGGACTAGAGCATGTAACAACGTCTATGATTTACTGGCGAACGCCATGAATCTGAAAGCGAAGCGAAGATGTGTTTGAAGAGAGTGACATTATTTTCACTGCCTGCTAGATTGTTGCTTTCACAAAACAGAAGAACGCAGTAATGGCGAAGGTGTGCGCGCATGTGTGGTAATATTTAGCACGTGGCTTTCTCGCCTGGAATGTTGCTTTGATTTGCAAACGAGAGAAATGTTACATTAAAAAATAAAACTAAAAGTTGTTAAAAGGGTCGGCGTAGCCTCAGTAAGAAAATACTCTTTTATATATATATATATATATATATATATATATATATATATATATATATATATATGGCTATTCTATTTGTAAATTAGTATAGTGTAATTGTAAGTAAGCTAGACTACAAACGTTAATTCTGACTTCGAATGTCACTGTGTGCCCCATACATCCGGTCTTTTGACACAGAAAAGTAAAGCTTAGTATATTATTTTACATGCACCAAGGCAACTTGTTTACAGTATCGCTCAGAAATTATTAACAATTAAAATATTTGTTTAATAAAAAGATATATTTCTAAAAATAAAATACTAGGATGTTATTATTTTAGTTGAATGTTATATTAAACATGATGGATATCATTAAATATTATCTATTACCAAACTCTCGAGATTAAAAGCTGTATCCAACAAAAAAGGGTAAATCTAAAATAAAATAAATTAGAGAGTTTTATAATTTGATTGAAGCATTGTGTATAGATTGGTTAGGAGGTTGAGTTAGAAGGCTATCACAATGCAGGTGTAAAGAAAAAAAAAATAATACGGTAACAATGGTGTTGTGTGTTAACCTGTATTTTATTCTTGAATTTTCGAGATAAAATCTCTTTTTCAAAAGATCACTGGAACTGAAGTTGTCTAGTTATGGCATTTCATTTTAAATGATTTTTTTTTTTAATTCATTTAAAAAGAAATGCCATAACTAGACTACTTCAGTTCCAGTGATCTTTTGAAAAAGAGATTTTATCTCGAAAATTCAAGAATAAAATACAGGTTAACACACAACACCATTGTTACCGTATTATTTTTTTCTTTACACCTGCATTGTGATAGCCTTCTAAATCAACCCCCTAAAATAAAATTACATGAATATATGCACTTACCCAACCCCTCCGCATAAATAGGATGCGATACAACGTCAATACTCAGGCGGAGTTTAACAGGTTTGAATGAAGCTTTTTACATCTTCTAGGTAGGTTACTATACCAAGGTTAAAGAACTCAGAACTGTCCTGCTATTATCCATAGCTGGAGGGAAAATAATTGGATTCATATATTCCCAAGTGTATTAGCACAATGGGAAATGCAAACAGTCTCGTCCATGATGTGCACTCGGATTGACGTGTCCTTTGCCTACGACAATAACCATTACACAGCAGGTGCCTTAATTACTATTACTTGAATTTATACGAAGAGTGTATTTAGTTTTGAACTGCTCCATATTAATATTTTTGATTAGAGATTGGTAATAGATAATAATATCAATTTTTAGAGGATCGTGTTCCATTAGAAATTAAAATATCTGGTTTCTTAGGTTTAGAAGAAAGTTAACACTTTATAACAAATAATTGGGATTATATTTATTTATGGGAGATACTATAATAAAATGAAAATATCTAAACGTCCAGGACAAGTCAGCGCGAATTATACACAAACAAAACGGTTATCATTAAGTATTATTTATTGTCAAACTCTAATGTATTGAGACTAACCAAAAATAAAAATGCAACTCAGCTAAAGATAAATAAATAAATAAATAAATCTACATAGATATAAACAATAAGTGTATTTATTATAGGAAGGCTTTACTTTTATACTTTTGATTTGAGAAATCTAATACCTTAGATATGGTAATTGATACATATATAAAGGACAGTTGGTGTGTACGTATGTATGTATGTATGTATGTATGTATGTCCGGAGGAAATTACAAAAATAAAGTATATAATAATATATAAAGTATATAAGTATATATATATATATATATATATATTATATATATATATATATTATATGAGAGTAAGTAAATAAACAATGTGTTTATTTGATATGGCTTTTAGCCGACAACTTTTGGAGGATATGTGCTTAGTTGAAGTCATACCTAATTTTGAAAATTAATTAGTTAATAATTAATGAATTTAGGCGGGCATATATGTTCAAATGTAAGGACTATCACCTGATCTTACTTTTTGAGCAAATATATTGAAGATTGGATTTTTAATCGTGAAGATAATTAAAAAAAAATTTGAATAATTACAGCATGGATTATTTTGTATTTAATGTTTTAGATAGAGACATTAATTTTTATTTTCAGTGTATATGTGCACATTTTTTGACGCCCTACCCGGTCGGATCAGCGCAAGGTCTTTTTTACGTAGGGATTTTAATTGGATATTATGAGAGGATCTAACTCACGATTCAGTTATAATGGATCGGTGAGACTAACTTTTTTGTCCCCCCCCCTTCCTTCTACTCAGGCGACGCTGGGTAGCCGCTTCTAGTAAATAATATATCAATATCTGTTTTGATTGTATCGTGTTCATTATAAATTATCTTTGGTTTTGAAGAAAATTTATTTTTTTATATAAAATGGTTAGGGTTGTATTAATGGGTAATTCTGTAATAAATTAAAATGTCTAGACGTCTAGACAAGTCAATGACAGTTTGGAAAATATATATAAAAACTATTTCAATGCTTTGTAAAGAGTAGGATTCTTAAATTAATTAAGTTATTTGCCAAGGAGCGTGATTATATTGAAATATAAATATTTGCTTTTATTTAAAGATTAGGCTATAAACCTATTAAGTTATCATTAAAACCATTGAGAAACATCGATTGGAAAATATTATAGAAGAACCCAATGTAATTTTAGGAAGATATCAATTGCAAATTGTTTTACTATGGAAATGTATTGTAAATGATTTCACTGTTTGTATTTACCAAGCCCTCCTCATGAGCAAGATACAACAGAAGTTAATTTCAATGTGGTTTTAACTGGTTTGAAGTTAATTGTCACTATAAAAGAAAAAATCCCTAAAACAACAGTGATTAGATGATTATATTTTGAATATAATCTTTTGAAATTTATATTGTTCTTTCTTTCTTTCTTTCTTTCCTTTCTTTCTGTCTTTCTGTCTTTCTTTCTGTCTTTCTTGCCTTTCTTTCTTTATTATCAGCCTTTGTGAGTTATTCAATACCAAAATCATATTTGTAGAAGGACTAATACCCTAAGGAAGGTATGAAACATCTCATCCCCCAGCTATAGGTTATATTGTACCACTACTGTTCTTCTATGAGGATGGCTATGGCATTAGTGTAAACGAACGCATAATGATATGCCACTATATAAAGAAAGTACACGAAACTAGAAATATGGGTCTCTCAGTGATAATCGAATTAACTAATCTTGGTCTTCAAGTCGAGCTTGTTAACCATTACACCACACGAGGATCCCAATTGATATGCTTGTAAAATCATAGCAGATGATATGTTACAAATTATTTCATGGTGTTTTATTTTTTAGATAAAGATACGTTTCTTGTAGAAAATCGGTGTTGGTACTATATAACCCATAACTGGGGGATGAGGGGCTTTATACCTTTCCCAAGTGTATTAGTCGGATAGTGAACATAACAGCACGACCGCTGTTCGAACCTGCTTACTACGATCTCACATTTCAGCACGTTAGCCACTACGCCACGGGTACACAGCCAATATTGTTTTGTGAAAAATATTCACGGAGTGTTTGAGAGAATTTGCTTCATTTAAGTGACACATGTGGGATTTATTGATTTGAACATTTTTGTTTATGTCCAAATTGTTATGCCTAACAAAGCAATAACGCTATATTATTACACAACAACACTAACTTTAAGAACTGCTGATAAAAACTAATTAGTAATATTTAATTAATGACGAATGATTATTTTAGTACGACAAATAATTAATGTTTTCTTTTGAAGTTTGAAAATTTACATTCTGTACGATTAGTTACGGCTTACAGCAATGTCGCTTCCTGCTAATTATTGGGCAATCTTAGACACACCCTCTCGATGAAAACTTTCTCTTTACTAAAAGTAACAAAAATATTTTGTTCTGAAACCTTCCTTAGATTCCAATCAATATTCGTACATAATTTAGTAATTCTGTTTTGGCCAGAAAACAAAAAGCTTCCCAATATGATATAGATCTATTTCCAAGTATTGTAATATAAAATGCATTGTAAATGATTTTGTTAAAATACATTGTTATTTGCTTATTATTATATCCATTAGAAATTATTTTCTTCATTTGGTTTTGTTTAATTGCTTTGTTCCTCAAAACCTCGTATCAACCCACGTGGTATAGTTACAGTGCACGACAGCATTGGCGCAGTCGTCTTTTAACAAAATACTTTGATGTTATTGGAAGATAAATAGAGCTTTGATATGTGGAGGGTTTGGTTTGGTTTGTTTTGTTTTACGTTCATATCAACATCAGTGGGTCATGTAATGCCGATAATGTTTTGATATACATCTATTCTTAATGGATACTCTTTTTTTTTGTAAACACATTTTTCTATTCAACCCATAGACGGGACACTAACAGTACTACCACTAGGGGTCCGAGTGGACCAGGAGCAATGGTGATAAAGGGGTGCACCAAATTCCCCAAACCTCCAGAACTGGAACCTGACCATCAGATAGAGTTTAATGTCATTCCCAGGACATGAAGACCCTCAGCCACCGCCTTCCAGCACCGCTATGATAAAAAAAGTTTGGAGTTTGCCATAAGGCCAATAGGGCTGGGGCAATAGGGATATATTAAAAATCACAAATAAAAGCATTATCAGCGGAGGGAATTGTTGTAAGTGTCAATGACAGTTAGATGCTGTTATATGTATAAATAATCTATTAACACAACCCTTCCTCCTAAAACGAGATGTGGTACAAGGATATTAAAAAAAGGTTTACAACTGGTTTGAATTAAGAATTTCCTTTTCCTAAACTGGTTGCTATTGTTGTATACTCTCTTTCCTTGCTTTCTTACTTCTATTCTTCTAGCGTCTCTTCTAGCGTCTGGACTTTGTCTTGGGGACTTCGTGTCTGGTCTTTCATTGGGGATTTCTCTTTATCAGAAGCCCTGTGTCATTGGTAGTTTTTCGCTAATAACACAAGACTCGATTTAACTTAGATCATATTTTATTCTGAAATCCCCACCAGACTACCTGCGCAGATTGAGTAGGCACCGTGCATAACACGACTTACCACCGTCGTGGTCTTGGCCGATGTGACTAAAAATCTCTTTCTGATCTAAACCGGAAGAGGGTCTTCTCCACCGATTCTCACGGTATCCACCGGAAGGATCAGGATGGGGTCAAGCCTAGTTATTCAATCCTTCAAGGCCGTGGGCTGCACTTATAACAGCCATTTTGGTTTCTACACTACTGTACATAAATATTAGGAATCTAATAATTATGTAACACTATGCCATGTTAACGAGACCAGTCTGTCCTACTATTTACCCATAACAGACGGGGATAGTTGCACCATACATATCCCAATGGCATTCATTTTATATGAAAGCAAACAGTTTTGACTAGGATTAGAACTTGGGTTGTCGCATCTATTTCCTACAACGATAAACATTGTGCCATGAGCATAATGTAAAATGCAAATGGATCGATAGAAATTTTGAAACGTGTGGAAAGTAAAGAGGAAAGTCAATGTATATGATGGGAAATAGCTGTAAGCGTTATTGATAGAATACATTTATGATATGAATAATGCAAATGCATTGTTAATGCTTTTACTCAAAAATTGAATTGAACATACGGAATAGAGGGATTGTCAGTGGTCACGAATTAATGAGGTTATTACAAAGAGATTGATTTTACGATAAGGATAATGCAAATGTTTTGCGACGTTTTAAATACAGGATTGCATAAAAATGGATTAACAATAGGCAGGAGTTGATGTAATTGTTATTTACAGATTATGTCTATGCTTTTTATTATGGAAATGGATTGATAATGATTGAGAATAAAAATAATTTGTGATAAAGGAAGGGTCTTGTGTGATGAGGAATTAAATCAATTGTCTTATATCTTAAATCAATTATATATATATATATATATATATATATATATATATATATATATATATATATATTGAAGTGTGGGTGACACGTATGCTTCTTATATAATTTTGATGAAAATGACATGGCCTAGTTGAATATATATATATATATATATATATATATATATATATATATATATATATATATATATATATATACACGCACACGCACACACACACACACATATATATATATATATATATAAATATGTATGCATATTGAAGTGTGGGTCCCACGTATGCTTCTTGTATAATTTTGATGAAAATGTCATAGGTTAGTTGAATTTATATATATATATATATATAATATATACATATATATATATATATATATATATATATATATATATATATATATATATACAAAGTCAATTTCAAAATTGTCTGCGATATATTTCAACATCAAAATTTCATACTAATGCATTTACATTGATCTATATTTGTATTCACTTATTTACATTAATCTTTCCCGGCAAAAACACTTGTATTAATTACTGACCACTGACAATCGCTTTATTTTTGAGTTCCAACACATTTCGATAGTAAACTGTGCAGGGGAATAATAGCACCAATAGTCCCTCCTATTGACCGTGCATAAAGAGTGAATCCTACTAGCTAAACAGCCAATGACATGCAACATTTCGCTTTGGCTGTTACTTGGGCTAGACGGAGGATCTGAGAGGCCTCTTTTCAAATCAATCGGCTGGTCACGTCAAGCGATTGATTTGAAATATGATTGTCCCGACTATTTTTCTTACCAACCCCAACCTATGTGCTATATGTGCAAGAAACCGATGGCACAGGGTGTTAGTGTTCTGGCCATGATGTTAAATCGCATCTAGTGGCGAGGTCCTAATTCTGAAGCACTGAAGAGTTCAGAGTACCCCTTCATCATTTAAATAGTTTAAAAAATGAGTTTAAAATTTATTAAAAAATGAATTTAACATACCGTAAAATCCAACGAACCAACCAACCAACCAACGAACCAACCAATGAGTTACAATGAATTTACAGAATAACATCTTTTCCAGTCAAATTTGTAAATGAATGATAATTTTGTGGCGTCTACATTTGCGCTGAAAGCCATTTTAAATCTTCCGAACACTCTATTTAATAGATATAACTGTAAAAAAAAAAGAAATTCACTTCTTCCTAAATATGGGAAATGTAATATAATGGATATTGTCAGAGGAAACAGAATGATAGACGAGTTCAAATCCTGGACAGGGATTTTTGCATTTCACTTGGAGCCAATGCATTTGGAAAAGACAGGAATCCATATGTCTTTCTTACCATATATGGGTAAATAGTCGGGCAGATTTGATTATATAACCCTGGAAGTAGATTTCTCTTCTACAACAAGGAGAAAAACACCTAAATGAATACCACGAAGGAGAGAGTCTAGCAACTCCATCCATAAAAATCCTAAATGGTACGAAACCACAGCACAATCACTAGCGTGATACACTATGATTTATATGTAGTCGAAAGAATCGGGACTCAAATTTAGATAGAAACATCAGTATCAACATGGACCGCAGCTACAAAAAAAATCAATGCGCTCTTTGGTTCTCTAGTTTGTACCATTTGTCGTTGTTTCACTAGAGAAATACAACCAGAAGAATTGATTGATTTTAATGGCATGTCAACCCATATAGGGTTATTTTATGATTCCATGGTAGGGAATTATATTCATTGTACGTTCATACTTACATTTTTATGTTGTTGTTACTTTCTAGAGGTTTTCTTTTTGAACTTGAATACAAATAATGTTTGAACATATCAATTTGACCTATATATAGAACCTTAACAGGTAGTACCATCCCATATCAGAGTAGCCATAGAAGAATGTATTTACCAACACCTCTGCATGAGCAAAATGTGACACATGGTCAATTTCTAAGTGGAATTTAAGATGTTTTAATTCAAAGTTTTCCTTCTCCTAGACCGGTTGTCATACAAATGTTAAAGAATCCACTTCCCTACTATTAAGTCATAGTTGAAGAGAGAATTGTTGGATATATATATATTCCACTAGGGCATTACCGCTATATGAAATGCAAACAGTTTCGTCCAGGATTTGAACTCGATTCGCCGTGTCCATTTCCTTAAGATAATGATCCTTACGCGACGAAGGCCACCAAAGTAGACATAGAAGTAATAGCAATGTAGGGTACTCTTCAGATCACCCCCCCCCACAGAAACATCATCATAAGACGTAGTTTTGTTTCATAACTAGGAACCCTGTTCACGGTTTGGAGCCTTAAGCCCCCGTGAAGGGATACAGTTTGCGTATTTTAAACCCCGATGACAGGGCATTAATGCAATAAGAACTATAAGTAATGAAATATGCTGACTTAATACAAGTGCTAGAGAATAAATCTCGTAAACGTGTAAATGCTATTGACTCTTCTCTCCTGAATGTATCTAATGGTTAGGATATTACTTGATCACTTCATAGGTCATTAGTATGTGGAAAATAAAGAAAATTTGTCTTCCTGTGTCCAACTAACTGTCAAGTTGAGGATCTTGTTCGGCATCGTTCGATTGTATTACTTGAGATCCGCTATGAAGTGTGTATCGGAGAAACTATATGCTTTGACATCAGCATCCAGTGAAGAGGAGTTGTACTCTTAGAAATGTGATCCTCTTTCTAATAACAGCTGTCAACTGCATTACTAATTAACAGTGAAGTCAAAGAGGGAACAATTCAATAGAAATGTGTGCACTGGTGTGCGTGTATATAGGTCTCTTTCTCTCTCCCTAATTCTCTCTCTCTCTCTCTCTCTCTCTCTCTCTCTCTCTCTCTCTCTCTCTCTCTCTTTATCTATATATCTATATATCTATATATCTATCTATCACACACATAATCTTTCTTTCTTTCTCTCCCTCGCCCACACATACACATACTATCTCTTTCTTTCTCTCTCACATATGCTCTCTGTCTCAGTCTCTGTCTGTCTGTCTGTCTGTCTGTCTGTCTGTCTCTTCTCTCTCTCTCTCTCTCTCTCTCTCTCTCTGTGTGTGTGTGTGTATGTGTGTGTGTGTTAAATTCGGATGCAACCGCACGTTCATGAATACGAATCAAAATTATTCACATACACACACACACTCTCTCTCTCTCTCCTCTCTCTCTCTCTCTCTCTCTCTCTCTCTCTCTCTATCTCTATCTCACACACACACACACACACACACACACACACACACTAATACATACATACATAGGCACAGATAATCTAAGTGTGTTGAGAGAAAGGAGAGAAAAGGAATTATCACCCTGAAAGCTTATGTATGGGTATGTAAATGTTTTACAGTTGAAATACAGTTGTTTGGTTCCTTTTTTAACGGTATAACGATTTAACGTCATTGATTATCTGATATCAAAGACATCATTGTAAAAGAACAGAGTGATACTCTCTAACTCATAGCAGGGGGAGATTATGGGTCCATTCATTTTCCAAGGATATCAGTTCGAAAGTAAACATAATAAAGGGGCTGGGAGTGAAATACACATTCAAGTTCAAATAAAAGAAATGTCAGGAGACACACACTGATACATATCATGCATATGATTATTAAATTAAAATACAACTGGTGGTGAGGCTCCAGCTCTGTATATGAGGTCAGGATTTTGATTCCATTACATTATACATTATACCATGATAGAATGCCACGTGTGTGGAGGGGATATGTGTTTGGTTTGTTTGTTTAATGGCATATCAACCCTCATGCGTTATTTAATGCCAAAGCAATCCTTGTTGGTATTTATTGAACCCATTTGCAACAGGTAGTATGTGACACAAGGTCACAAGTGTGGGGCGTCTAGCAAGGATCGAACTTGCTATTCAGTAGTAACGGATCTGTGAGACTAGCTTACTATCCATTACATTAAGATGGGACGATTTACTGAACCCATTCACACAGATAGAATGGGACACAAGGTCACAAGTATGGGGAATCCAGTGAGGATTGAACTTGCTATTTTGTAGTAATGGATCTGTGAACATGCTATCCATTACACCATGATTTGATGTCCTTTTACCTGACCCATTTGCAACAGGTAGGATGTGACACAAGGTCACAAGTATGGTGCATCTAACAAGGTTCGAACTTGTTATTCAGAAGTAATGGATTTGTGAGACTAGCTTGCTAACCATTACACCATGATTGGACACCACTTGTGTGTTTAGTGTGGTCTGTTTATTTAATGACATATCAACCTTATGTGTTATTTAAAGCCAAAGCCATCCTTGTAGAAAAACAGTAGAGGTATTATTTAACTCATCCACTTTGACCCGGAATGGTAATACATAATAGGGTCCATTTATGAGTTAGATAGGAAAGTTTTTGTTATATAACTGTGCAAACTATTTGGATTGTGAATAGTTACTTGAACTATAACTTATTAGAAAAATAATGATTATTAGTTACTTGAATCATATAATTATTTGAAATCATAATGTGCAAATAAGTATTAGATAAATACTTGAAGACTATAACTACGCAAACACATGGTGATTATTGTTAAATTTGAATAGTTATTTAAACCATATAATTATATACAAAACCATATTATTAGGCCATATAATTATATATAAATTATTAGTATTAAATAGGAATAGTTGAAATGATATGACTGTGCAAATAATTTTGTTTAAGAATAATTACCTGAAACTATAATTATATACGAATAATTATTATTAGTTACTTGAAATCATATAATTGTGTTAGATTATTAGTATTAGATTGGAATATTTGAAATAATATAATTTTGCAAATCCTTTTTGGAATAGCTATTTGAAACTATAATTGTTTACAAAGAATTATTATCAATTACTTGAAACTATATAATTCTTCCACTTCCCCTAAAATTAAAAATTTTCCCCAAAAATTAAAAACAGATCTGTTTGAAAATAATTAGCATTAGATAGGCATCCTTGAAATATGTGTGCAAAAATGATAATTTTTTATTAAAGAATAATAGCTTTTTGAAACCGTATGATTGTATAAAAAGCGTTGTATTAGATATATCGCTGTTATTGGGGTTTATAACACGTAGACTGTATCCCTGACAGAGATGTACCGCAAGAAAAGAGAAGGGTACAATACTAAAATTGACCTGATGGTGAGGCTCCAGTTCTGGTGAAATTATTGTCATTACTGATAAGTTAATTCTGACCCGGACTGGTTGTTGCTTGGTTGGTTGGTTGATATATTTTATGACATATCAACCCTTTTTGATTAATTTAATGTCGAATCAAATCATTTTCATAAACAAAGTACTCTGGTTGCTTACAGTACCTGCTATTGCTTAAGTGGTCACTTGTTTTGAATAAGCTAATCGCTTCTCAATTTCTGACGTGACTTTAATATTATCTGAGTAGTAGTATTTCTTTATGGTTCCATCTATGGCTCAAATATATATATAGTTCTTCCAGGCCGTTGATGTATCAGTGCGGCTGTATGGCTGCACCACCTGGACCCTAACTAAGCGACTAGAGAATAAACTAGATGGGAGCTGCACAAGAATGCTGCAGATGATCCTGAACAAGACGTGG